>PVJO010001045.1:0-191237 GCA_004026905.1 Hystrix cristata
AATGAGAATTTTTTTTAAGTGAAAACAAATATTTTATTTAAATCAGTTGGGAATGTATTAAGAGAGGCTGAGGGACACATTTTTGGAATAGCTAGTGAGACTGGAAATCAGAACCTTTTTTATTTTTTTTTGGTGCTAGGGATCGAACTCGGGGCCTTGTGCTTGCAAGGCAAGCACTCTAACCACTGAGCTAAATCCCAGCCCCCCGAGCTTTTTTATGACTATGAGTTACAGGTACAACTGGAACTGCCAGGAGTGTCTGGAGCCCCTTATACCTAGCCTACCTTTTTATTTACTATTACTATATTATTCTCTTTTTTTTTTTTTTTTTTTTTTTGTTATATTTCATCCAGATCAGTTAAGGTTCTTCATGGGTTACTTTTGGGGCCAGGATGGATCATGATCTTTGCTTGACCACATGGCTTCCTTTGGAAATACGGAGGATAGTTCCTCTTCCATGACCTTCCTTTTGCAGGATGCACATTGGTCGACTCCTGTCCTCTGGAGTCTCCCTGTCTAGCAGTCTCCCAGTTGGGGAGGTTGGATGGTTCAGTGGAGTTGTAAGATCCTTTTAGAAGGGTCCCTCCTCCCCTGGGTCCTGGCTGACTTTGAGGGCAAGGGCCAAAATATTGACTGTTTTCTTAGCCCAGTTATCCCCTTAGCTGTGGTCTCCAGGCCTCAGTTGTTGGGCACCCAGAAGGTCAGTTGTACCAGTCTTGGAGTGGAATAGAAGGCTTTAGTTATCATCTTACCTGGCTATCAGGCGCTTTGAAAAACAGGAAGTATGACTAGAGAACAGCCGCCTCTTAGTAATCATGGTCAGAATTAGTCTTAAGAGTCTGTGTTCTAGTTTATCCATACTACAGGTGGTAGCCTACCATCTTAATGTAATTGTTTTACTACGTTTTTATAAGTCATATTTCTGTAGAATGTTATCAGAGAATAGTTACAAAATTTTATAAGACAATTTAAATCAAGAACAAATACAGCATTTATTATCTCTGAAAGAATACATTTAAATTCCCATTTTAGTATAAAATAACTGATAATACAGTACCCTTACCCAGTTGTGAAATATCACATGATATAAACAAGTTCTTGTCAAGTAGAAGGTACTTGTCTACAGACACACCACAGGTGGCCAGTGTCTGGAGTGACACTGTCTGGGCTGCATTGTGTGTAGCCGCACCTGGGACAGCGCAGTTATGTAACTGTCACTGCATAAACACAAGAGGCTATCAATACACACAACTTTGTTTGAGGACCCAGTATTATAATATTCTTTAATCAGAGTCCCGAAAGAATAGAATAGAGGAATGGAGGATACCCAGTACCTGAAGATCCAATGGATGAGCATATTCTACAACTAAAGAAAATACTAAATCCACAGATACAGAAAGCATAACAAATATCAAGCAAGATACACAGATATAAAATTATGTGTGAAGATATAGAAAAATGCAGAATATTACAGATAAAAAGATCTTAAAAGACAAAAGAGTGGGCGCTATAGCAGTCATCTTGCTTCTCAGAAGCAAGAGGGCACCATTCCATTAGCAATAAACCTCCCAACAACAATTGTAGAAGCTGAAAGATAATAAAATATGTGAACCTAAAGTCATGGCCTCGGCAAAACTAAAGTTTAAAATGAGACCAAAGTAAAGCTGTTTTCATTTAAACAAAACTGAAGAGAGTTTACAATAGGACAATACTCAGGGAACTTCTAAAGGTTTTACTTCAGAAAGAGAAGGAAAATAAGCCCAGTAAGCAAGAGGATGAAAGGAGGAATAGAGAACCAATAAATTGGTAAACATAGGTAACATAATCATATAACTATATATAAGTAAAGATAATGTCTCAGTCCTGGGGATTAACAAAAAGACAGCTGAAATCCTGGACAGCAATAGATGTGTTTTGACAGGGGGTAAATATAGCTAATGTTCCAATGTCCTTGTATTTTTTAGTGGGAGGAATGATTAAAAGGAAATGCATAAAAAAAAAAAAGGAAATGCGTACGTAACTCAGTGCTTAAATAGTGGAAGACTGCAAGTCAAATAAATGGGAAAACTGAAGTTTTTAAAAAGCACAAAAGGAGAAAATCAGAAAAAGTGAGTCAAATAGCCAAAATAAAATGGTAGAAATCAAGTCAAATCAGTAATTACACTGAATATGAATGGACCGAACTGTTAGTCCAGATAGATTATAAAACTGAATTTAAAAAACAAAAAGATAGAAACTGTTTATATGAGACATATATAAGACATGACACAGAAATGTTTAAAAGGAATGAAAAGTGTGCTAAGCAAAAGCTAACCAGAAGAAAGCTGAGATATCAGAAAAAAATAAATTGTCAAGAATAGTAGGCATAGAGAAGGCTACTTCAAAAGAGTAAAAGACTCAGTTCAGTGGCAGACAATGAGAATTCTAAATTAGAATGTACCTAATAAAAGTATATAAATGGGTTGGGGACTTAGCTCAGTGGTAGAGTGCTTGCCTAGCAAGCATAATGCCCTGAGTTCGATCCCCAGCACCAAAACAAAACAAAAAAGTATATAAACAGTAGCCAGGTGTGATGGAACTCCTCTGTAATCTGAGCACTCAGGAGGCTGAGGTAGGAGAACTGCTCCAACTTTGAGGCCAGCCTAGGCTACATGGGGAGTGCAAAGCCAGCCTAAACTGCATAGCGAGACCCTGTCTCAAAATAAAGATAAAAATACATATGTATATGGGCATGTATATATAAATAAAATTAATAAAATCATAGGAAGAAATTGAGTATTCTGGCTTCATAGTGGGAGATTTCAATATAATGTTCTCAATTATTGATAGGTCAAGCACACAAAAAATTAGAAAACAAAGTATCGTAAAAAGCCAGGCACAGTGTTACACACTTGTAGTCCCAACTGCTTGGGAGGCTGAGGCAAAATGATCAACATAACAAGATAACAAATTGATTATTGGACGGATGTAAAATCCCTTAGTCACTAGAGAAAAACACACTTCTCCAGCACCCACTTACAGAAGTGATCGTGTATTAAATCTCAATAAATTTACAAAATCACAATCTTACAGGTCAAGTTTTCTGGCCACATTAAATTAGAAGTCAAATGTAAAAAAATATTTTTTTAACATCTATAGTAAACTAGGGTAACATTAGATATAGCAACAGCCTCTTCATTTTGCTAATTTAAGACAGTATGTACATTTTGTTCACATATAGTCCTGTGTTGTACTGGTCAGTGAGGGACTTACCCCATGAAGTAATTCAGAGACCTGACTCCTTCCTAAGTATAGATTTTCTATCCTATTAGGGCCTCAGTGTCTTCCTTATTCAGCTATTCAGGTTTTCTAATCCTTTACTGTAATTTTAATAACATTTTTACACTTGATCTTAGCCAAAAGGCTGAGAAGTGATTTTTAATAACATGTAAAAAAATATTTTCCATTACTTCTAAGTTTTGAAATAAGTGGATATGAAGTTATTCATAATAATCTCAATTTTTAAAATCTCAGCAGAGGGATAATTAAAGTGGTAACTTCCTTTCTACCTAGAGTAGTTCCTTTGTCCCATGTGGTAGTAGTGTAGAAGTAGAGAACATTTCCATGCCCTACCTTAGTCTCCACCAACTGAAATCTCACCTATAAAGAGATACCTTTCTCATAGTGGTTCTATATCTCCAGGATTCCCAAAAGTGACTGTAGCCACTAGTAATATGTAGCTTTTAAATGCAAATTAGGGGCTGGGGATTTAGCTCAGTGATTACAGTGCTTGCCTAGGAACCATCAAGGCCCTGAGTTCAATCCCCGGCACCAAAAAAAAAAAAAAAAATGCAAATCAAGCAAAATTATATAAATTTAAAGATTCAGTTTCTCGTTCATGCTAGCCACATTTTTGTTTTGTTTTGTTTTGGTGCTGGGAATCAAACTCAGAGCCTTCCACTTGGTACACAAGGGCTCTAACTACTGAGCTAAATCCCCAGCCACTAGCCACGTTTTAAGTGCTCAGTAGCTACATAGAGTACTGTGTTGGACAGCTCTGACTTGGAATATTTATATCATCACAGAAAGTTCTACTGAACAGCACTGGCTTAGAACAGTGGGCTATTAATGACCACTTGTATTAGGTGTCTTTCTAATGACTATTGCTCTAAAGGAATTGGTGAAAAGTTTTGATTATGACAGAAGAATGGGAGAAGCATATGCAGGAACATCCGCAGGCCCTGTTTTCCCTTCTTGATAGGATTTCAGCTTCCTTCAGACTTTGCTCTGAATCTCCAAATGGGACAGTTCCTGCACTCACAGAGCTGTCTGTCCTGCAGCCTCATGAGAGCCGTGGTGCTGGGGGGAGGGGGCAAGAGAGAAAGAAGAGACTTGGTGAGCCCGTGAGGGGTGTTTATCTGAGGCAGTCATTGCTCACTGATAGCAAGTATCATAGATTTCCACCTTCATCATGCACTTGATCATCTTTTAGTATTGTATAACTTTATAAAAACTGATTTTTCTCTTTTTTTCCCTCTTCTGCAGACCTATTCCTCTTTGTTCTGTTGTTGTGATAAACAGCCAAATTGATAAAGTCGAAGGAAGGAAATTTTTCGTTTCCTGTAATGTTCGAAGTATTGATGAGAAGACCTTGTATTCAGAGGCAACAAGTAAGGAGCTACCACTGTCATTTTGGGGGTTGGGTTGGGTTCTAGTTTTATTTTATTTTGTTTGCCTTGGTTTTAAAATCCACACATACCCAGAAATTCTTAATTTCTTGTCCAAAGAACAAGTCAAAAGTTTCTTATACTATACAATACTGTAAAGGGCTTTTGCCAGCATCTATCAAAATTACAAAGTTATGCTGGACGTGGTGGTGCACACCCATAGTCCCAGGACTCTGGACGCTGAGGCAGGAGGATCACTTTGAGCTCAAGGCCAGCCTGGACTACATAGCAAGGCTTTGTCTCAAAAAAATTACAAAGTTATATATGCCCTCTACTCACTTTCAGGGCTTTATCTCGCAGGAATATGTACTAATATATGAACAAAATTATAATGTATATGCCTTACAGTGCCCATATTTGTACATTCTGTTACTACTTGCAATAGCAAAACATTCACAAAACATAGATATCCCTCAACAGCAGATTGGTTGAAGTATTACAGTTCATCCCCAAACTACATTTTGTGTGTGCCATAGAAAAGATTGTGGAATATTGTGATGCCATAAGTAAAGATGAGGGTGCGCTTTAATATGAAGCTACTTCATTGACATACACTGAATGAAAAACACCAGATACAGGATGGTAAACATAGTATGTTATCACTAGTATAGAAATACTCATTTTTCTTCCTCTTTCGCTTGCACTTTCCTTCCATAATAATTTATTCCAAGAGCCACCAGGTAGGGTGGAGCGCGACAGGCTCAGCGATTTGGGGAAGGGCCTGGGGAAGGTGGTTGTAGCGGCCCACCACAGCGTCAGCATGTGGATGGAGTGAGGGGTGTTTGCACAGGGATGGCCCAGCGTGGGGTGGCAGCGCCCAGTGCAGGGTGAGGGCGGCCCCTACAGGCTGGCTGCAGTGCTGGGGGCCAGGCTCTGATGGTCAAAGGAGAGTTATAGGTGTGCAGAGAAAATGGAATGAATGTTGTGGTTGTGTGGAACTGGAGACATTGGGTATGTGTTTTCCCAATCGTTCGCTCTGCAGATAGTACTGTAACAAAAAACTTGCCATTTTACACACATTTTGCCAAACTACTCCAATGGTTTGGGGAGAAGTATATCTTTGTATTACTAGTCTTACAATTTTCTGTAAGCTTAGAACTATTTCAAAATAAAGAGTAATAAATAAGGAGGGAAAATATGTGGATCTGCGTGCATGTGCACAGACTGTGTCATGAAGATCACATGTGTGACTTGTTTCTTCTGGGAAGGGAGCCAAGCAGATTGGGAGGGAGATTTCACTGTACCTTTAGAAAGTGGTTGTGTGAGTGAATTACCAGGAGGAGCTATAATTTTTTTTTTTCTAAGACAGGATCTTGCTATGTAGTCCAGTCTGGCCTTGAGCTTACATGTAGTCCAGGCTGGCCTCAAACTCACGGAAATCCTCCTGCCTCTGCCTCCTGAGTACTGGATTTACAGGCATGCACCACCACACCCAACTGAGGAGCTAGATTCTATGGTGCCAAATTTAAGAAAAAGAATTAAAAGTTAAGCCTTCCAGTGAGCAAAAGAAATCCCAGCATATTCCTGCCATTTTAGAGATGTTAGACAAGCACTCTAACCACTGAGCTAAATTCCCAGCTGAGTTTGTTTATTTTTTAAATTTAGTAATAACAGGAACCAGACTCCTAGATAATACTTTATCCCTAAGTACTGTTCCATCTCATCCTTCTGCTTAAGGTCATTCTGATCTGGTTTTGTGTTTTTCATTCTTTTGCACCTTCTTTTTATTTTTAAAATTTTTCTCAAGAATAATGTGTGTTAAGGAATATGTTGTTCAGTTTTTTGTTTTTGAACTTTATAGAAAACATGTTGTATGTGCTTTTCTGGGGCTTGATTTGTTTTTTTCACTTAGCTTCTTGTTGCTACAGTTCAGCCCTGTTGTTCACTGTGCAGTTTGCTGATTTTTGCTGCTGAATAATGCTCCCTGGGTGACCACCACGATGAACTGAATTCTTCGATGGGCCTCTGTCATGAGGGGCTGCTGTGAATGTTTTCCTAGTTCATGTCTCTTGGTGGTGTACACAGGCAAGAGCTTGGCATGTACCAGTGATGGCGAACCTATGGCACCGTATTATTTGTTTTTCTTTTAAGATAAAAGATGTTAATATGAGTTGTTTTTTCTTAACTAAAACCTCAGTATTAAGGTTTAATTGCAGTGTTGGTACTTTGCGATAAATAAATGGGTTTTGGTCATCTTGGGCATATACTGAGGAGCAGAATTTTGGTTGTAGAGTGACAAGAGAATGCCAAATTGTTTTCTAAAGCTGTACCAAATTATACTCTGCCAGAAATATATGAGATTATTCTGATCTCTGTCTTCTCTAACAGTTGGTAAAGTCAGACTTCTTGATTATTGCCAATCAAATGGTTATAAAATGGTATCAGTGTGATCTTGATTTGAATTTTCCTGATTGAAATTTGATGAATATCTCCTCATATGTTTACTGATCATATTTTTCCCATTCTGTGAAATTCCTATTTGCTTTTTCAACTTTTTTCTATTTTTTTATTTTCTTACTGATTTATAAGCATTCTTTTTTTCTTTTTCTTTTTTCTTTTTTTTTTTTTTTTGGTGCTGGGAATCAAACTCAGGGCCTTGTGCTTGGAAGGCAAGCACTCTAATCACTGAGCTAAATCCCCAGCCCTAAGCATTCTTTTTATATTTCATGTTAGACTAATCCTTTTGTTTTGTGTGTGTGTATGTGTGTGTGTATACATAAATATATATCTTACACACTGGAAAGAGATACACACAATATAATTTGTTTTCTATTTGCTTTAAGCTATCTTTTTTATGAACAAAAGTTTTTAATGTTAGTATAGTCACATTTATGATGTTTTTCCCTTTATGGTTAATGCTTTTTGTATCTTGTAAGAAATTCATTTTTCACCAAAGTATCTGCTGTTTGCAGGAATGATGGATAAAGGAACAGGAGGAAGATCATGAATAATTTGAATTCACAGTCAATTTATAACTCCTGTCTCACTAAACCTTTCCCTATCATAAAGGTACCAGATGGCACAGTAGTAATTTTACTTCTTTTCATTTCCCGGGCTATGGCTAATGGAAGTGGTAATGAACCATGAAATGGCCAAGTAGTAGAAGACCTGGTTATCTGGGGGGAGGTAATACACTATTGTAACAGCCAAAAGTTGATTCTTAGTTTAGCTGAAAAATCAGAGTAAGCAGAGAGACTGGAGGCATAAATATGAATCTAAATGCCTTCCTTTGTATGTGTCTATTAGTTTTCTTGTCTGATTGAAGTCAGCTGACTTATAATCATCCTCTTATTTTGTTTAGGCTTACTTATAACACTGGATCCTAATAAAAAACTGTCTTAGAAGAGCTTCTGGTGAATTCCACCTCATTTTGTGTGAGGCTTTCCCTGTCCGAGAAGAAGCAGGTGTCCTCGCTGCTGCGCTGCTCCCGCTGCCAAATGCCCCGGATATGCCTGCTGACACTGACCTGGAACTGCCTTCCCAGCACCACTCTCAGAGCCCCCTTTGACCTCCTAGCCCTTTCAACAAAAACACTCCCTGTGAGAATATCAGCAGTTCTTTGTATCTCTTTACAACACCTGTATGCATTTGCCCCACGGCAGACTGAAGAAAAAATTTGTATTGAAACTTGGATTGCAAACTTGGAAATGCTAGAAAACTAAATGAAGGAATAAATATGTGGGGTTGTGTATGGGTGTGCACATGTGTGCATATGCACACACATGGTAAGTTACAAAGCCATCTTTGTTGTTTCTGAACAAACAAATCTTTGGCTAGAGTGAGAAACACAGCTAATTCCTATAAGAATGGATACTCTTGCCTAGAGTTCTAGGATTAAACCACTGTACCGTTTTTAACACAGGCTGTTAAAACTGCTGTTGTATTTTACCAGCAGCATAGTCAGTCACCACTGGCAAGCACTCTACCACTTGAGCTAAATCCCCAGCTCAGTCAGTCACTGCTAGAAGAAGCCTGTATCATTTTCCTAGGTGTGTAACAAAGAACCACAAACTATGTGACTTAAACCAGTGAAAACTCATTGTCTCGCAGTTCTGGAGGCCAGAAGTCCAAAAACTAAGATATTAACAAGGCCGTGCTCCTTCTGAAGGTGCAAGGTGAGGAACCGTTTCAAGCCTCCCTCCGGCTTCTGGTGACCTAGAGATTCCCTGGCTTGTAGAAGCAGCACAGTCCTCCCTGTAAGTTTTCACGTCTTTCCTCTGTGCTTGCCTCATCTCCATCATAATTTCCCCCTTTTGTGAGAACACCAGCCTATTGATAGAGCCTCCCTGAATTACCTCATTTTAACTTGATTACCTCTGTAAAGATCCTGTCTCTAAATAAGGTCACGTTATGAAGTACTGGAAATGAGGACTTAAGCGTTCCTTTTGATGTTGGGAACAATTCAATTCATAAAAGACATTCAGATAAAACTAAAAAGGAATTGGGAGATTAATGCTCTGAACATATAATGCTCTAAACATACTATGTTTCCTCCTACTATGGGCAGTAGATTCTTTGGGCTTTAGTTTCTTGCCTCTGTTTTTCCTTATTGAAGTTTAAGTGAAATCATATGAAATTGCATTTTAGAAAGTCAGAATGGTGGAGTACTAAGTTTTCTGTGGCTCACCCTATTAACTATAGCTTGATGTTTGTTACCTTGCCAGTCTCATCCTTCTGCAGCCAGAAGATCAGCTTCAGAACCACATGACCGTGGCACGGCCAAGCCAGAGGAGGACCTGGGCCCTGCAAGCTGTGTCTCTACTACACACAGCGGCTCCTTCCCGAGCTGCAGGAAAGGCCCAGTGCATGGGGTGCCCGCCCCACACAGGTGGAGCTGTCAGTTCCTCCTCCTGGAAACTCAGAGCTTGGGGAAGCACCCAGGAGATGGCTGGGCTCACGGCCCCAACAACTGTCTATTCCCAGTCTTCCTTTCAAGTAATCCCAAAACTTCAGAGACAGTAGGCGCTTATGACAACTGTATCTCACAGCTTTCTTTTCATAGAAACTGGCCATGTTTTTAAAAGCAAAAATGTGAAACTGAAGGACAAGCGCCCACTGCCATCGAGGTTCAGTCAACTAGGAGTTCAGGCAGGGAAGGTCCTTTACTCAGTCATTCTGCTATCTGAACAGCATTGCAGAACAGCTAGAGAACACCAGGCCTCCAACCAGCCCTAAGAACCTAACTCAAAGAAGGCCAGATGACTAGTTTTTCTTTTTCCTGTTAAGTGCTTTCTTCCTATTAACTAGTACAGCTCCCTTTGTACCACTTTTTCCCCTTTCTACCCACTTTCTCAGCTTCGGTTCTCACACTGGTTGATCGCATCCAGCTTGCACTGCAGGATATGGTTGAGATTCTGTACAAGACCAACCAAGGGAAGAGGTCCATTGCTGTTAACACAGGGTTCCCTGCTTTGCACCAGACAGTAGACTTCACCCTGGCGTCCTTGCAGTCACCAGGTTGTATTCTGACACATACACAAGGTGGCCAACAGTCAGAAAGGAGGAGAGTGGTACAGTCAAACCTGTCGCCAGCTCTTCAGCACTGGCTCGCTGTGTGACTTGATGGAACTTCTTGTTGCCTGTTTTCTCCTTTCTGTACTGGGTAGTAAATAGCATTGTAAATGAAGATTAGGACTTGATGCTGGTTAGTGTTAATTAGTGTTAAGATATCTTTGTATGAACATAATTAGGCTGTGAACTTTTGCTTTTCCACATTTCTAAATGTCTTAAGCACAATTTAAAAAGTCATGTACAGGGGTCAGGGATGTAGCTCAAGGGTAGAGTGCTTGTCTAGCAAGTGTAAGGCCCTGAGTTCGATCTCCAGCAGCCCCCCAAAAAAGTGAAATACCACTTCACATCACTAGTATGTCAATAACATGGAAAATGACAAGTTGAATAAGGATGAGGGGAACTTGGAATCCCAAACATAGTTGTCAGGGATGTGAAATGGTGTAACCTCTCTAGCCATTTCTCAGAAAGCTAGATAGTATTAACCGTATGAACCAGCAACTCTACCCACAAGTATATGTACCCAAACGAGTGGAAAAGAGGCGCTCAGACAGCTGCCTGTGCCAATGTTCATAGCAGCATTATTCACAATAACCAAAAGGCAGAACCAGCTAATGTCCATGGACAGGTGGATGGATAAACAAAATGTGACCCAGATGCTTCTCAAATTAATTCCATTCTGATAAACCCCCCCATAAATTGAAAATGGATTTAATACACATAACCCACCAAACATCATAGTTCAGCGGCAGTACTCCATAGATCAGTGATGGCGAATCTGTCAGAGGCCAAGTGCAAAACCGCAACCTAAAACCCACTTATCGCAAAGTGCCAACACTGCAATTAAACCTGAATACTGAGGTTTTAGTTTAGGAAAAAAATTCATACATTAACATCTTTTAGCTTAAAAACACAATAATAGAGCTTTCGATGATACAGCTTTCTATTGAAAGGGAAACGTTTGCATTTAGTGGGCTTTTGCACAATTCATGTGATTTTTGCTGTTGTATGCGTGCTGATATGTAATTTGTCAAACCTTGGCTGGGGTGACTTCGCTCACCTGCCTACAAAGAGGGTTCTGCATGCCCGCTGTGGCTGAGTTCATCACCGCTGCCGTAGATCGTTTTTTCCCCTAATGATCCATGTGGCTGAGGAGCTCTAGCTCACCGCTCCCACCCAGCATCATAAGAGAGTATTGTACTTCATATCATGGGGCAGGGCAGGGGAGGGAGGAAAGGGATGAAAAAGGAATATTATCTTTATGTACTATAATGGCCTTGAACTCACGATGTAGCCCAGCCTGGCTTTGAACTCCCAGCAATCCTCCTGCCTCAACCTCCCAAGTGCTGGGATTACAGGCGTGCAGCACCACTCCCAGCAATACTAAAAATGCAAATACAAACAGTAAGACATTGGCAGAGCACTTGTACTACCAGGAGACCTTTGCCATGCTATAAAGATAAAACAGCAATTAACATATTCGATTTTCATCAAGAAATCAAATAATAGCAGTGCTTCCTTCAGCAGTACATATACAAATAATAAATTCTGGGGAGACTGCGGGAGGTGGGGTGGAAAGGAACATTTCTACCTTTGTTTGTTTGTTTGTTTTTAGTGCTGGGGATTTAACTCAGGGCTTTGTGCTTGCAAGGCAAGCACTCTAACCGCTGAGCTAAATCCCCAGCCCCGCATTTCTACCTTGTTGGTGGGAGTGTGAACTAATACAATCATTATGGAAATCAGCATGGAGATTCCTCAAAAAACTAAATATAGCCAGGCATAGTGGCTCACATCTATAATCCCAGCACTTGGCAGGCAGGAAGATCACCATGAATTTGAGGCAGCCAGGGCTACATAGTAAGTTCAAGGCTATCCTGCACTGCATAGTGAGACCTCGTCTCAAAAATCAAAAAACCAAAAGATCTACAAAAACTAAGAACAAAAATTCCATTTCACCCGGATATTTCTCTTCTAGGTATCTCCCCAAAAGAATTAAAGTCATCATATTACAATGATAATGTGCATACCCACGTTTGTGCTAACTCAGGCTCCTTGAATTTAATTTTATTTATTTTTTGTGGTGTTGGGAATCAAACTCAGGGCCTTGCACTTGCTAGCCAAGCACTCTAACCACTGAGCTAAATCCCCAGCCACATACCCACATTTATAGCAGCACAACTTAGAATAGCTAAATCTCGGAAGTGGCCATGCCCATCAACAGAGAAATGTATTAAGAAAAATTGGTATTTACACACAATGGAGTACTGCTGTGCCGTAAAGGACAGACCTGAGGCATTGGTAGGTAAAAGGGTACACACTGAGTAAATAATGTTAAGTGAAATAAATCAGACACAGAAGCTTAACCATCATGGTCTCTCTTGTATGAGAAACCCAAAATATAAATAAAGAGCAAAATAAAAGACAGTAGGAAGTAGGGAGGTTTTTTGAAATGGGAAGGGGAGCACAAGATGGAGCAGAGCTGGATGAGAGGAGTAGGGGACAAAAAAAAATCAAGATGTGTTATGTACAAGTACCAATTCCTTACAATAAATGTAAACATTATGTACTGCAAACATGGACTAATAAAAAATAAAGAACATTCTATTTCACTGATCTCATTTAAAATACTACTAGTAATAAGTTTTGTTTTTAGTGAGAGCAAGAACTTTGTATTAATACTAAGTAAAATAGCCAGACATGGTGGTACACACCTGTAATCCCAGCACTTGGGAGGCTGAGGCAGGAGGATCACTGCAAGTTCAAGGCCATCCTGGGCTACATAGTGAATTTGAGGCCAGGCTTGACTACATGGTGAGACCCTGTCTCGAAAAACCAAAAATAAATAAATAGGGTTTGAGGATTTAGCTCAGTGGTAGAGTGTTTGCCTAGTGTGACTTAATGTGGTCAATTTGAGCCAAAACACCCAGCTGGACTGAGTTGGTGTGATGCTGGGCGGAGATGATCCACCTGAGGACTGTTGCTGACCCAAGATAAAGCAGAATAGGAGCCAAAGCTAGTTGGCAGGCTGTTGCCCAGGAGAAGCTCTGCTGTGGCTGGTTCTCCTAAAAGGAACTCGGCTGTCCTTGTTGAGGAAGGAGCTCGGGGCTTTGCGGTCGCCGAGGATGGCTGCTGTTGCTTCGGGGGAGCTCTGGTGGTCATCTCTTCTGCAAGCAGTGTATCCTGGTTCCAGTAAAGATTTCTTCAGCCATCATCTGCAGACACGAATGTACGTGGGACAGTGCTGTGGGCTCCCAGTGATTGGATCTCTCGGGTCTCCAGTGCATAGATAGACATTTGGGCACTTCCTGCATTTGGCTTGTGGGAGACTACTGTAATTTATAAATGTCCTGTATTAAATCTGCTCTCTTACAAGCCATTGGCTCTGAAAACCTAAGACACCTAGCAAGCACAAGGCCCCGAGAGCAATCCCCAGCACCCAAATAAATAAATAATGAAATGAATCATTAAAATTAAGTGGTCTGGAAAATGTATCAGTGTTGTGTTACGGTACATGTTTATTTTGTAGATCTTGTTTATTTCTTTTTTAAATTTTATTTTAATGGTACATTTTAGATATACATGGTGATAACATTCATCCTAGGGGATTTGTACCTGTGCATGATACATCCTGCTGCTTTTTTTCCCTTTCCCCTCCCCTCCCTTCACCCCTCCTCCCTCCTTATTTACAAAGCTTTGTTTCCATTTTTTCCTTCTATTTCTTATTTCTCTTGTCCCGCTGTTCCTTTTCCCCCCAGATCTTGTTTATTTAATTGCTTAGGAGAAATTAAAATTGCCCAAGCAGGAAGCTTTAGGCAGTTTTCATTTTCTTCCATTCCTTCCTTCCAGGCCCTTCCTAAACTATATTCATTCCCTTTTCTTCTCTTTTTTATTCACTTTTCAAACTCATCCCACTTATCTCTTACCCTCAAAAATTTCAACACTATGTCCCAAGTCTTAGCTAATTCCCTAATTAATTACCAAGATAATAAGGAACCAAAAATTTCGCCCTTTGAGGTCAACTTAACTTCCAACTCTTAATAACATTTACGCCTTTCCCTGAAGGAAATGAAATGAGGAATAGGAACAACTGGTTTTAGAGGGTTTTGTTTAGAGGTCTTTACACAACTTTAGGTAGTCAATTATATGATTCAAACCGGGGAGGGATTGGTCAGCTTCATTTGTTTAACACTTGAGACACATTTGTGAATGTTTCTGTCACAGTTACTCAACTGGGATACTGTAGAGCAAAAGCAGATACAAATAAAGGAACAGGTGTTGCTGCATCACCATGAAACATTATTTATGAAAACATTTGATTGGTCCCCCAGCTATAGGGTGACAACCCATGAGTTAGGAAATGTGAAGGTTTTAAATCCAGGTGTTACTTTGATAACCCACTTTCTCAGAAGGTGGAGTGTAATTCTCTTTCCCTTGAGGGTGGGCCCAATTTAATGACTCACTTCTAACAAACAAAACATGGTAGAAGTGATGAGATGTCTTTTCCAGGATCAGATCATGTTCTAGACTGACACTGGCTTCCATCTTGGGCATTCTGCCTCCCACTTGTTCTGTTTTGAAACCTGTTTTGGGGGTGCCCTGTCAGTCAGCAGCCCTGTGGACAGGTGGAGGCAGGTAGAGACTAGTTTCTGGCCAAGGCAAGTCTCCTGAGAACACAGACCTGCAAGAGACCCTGAGCCCTACCTACTCAGTTTACACACTGCCAGGTTCCCAATCCTCAGAAATGGTATGAGATCATAGATGGCTTTTTTTTTTTTTTTTTTGGGTGCTGGGGATCAACTCAGGCCCTTGTGCTTGCAAGGCAAGCACTCTAACAATAGATAACATTTTAAACAGCTAACAACATTTGGTGTAATCTATACTGCAGCAATAAATAAAGAACATAGAGGATTAAAATGCTGGTGGCAGAGATGATCCCAAACTAGTTAATCCTCTAGTGGCTTGAAGGGTACTTAATTTGGGGGGGGACTTAAACTCAGGTCCTTGTACTTGCTAGGCAAGCGCTCTACCACTGAGCTAAATCCCCAACCCTTTAAAGATTTTTATGTAGCAAATTTCAAGACTAATATTAGACTGATATTAGGAGTGATTAATGTTTGTTAAATGTGCACTGTATTTATTTGTGATAAAGCCTGGCAGTACTGTTAAAGCCATTAGGAGTTAAAGTTGAGAGTAATGCACAATAGAATATTACTCAGCCATAAAAAATGATGCAATTCTGTTACTGGCAGCAACATGGAACAAGAAGACATTATGTTAAGTGAAATAAGCCAGTCATAAAAAGCCAACTATTACATTCTTCCTTATATTTGGAAGAGTAGTTACCGGCATCTGGGAAGGGAGTGGGGATAGAAAATGGCTAGTAGATATAGGGGTGCAGTTGGATAGGAAGAATAACTGCCAATGTTCTGTAGCACAGTAGGGTAACTATGGTTAACAACAATTAAATGCATATTTCAAAATAAAACAGAAGATTTTGAATGTTCCCAACACAAAGCACTAATAACCATTTGAATATCATTTGAAATGATAGGCACACTAGTTCCCCCAATCTGATCATTATACACTATAGGCATATATTAAAATACCACATTGTACCCCATAAATATGTACAAGTGTTTTTTTTTTTTTAATGGGCAACAAATAAATAACAGAGCAGAAGACCAAGAGTTTGGAAGACCAGGACTGAAGCTCCCAGTTGAGTTATTTTGCTCCTTTAGAGACAACTGACTGGAACCTAAGATGAATGGTAGCCAGGCACAGTGGCGCACACCAGGAGTTCCAGCACCCAGGAGGCTGAGGCAGGACTGCCGTGAACTCAGGGCCAGCCTGAACTATGTTGGGAGACTCTGTCTCAAAAAACGAAACGAAACAAAACAAAAGATCAATTTAAACACTTCGTCACTGAATACACAAATCCTTACAAAGCTCTTCTTAAAAATCTAGCGTGTACATTTTGAAGTCCCACAGGTTCTAATTCAAAATGAAACGTGGAAATGATGGTAAGGGAAATGAAACCAGAGTGCTTTCTCAATTCCAGACCGAATATTAAAAAATCAAATAGTAACACTTTAAGTACATTTAAAAAACAAAAGAAGCAGCGGTAATAAGAGTGATTGAATGTGGAAGTGGGAAATGGTGCAGGGTAGAGGGAATACGCTGTTTTTTAACAATAAACCTTGTTTCCACAAGGTTTGACTCGAACCTGCTTGTATTACTCTGATAAAATAAAAAATGAATTTTTAAAATAGTGCATGCCTCATAGGAATGATGTGGGACTTAAAAGCGTAAATACACGTGTAGTTCTTAGTATGGTGCGGTGCATAAAGAGTGCTCGGGAAATAGGTGTCTGTGTCTCCAAGTATAGCAGCAATTTGTCTCTTACAGAGAAGACAAAACTCGGAAGCGGCGTCTGCTGGCCAGGACGTGGCCCCACACTCACCGAAGAGTGACGCAAGCCACGATTAGGCCTCCGGCTGGTTGAAGAGCTCAAAAGTTGGAAACCCCATTTCTTGTAGCTTTCTCATCCGGTCCAGACTGGCCCAAAGGAGGCCCTCTGGTCGCTCATGAGCTGTTGGTGTTCTTCGCTGTAGAAGCCGAGCTTGAGTCCGAGGTAGGCACTTCAGTTCATCTCTGGGGCGGAAACTTCGGAATTGCTAAAATACGGTCACGGCCATCAGTTGTCTTTTGTCCACTTGCATTTCTGTCCTCCCTGGCTTCTGGCTTCTGATAACAGAACTGAGCTGACTTGGCAGGCAGTACTCCCAGCTTTCCTCTGACTCTCGTGGGAGAGAACTCCAGTCCCACCACTGACGTCACACTGGCACCTGACCAGCCTTAGTCTGTCACCTCCTCAACCCCGTGAGAGTGGACATTGATCCGAGAGGAGGATGTAACTCAACAATGGAGTCTTCCCTTGTGATTTTGCATGTGGGTGGTGGTGAAAGAATTGGGCAGATTAATAAGTATGTTGGAAATGAAATCCACGAGGCTCTGGAGCTGTGCTCACTGAAAGGAGGGGCAGGGAGCAAAGGCCAGGTGCCAGGACTTAGACCCGCTCAGCCCGACAGCATGCTGCGGAGAGAGCCAGGCTTTCCCTGGCACCCTGCAACCAAGAAGCTCCTCACGGGAGCAGCAACAGCATTATTCTTTGCTGATGGTACCTCCAAGGCCCAGTGGTTATGTGTTGTGCTTAGCATCCAGCCACAGGCAGAATTGCCTCCCTCCAAGGCGGCCGCACCACACAAGCTTCCCTGCCCCCTGTAGGCCAGGAGCTACTGCCGCAGGAAGAAGGGAGCCCAGAGTCCTGGAGCCTTACACTCAGGCAGCATAGCTGGGATGGACAAGGGAAACCCACGGTTAGACTGGCTTAGTAGGGAACAACCTTTTCACGGCAATCAAAGAACGGAATGCTACGAGGGCCCCATCATCCCCTCGCTGTTGCCAGATCTTTCCACTTCTCTGGAGGGCCTAGGCCTCCTGGTTTGTATCTTCGGTTAGGTCCAGAGGCCAGTCAGTCAGAATAAAACTGGTTCCTCCAGTCCCTGAGAAATCTAAACCATCATAGGAGGTGAGGGAAAAGATTTATAGTCTGGTCTTCTAGGGCAGCCAAATACAGAGGCTACAATTGTCTCCTGGGCATTTTACCCAAAGAAGGGCTTGCCATTGTAAATATGTAGCTTTTATAACTCAGAAGCATCTTTAAAGGACCGAGAGCCATCCTCAGGCACAGAACCTTCAATAGAATACGAGACCATAGTCTGCATGACTCCAGGAGAGGACACAATTCTGTGATCACTACCGGCCAACAAACACAGCTGGCCTAGTCCCCTCACAACAACCAACCCTTTGAGCTTTTTACTTCTCTGATTCTGAGCCCCGCTGCTCCCTTAGTTACTTGCTTTTTTAGTTGGCTTTAAAAATCCTTGATTCAAACAGGGAGATAGATCTTTGGAAAATGGGAAGGGGTCAAGAAGACCCAGGGCAAGGGGCACAGGGAATGAAAAGATTTAAGATGTGTCATGTACAGGTACCAAATACCCACAAGAAATGTAAACATTATATGTCATAAAGATGAACTAAAAATCATAATGATAACAATGAAAATGGGGCAAGAGGATTTAGAGATGGAGGGAGGCAGATGGGTGGGAAGGGAAAGGGGGTTAAAAAAGAACTGAGCTGAATGTAAGATGAATGTAAACTTCATGTAATGCAAACATGTACTAACAAAAATAGAAACCCTTAATTCTGGAGGTCACACAGCTGAGCTAATCTCCCGCCATTTTTCTGCAGATAGCGCCTCTGACAGGGGTGATGGTGTTAACAGTTGCCTAGGCTACTTTTCAGGAATTTAAAGACTGCTTTTGTCTAAACCACCAATTTTTTGTCTTGAGATGGTGGGGATTGAGCCTAGGGTCCCACTCTTGCTAGACAAGTGCTCTACTACAGAGCTACATCTCCAGCCCCACACCATCAATTCTTCATTTGGGCCTTCACAGGTGCCCAGTGGGTGATTTTTGGTTTTTGTAGGTTTTTTTGGTGGTGCTGCTGGGGATCAAACGCAGGGCCCTGTGCTTACAAGGCAAACACTCTAACCACTGAGATAAATCCCCAGCCCCAGTGGGTGACTTTTGATGTGAGGGAACAAAAACTCCATCAGATTAGCTAACGATGGGATTTTCTGAATATAAAGATCCATGAAATTTGATTACACATGCGCAGACCACTGAGTTCTCTATCTTCAGTCACCTTTCCCACACCTTGAAACACTCTGCTTCTTTATATCCCATCAATACCCCTAAATCCCATCCTCAGGAGGCTGTCTGAAGGCTTAGCTTCTGTCCTTTCCATTCTTGGCTGCCTTGCAAATAAACTTTTTTTTTTTTAACCAAGAACATGCATTGATACATTGTATACATAATGATTACATTTATCATGGTTATTTTGTACCTGTACATAATGTATCTTGGTCCCCCCTCTCTGTTCCCGACCCCTCCCTTCCATTCCCCTCTTCCTTATTTACAGCAGGTTTATTTACATTTTTCCATTTATTCCTTTTCCCCTTTCTTTCCCTTTTCCCTTCCTTCTTTTTGCAAATAAACTCTTTTGTGAAACTCATCATATCTATGATCCACAAACTGAGCAGTTAGCAAAATAGGCCTGGCTCGGCAACCATATTAACTTTCCATATTAAATCAGTTTGATCTTTCAGAATCTACCAAAGTATCATCATCATGCTTTATTTTGGTAAATTAAAAACTGAGGCTTTTCATTGGAATCTGGCCATTTTCACTCAATAGGAGAAATAATGCCACCAAAAACATTCACAACTCAGCTGATGCTGGCAGAGCACCCCCCACTCATCTACCAGAGCTGTCAGACTTGCCCCTGACAAGTCTCCCCCGCCTGTCCCCACCTCACTCCCAGCACTGTCCCCTGCCCTCATCCCTTTCCTGAAGTCCCCAGACTCAGTTCCCTTGCTAGCTGCTTCCTCTCAAATGACTTTCCGTCCTCCCCCTCAGTCTCTACCTACCCAGCACATGTATTCCCAACACCTGTCCCAAGCCAGGGACCAGCTGGTGGAGGCCTCCCTGTGCCGACCCTGTCAGGGACATACAAAAGGTGCATCTAAGGGCTGTGAGTTGATTTTCAGAGTCCCCGGATCATGCCAGAGCTCCGCACAGAGCATGCCACACATACACCCCAATACCCTGCAGTTAAGGGATAAACCTCCCTTTTCTTTTGTTTGGGAGGGGGTGGTGCTAGGGATCTAACTCAGGGCCTTGTGCTTGCTAGGCAAGCACTCTACCACTGAGCTAAATAGCTAAATTCCCAACCTAACCTCCTTTTTCTTTCAGCACGGCTTCCTAAGGCTCCATGGACCCCCAAACACTTCTTACACATGCGCATTTCATCCTTTAGCAACATGTACTTTTAAATTCAGGCTGTGGTAGGAATAGGGTGTGGCTTGACCTGGCTGGGAAGATGGACAAGACCTAAGGGACTGGCCCTGATCTGACGTCAGCCTGGGGCGCGAAATCCAAATGCCCCTCTTCTCACAGGATCGGGAAAGTCTCAGGAGAACGGAGACAGAATAAATGGAACCATACCAAGAGCTCGCTCTCTTGCTCTCTTGCCCCTTGCTCCCTAACTCCACCCCCTGCCCATCCCCTTTTGGCTCCCTATCTGCCCTAGCGGCAGGCTATTTCATTCACATGGCAAAAAGGGTTTCTTTTTCTTTTGTTACTAAAATAAACTTTCCTATGGCCCTCGATTCGCCCTTGCAATTCTTTGCCTGCGCGAATTAGCACCTGGATATACCTGCCCTGCCCGACAACAGGGCCAGTCCTCCAGGGCACTGTCTGTCCCTCCCCAAGTGCTAGGTGGGGGTTCTCGGACAGCTACGGGGCCAGGCACCCGTGGGTGTTGTAGCTGCTCAATCTGGTCTGGCCCAGGAATCCTCTCTGACAAGAAGGAGTGGCTACGGGGAGGTGGCTGCACCCACAGCCAGAGTGCCACTGCTCTGCTCACTCACCTCTCTGCCTCCTCAGGAATCAGCTGCACCTTGCAGCAGAGTGTCCATTCAGCCATGATGAGGAGAGGCTTCCAGGCGGCAGCAAGACTGGGCCGCCACAGCGCCCTTCCCAGGACCAGACTCAGCTCTGCCTCAGCGTTTGGATCCTCCACAGATGCCCTGGTGAGTGAGTTCCCAGCTCAGTCACAAGTGCCCATGTTCTCCCCGGATCCTAGGATCACCCCAAAGCGCCTCTCTCCAGCTGGCAGCCAGGGCCCATGAAAAGTGATTAGAGGAACTATTTGACAAGGTAAAGGGGAGGTGCTCCGGGATACCATGTAGCTCAGATCTCAAACTAAATCCACCTGGACATTTGCTTGCGTCCTGATCTAAACCTTGTGTGGCCACCAATACATCACTTTTCTCCTGTGGGACTCAGACTTTGGCAGCTAAGCAAGGTATCCCAGACAGAGTACACTGTCTGTGGTCTTGATAAGCTCACTTGTTGTTCCCGGTTCTGATTGGTACATGAGCAGCTGACACAATAGACTCCCCCATTCCACCGATGAACATACTGTCTTCACCCCACCCCACCTCTGGCAGTACCAAAAGGTGCTGCAGTGTCTAGGCAGGCCCAGGGCTGTGAATGGAGCTGGAATAGCCCCTGAGGTGAGGGGGGCTGTAAAAGCACCCCTCGCCAACTATGGTCTCACCCCACCCGCTGGCCAGTGGCTAGTCCAACAGTCAGCTCTCACACTCATAAGCTTGGAAACCTTAACCATATTGCCTCAGTTTCCCCATCTGCATAGTGGGGCTTATACAGCAGTTACCAGCCTCAAAGAACCAATCACAGATGTTTAAACTGAAAATGTGTGATGCACTGCCTCTGAGCAGCAGGGCTATAATTGTTAGCCCCTTTTCCTTTTGTTCTCTTCTTTGACTCTTTAGCATCCCTTGTTCAGTCACCCACTGAGGTCCCCAAACCTGCAAGGAAGATGGGCCCTTTCCCTCAAGTTAACACTCTAGTAGCTGAGCCTAAAAAGCTCCCAAACTGGGAAAAATCTACCCAGAGGTCCCATAGCACAAGCAGCAGTCCCCACTCTTCATGATACTGACTGGCCCCCCTGATTTCTCTTCACCAGGTCTCAAAATTCTGTCTGAAGAAGACAGACTTCAAGGATTATGCCCTTCCCAATGCCAGCTGGTGTCCAGACATGCTGAGCCTGTACCAAGAATTTCTGGAGAAGACCCATTCAGGCAGCTGGATCAAACTGCCCTCCTTCAAGTCCAACAGAGACCACATACAAGGGCTAAAGCTCCCATCTGTCTTGGTAGCCACCTCAGGTAAGGCCAGGCCTGGGAGGCACACGCCCGCACGCGCGAGCGCGCACACACACACACACACACACACACACACACTCACATGTGCGCATGCACTCACACACCCTGGCGCACATTGACCGGCGCCCTGCTGGGACCCTCAGGTAGGATCAACCAGCCCCCTTTCCCTGTAACTGAAGACCCCTGGGAAGGAAATTCACAAGCCCCCTTCCAGTTCTCTGCCTGGAAGCTCTTCCCATTGTCTCCTCTACCCTCTGCTGCAACCAGGGGAGGTGGGTGGGAAGGATCTGACTTTACTGGCTCCCTTCCTCTCACCTGAAGAGAGTGCACCCCAGAAGGCACCTTTGCTGTCAGCTGAGTGCAGCCTCACTGGAGAAGTGCTGGCTCAGAGCCCTGCCCTGTTACCTTCTCACCTGCCCCAGTCACCTTTTCCCTCATGGCCAAGCCTAAGCCCTCCTCCCTCACCCCATCAAAGCCCTTGGAGCCCCACCACCTCGCCCTTCACAGGCCTCCGCCCAGAGCACCGCTCTGCAACACCCCCTGGATCTGACTGGCACCTTCATCCTTCTGTGTGTGTGTGTCTGTCTGTCTGTCTGTCTGATTTTTATATATGATTCCTACCCAGTGGTAATGGGAGATAGAGCTGGGAGGAGACTCGGGTTATGGCACAAAGCAAGGGCATCAAAATAATTTAAGAGTTTGATAGTTGTAATTGTCTTAGAAAATTAGAACTCCACTAGACTTTTCTGCCTTATTTTGTACCATAACTTTTTTTTTTTTTTGGTGCTGGGATCAAACTCAGGGCTTTGTGCTTATGAGGCAAGTGCTCTACCACTGAGCTAAATCCCCAGCCTGTACTGTAGCTTTTAATTGCACGTGACCTCACAAGTAATTATATTACTAATTTTCAATGCTTATAGTGTTTTAAGTCTTGATCTGGTTCGAACCTGACTCTATCCTGAGCCGGGGAACTTCCAGAATGTTCATCCCCTAGACACAGGCTCTCTGAAGCCAGGACTGGTATCCACTCCCCTCTTGAAAGCTCCCTGAGACCAGATCCTGGGTGTCATTGGTTCTCTCCCTTTGACCTTGTACCAGAGGCAGGGCTCAGCCCCTGGTGCTGCCAGGGCAGGGCCCATGGCCCTCACACTCGCCTCCTCCAGCTGTGACACCGCCCATCTCTCCCCAGATAAAGATGACTGGCGCATCTTCACCAGGTGCATCCAAGTGGCAGGACAAGGCTATGAGTATGTCATCTTTTTCCACCCAGTCAAAAAGAAGTCAGTCTGTCTCTTCCAGCCAGGCCCTTATCTGGAGGGGCCTCCAGGGTAAGGCCACAGCAGGGCCCGGGCAGCACCTTCTAAGCTTGATTCAGCAGGATGGGTGGGCACCCATAAGTCCCTAGAGTCTGCACCTCTCATAGGAGCCAGGGTGGGGGTTAAAGCAACGACTTCAGCTTCACGATGCCAGGTCTGGAAGGACACATTGGGTTATCTGTCTGGTCCAATCCCACCATGCAGTTAAAGACAGCCCCTTATCCGGGTCTCAGATTTTCCAGCAAGAAAAGACTTGAGAGGCCACTTTGAGAGGATGTGACACATTTGGAAGAGGGAAAGATCTGGACTCAAGAGCCCACCTTCCAGTCCTGCTTCACTCTGCAAGCAATCAACCTCTGGTTTCTGGTCTTCTGACTTGAAACTTAGGTCAATAACATCTATCTGCCAGCATAACTGACAGACATGATACTGTGGACCTGTGTGTGTTCCTGAGCTATAAAGCACAACGCTATCAGGCCCCACCTATCCAGACCCCAAGCTGTACTCATGGGGAAACTGAGACACACAGAGGCAAAGGAACTTGCCCAAGTCAGATCCTGGAGTCTAGGAATTGAACTCCAAGTGCAGTGCTCTCTCTATTCTGCTCCTCAAACTTGGAATAGACCTAGGGAGAAACTCACACTGGACACAAACCGGGCTAGCTCTGGGCCTCTTGTCTAAGGTGACTGGGCCACCAAAGTCATGGTTGTCTGCCTTCTCTTCTGTGCTCACTTTCTCTCCAGTCACAGAAGGTAGTTGGTGGCACACGAGTTCCTGTAGGACCAGGTTTAGGGTCCCGAGGCCTGAGAGCAGCTGGATTAGGGTTAAGCAGAATTGACAGGAGTAAATAGGTGTCATCATCTCCACAGGCAACTTGCTCAAGATCAAAGAGGTGGAGCAAGACTCCAACAAGATAATGTAATACCACAGCCCCCAGCAATGTCCACCGAAGCAAGGGGACACAAGGGCCTGGGAAGCCAGTTGATGGCAGAAACAGAATAGCCCACAGTAGTACAGCATGTGCAACTGGCCAGAGTCCATGGATGCACTTTCAAAAATCAGGAACATAAATTAGACATGGTGGCACTCACCTATAAACCCACCATTCGAGAGGCTGAGGCAGAAGGGTTGAGAGTTTGAGAACAGCTTGGGTTATTTAGCAAGTTCCAGGTCAGCCTGGACTACATATTGAGACCTGTCTCACAAAGCAAAACAATAACAGCAAAAATGAGGAACTCTAATCTGTTTTGTGTCATTTGCATTCTAAAATTGGGTGCTCCTCTATTTTCCCCAACTTAAACAACAATGAAATAGCTTTGGCATGGAGGCAGCATGCGTAAAATGAGAATGAGCCTTTTATATACATTAAATAAAGCAAATGTCGGCAGCCTCTTGCTGAAGCAGGCTCTTGCCTTTCCATGGGGAGTGCTGGTCAGATGTCCGTTTGCCAGCACTTTCTGTGTTGTAAACTACATTTCACATTTGCCTGTCTTGAAAATGTAGGCCCACCATTGGCTACAGTGACTGGTAAGAAGAGAGATGGCCCAAGATTCTACACACTTCCTTTTAAAGATGAAGCCAAAAAAGTTCAGGGGAGGGACAGGGGATTTAGCTCAAGTGGTAGAGTGCTCACCTAGCAAGCACAAAGCCCTGAGTTCAATCCTCAATACCCCCACAAATAAGAAAAAAAGTTCAGGGGGATTTCCTGTTCTCTTCATGCATGCACACTTCCAAATTAATGCAAGCAATTAGATGATAAATCAGGAAAATATTTTCCATTAACTCTAAGAGAGAAAAAAATTTTCCTGGAGAAATGAAATAGTTGAGTCAGTGAATACTAACATGCTGAAGCAAAATAGAAGAAAAGGTCAACTAATTTTGACTGCTTTGTTCACCTGGGATGCAACTCTGGTGTCCTCTCCTGTTTGTCTGCCTGAGGCTGAAGATCCACTTCTGGAAGGCTCTAGGGATGGGAGCTGCACGGGGTTGTCCCTGCCCGGGTGAGCCCTGGACTTGCTCCCCACCCACATTCTCAGGTTTGCCCATGGAGGATCCCTGGCAGCCATGATAGATGAAACCTTTTCTAAAACTGCCTACCTGGCTGGAGAGGGGCTATTCACGCTAAGCCTCAACGTCAGGTTCAAAAAGTAAGTATGGGTCCTTCAGGTGCTGGCCAACACTGGGGCCTTTTCATCACTGGGGTGACTCTCCTTGACAGCAGGGGTGCGGAAGCCCTGCCTGCCGCTTTTCTTCCCCTACCCAATCCCAAGCATTCCTGCTGTCCCTGTGTGCAACACAGTTTTTGCTACCCCCCTTTTGGACCCAGCAAACAGCCCCTAAAGATCGGGTTACTCCTTAGTCCTTGAGCCTGGTGGGGTGAAGAAGGGGGCTCAGGAGAAGAGGGATGAGGTCTACTGCCTGCTCCTCAGCTTACTCCCTGTGGGCTCTCTGGCGGTCCTGAATGTCCAAGTGGAGAAGATCGAGGACCAGAAGCTTTACATGTCCTGCATCGCCCAGAGCAGAGACCAGCAGACAGTGTTCGCCAAATCCTCAGGTAAAGAAGTCCTCAGCCTCAGCCCCAGCCCAGAGCAGATGGAGGGGAGGAAGAATGCTAAAGATCCGGCCCCAAGTGGGGCCCAGCTTTTTAAGGGGTGGGATTTTGCACGTGCTAGAGACATGGATGAAGGGAGGGAGGACTCAACTAGGACGTTTTGTTAGGTAGGCGTTACATAACCCGTACCGCAGGACAGTCCCAGGTACGGGGTGATGTGGAGCAAAATGTTCACAGCACCTCAGTGAGCTCCTGCCCCCATGGCCTTGGCTCTCAACGCCCGGCTCCCCCTTCTCTTGCAGGTGTTTTCCTTCAGCAGCAGCTGGAAGAAGAGTCACCCCAGTAGCAGTCACTGTGCTTTCAGCAGTCAACCCCGATGGTCCTGTCTGCTGGAACCTGCCACACACATAGCAGGAGGGGTCCCCAGAAAGCAAGTGCAAGGGCTGTTGAGAGGCCCTTTTTGTGAGTAAATAAATTTTCAATGCCACATGCTCAGCCTTCTGTAGTTGGAATCAGGAGCCTTCCAGGGCCTCTCACATACCCACCTTCCCATTCGGCACCAACAGGAAAGATTTACTAAGCACCTGCCAGGCTCTGGGTGAGGCATTCAGCCCACAGCAATGCAAGGGCACAACCAGAGGACACAGAGCATCCCTTTAAGTTCCTCCCACCCTGCCCTGGCTCGTATCAGGAGTACAGTGTAGGCTCAAAGGAAGGTGGGTTCATTTTACTCTCTGAGCACAGAAAGGCTTTCTAGGAGAAGCTAGCTGGGCCTGAGCTGAGTCTCAGAAGTTCAGTGGTGCTCACCAGGCGGAGGGAGGACTGGGAGAACAAAGGCACAGTTCTCTGAAAGAGCACAGGGACTCTGGAGAAGCACGAGACACTGCATAGGGCAGGCATCTAAGGCTGGAGAAGGTGGACAGGGCAGCAGCAGCCCCTGGCAGACTTCAGAGTTCCCACTATAGAGCTTGCAACGGGAGCCTAGAGAAGTTTCCCAAAGTTCTATCTTTTATAAAGATGACTCTGGTGGCAGAAACACTAGAGGTGGGGACACTGGGTCAAAGACTCCTGTGGGGCTCTGTACCAGAGACAGTAAGAGATTCCGGGGTCAGAGCCATGGAGATGAGAGTGATGGGAAATGCCACCAAATAAAGAAGGGCAGGGCCTTGCCACTAACTGTATGTTGTAGATCAGTCTAGGATGACTCCAAGCTCCTGCCCTTGTGGCCCTGGATTGGGGGTCTCAAGTGGTATCATTGGAAGAACAGAAAGAGCAGATGTGAAGTAGATGTAGAGGGGAGCTCAGGTTTACAAGTGTGGAGCTTGAAGTGCCCATGGGCTTCCATCATGGAGGACGCTCTGGCAGAATCCTGGACACTGTGACTAGCTGCTCAGCAGGGAAGAGCTACTGACTCAGTTTGTCAGAACAGGACCAAGGGGATGAGGTCTGCATGTCAAATGCAGAAGAGAAGGCGAGGAAGATGACAACTAAAAAATAGGACTTTGGATTTGGCAGAGGAAAGAGGAGGTTGCATTTCCCAGAGCAAGTTAGGAGAATAAAATCCAGATTATAATGGATGAAAAAATGAATGGGGAAGGAAGAAATGAATGCAGATTTTCTTCTGGGAATTTTGTTGTTACTATTCAAGGAAAGAGATTTGGTTATATTTATGGACTACTTTGGAAGGCACTAGTAGAGAGAGGCCGAAACTTTTAGGGGAGGAGAGGTGTCGTCCAACACTGCTCTCCGGTCTTAGATGTGGGTCAAGCGAGCAAGTGGAGAAGTCAGGGGAGCCACCACGTGATTCCGAGGCCAAAAGGCAGGCAGTGGGGCACAGAGCAGGATGAGAGTTGAGGGGTTCATGCCAGAGCACCTCAACTTTCTCAGGGAAATAGGAGGCAAGGCCTGCAGTAGGGAAAGAAGTGGAGGAAGGAGGATTTGTAGAAGGCCTTGTGGCAGTCAGGAAAACAAAATGCTCAAGCACTCATGTGACCAAGACGCACTGTCTGCTGTTGGTAGGAAAATAGGGATCTGCGGTGGCAACAAATTGGGCTAGAGGAAGGGGGATGCAGCCGACGAAACCCAGGGGCAAGGTGGGCAAGCCAGCTGAGAGAGGAGGAAAGACAGCAGCGTGGCTGGTGCACACTGCAAATAAGGAAAGGTTTGCCATGTGCGAGAACAACAGACTAGGGAGGCAATGGCCTCCTGGGGACCTGGAAGGACAGGGTGGGAAACTGAGTGGCTTCCACAGGGAGGGCTGCATGAGCAAGGGGGTCTTGTCATGCAACGGCCAGAATTACATAAGGCTGGGGCTGGGGATTTAGCTCAGTGATTAGAGTGCTTGCCTTGCAAGCACAAGGGCCTGAGTTCGATCCCCGACACCACAAAAACAAAACAAAACAATACATAAGGCCAGTACATGGAAAGATGTTTGGGGAGTGCATAAGTTCAGTAGGTAGACAGGATGTTCAGGAAGAGGTTAAGGTTAGAGTGAGGGAGCTTAAAGGGCCATATCAAAAAGGATTTTATGATCAGGCTTGGTGAAGCAATTAGATCTCCATAGCTTAACAAATATCTTTAGTAGAATGTATTTCTCACTCACATAAAGTCGAGTTGGTGGTGCCTAGGAGTCATTCGGGAACTTCACTGACAAAAGCTCTGCCATCTCCAACAACTCATGACTTCCAAACTTGTCCTGGATCTTCGCATCAAGCTGCCAGATAAAAGAAGAGTGAATCCACACATCGTGGTTGGACATGGATCTCACATAGTGTGGTGTTATGATTTATATCTAAATGACCCCCAAAAGCCTCATGTGATCGTAGATGGGGCTTTGGGGAGGCGAATGGATTATGCTAGTGTTATAGTTGGCTTGCTGTTAGGAGGTGGGGTCTGGAAGATGTGGGTCACTGTGGGCATGACCTGGAAAGGTGTATCTCCTATCCACGCTCCCCCCTTGATGGCTTCCTGTCTGCTGTGCCATGAGCCCCTTTCCTCCTCCTTGCCCCTCTGCCATGTTATTTCTTCCTCAGAGCCAGCTGATCCCGGACTGAAAAATGAGCCAAAATAAATCTCTCCTCTTTTAAATTGTGCGTGTCAGGTATTTTGTCCCAATACCAAAGAAAATGACTAAGAAAGAAGTTATTATTGTTTATATCTAGATTTCCCTCCAAAGCTTCATGCACTCATAGGTGGAGTTTTGGGGAGGTGACTGGCTCATGGATGTATAATATTTACCACTGGATTAGTCCACTGATGGGTTTATAGCTGGATGTGATGTTGGGAAGTGAAACTTGGTGGGAAGAAGTGGGTCTTTGTGGGAGTGGCCTGGAAGGGTATATATCCCTCTTCTACTCATGATCCCTTGCTGCTTCCTGCCTACCATACCATGGACTGTTTCTGCTCTGCGATGCCCCTCTGCAGTGCCATGGTGCCCTGCTTTGGAACCAGCCAACTATGGACTGAAACCTCTACAAACTGTGAGCCAAAATAAACCTTCCACCCTTTGAGTTGTGGGTATCAGGTATCACATCTCAGCAATGAGAAAAATAACTAAAGCAGAGGTGTTTTGAGGCCTGATCTCAAAATGGTTCCACTGGCCAGAATGCAGTCACAAGGCCACCATGAAACTACAAAGTGAGACCATATTTTGAAGAAGAAAGGAAAATGGGTTTAGTGAGTAGCTAGTAGCAGCACCTACCTCAGTTGGGGAGGAAGGCCAGTGTAAGAAGGAAGAGGATCAAAAATAGAAATGAAGCTTTAGTAAATAAGGAGGGAGGAGGGGTGAAGGGAGCGGAGGAGAGTGGGAAAAAAAGAAGCAACAAGATATATCATGTACAGGTACAAATGCCCTATAATGAATGTTATCACTATGTACATCTAAAATGTACCATTAAAATAAAAGAAAAAAGAAAAAAAAGAAGGAAGAGGATCTGACTCTTATCCTGGTAGGTGAAGGATTTGGCTTCAAGCCTAAGGATCTGGGGCTGAGACTCACGGGATCACAAAAGAATGAAACGTTTCGTGGCATGGAACAGGGCCAGACAGTTGTGCACATATTCAACAAGAATGGTGAAGGAGGTGAATCTTTCCAGTAACTAGACCACATTTCTCTAAGCAATCAACCTCAAATGATGGGCAAAGGATAGTAGATGTTATGGTTTAGATCTACAGTGTCAGGCTGGGGATTTAGCTGTGGTTAAAGTGCTTGCTTTGCCCTGAGTTCAATCCCTGGCACCAAAAAAAAAAAAAAAAAAAGATCTACAATGTCCCCCAAAACTCTCATGTACTCAGAGGTAGGGTCTTAGGAAGGTAACTGCATCATGAGGGTGCTATAATTAATTAATCCACTGATGAATTCAGAGCTGAATGTGCTGATAGGATGTGGGGCTTGGTTGGGCGAGGCAGGTCACTGGGGATGTAACCTGGAAGGATGTCTCTCCTTCTGCAGGTTTTCCTTTCTCTCTCTGCTTCCTGGCCACCATGACGTGAACCAACTTGCCTCTTCTGAACCCTCCCACTGTGCCCTTCCTGCCTGGAAGCCAGCTAACTATGGACTGAATATCTAAATATCTAAATATGGACTGAATATCTAAAAACTATCAGCCAAAATAAACCTCTTCTCCTTTCAATTGCGAGTATTGGGTATTCTGTCCCAGCAATGAGAGAGTGACTAAGACAGTAGAAATGGATTTGAACCAGCACCCCCCAAAAGCTGCGGGTGTTTTGGAAGTGATAGTCAGAAATCTTGTCCCAACCGACTATCCTTTTCCCCAAACACTCACAAAACCCTTTTCTCCTTTGTGCTTTCACAGTTGTCCTTGATAATCTGCTACACCCAGAGTCTAAATCACTGTATACTGAAAATCTGTTTGCCCTTTATTCATGGTTAGGGAGAAGCTAATCTTCATTCAAACACTCCCAGAAAAGAAGGGAAACGTGTTTCATCCCTCCTATATAATTAAAAAAGAAAGAAAGACAAACAAAATGGTTGTGTTTGAATTTCCATATTAAAATAGGTTGAATGCACCCTGGCACTTCTCTGCAGGGGCCAGTTTCTAATAGAAATCGGCTCAGCGTGGAAATGTGCAAGTGTGAGGGTCTCTTGGGCTGAGAGTGTCAGGCTCCACTGGACAAGGCCAGCTGGGCAGGGAGGGGGTGGACAGGAAATAAGGTCATAAATTGCTAGGACACTTCTGTAGTGTCTGGGCCTCTGACAGATGCCCCTCCTCTCCCAGGAGACCAAGTATTCCAGCTATCTGGTGGAACAAAGGGAGATGCTGCCTCCGCATTTACAAGCCCATCCCCATATGGAGTGTCTTGATCTCAAAGCCCCGCTACTGCAGAGGTAGACAGGGTAGAACCCACTAGGCCATCCAGGCAAATGCGGCCACTTATTCTGTTGGAAGTAGAGGCTGTCTATGCTGTAGATGCCTGGGTCAAGTACCAAAAGTACAAGGGGTGATCAAAAGATGTGGTAAATGTTTAAACTAGAAAAAAAAAAATATGACAGTAACAGACGCATTGCCAAGAACGATAGGATAAGTGTGTTTGAAATGAGAAGAATTTCGAGTATTTGGGGGGCATTGCTGGCAATGTATCTTTTACTGTAATAAATTTTTTAACTTAAATATTCATATTCACTGTATTTTTGAGTCAGGCATGGTGGTACATCCCTGTAATCCAAGCATTTGAGAGGCTGAGGCAGGAGGATTGCTTTAAATTTGAGGCCAGCCTGGGCTACATAGTGAATTCACGGCTAGACTGGACTACATAGTGAGACCCTGTCTCAAAAACAAAAAGAAAAAAAACCCAAACAAACAAACAAACAAAAAAACCCACTGTATTTTATGATCATCTCTCACTGATCAAACATTTACAGCAATTTCTATCAAAAATACCACAGGGGCTGAGGATTTAGCTCAGTGGTTAGGGTGCTTGCATAGCAAGCACAAGGCCCTGAGTTTGTTCCCCTGCACCAAAAAAAAAAAAAAATATATATATATATATATATATGTATGTATGTATGTATGTATATGTATGTGTGTGTGTGTGGTGTGTGTGTGTGTGTATGTATGTGTGTGTGTGTGTGTGTGTGTGTGTGTATATATATATATATATATATATATATAAACAGTATGTCCTTACCCACCTTATTCACCAGATCTGGCACCCTGCAACTTCTGGCTCTTCCCCAAAGTCAAAATGACCATGAAAGGTAAATGTTTCAGGCATCAGAGCAGCCTCAGTACTACAACTGAATACACTCAGGAAGGAGGACTTCCAGGACTGCACCAGAAAGTGGCACGGATGATGGAATCAAGTGTGTCTGAAGCCGGGGGAGTGTGTTTTGAGGGGGACTAATGGTAATATGTCTTTTAGTATGATAAATTTTAAAAAATTTAACCATTCACTGCATACTATGATCACACCTTGTATGACCATTCCAAGATCAACCAGCTGAAGAAGACAGAGACACCATAGTTGGTACCACCTCTTGAAGAAGAAACCCCTAAGGCCTTCATGGAACTGAGACTGCAGAGCAAGGCCGTTCATCACAGGTCCTAAGAGAGGAGCCAGGGCTATGGGGCACGATTTATCATCAACCAGCAGAGCTCACAGTGAGCACTGGTAGCCTGCTCATCCTGCCTGAGGCCACCACTCATTGGCTCAGGACTACAGTTTAACAAGACCCAAAACCCCGGGAAGCCTGTAGCATTTGCCTGCCAGCTCAAAAGACCTGACCTCTCTCTGCCTCTGCTACCTGACTGGCCCCCACGCAGCACTCCGTACTGCCCAGTCCCCCAGCCGTTCTTCTGCGTGGGCCTCTGCAAGAACAAGGAAGCCAGGACCCACAGGTCACCTGGGAAGTTGACATGGTTTGAATGTTTTGTCGCCTCTGGAGCCCATGTTGGGATTTGATGACCACCGTGGTGAGGGTGGGAAATGGGGTCTTTAAATGGTGATTAGGTCATTGAGAGGGATGATTGCCTTTCACTTGGGCTTGGCTTTGTTCCTGAGAGAGCAGGCTGTTACAAAGTGAGGTCACTCCTCATGTTCTCCCTCTTCTCAACACGCCCACTTTTTGGGGATTTAGTTCAAGTGGTAGAGTGCTGGCCTAGCAAGCACAAGCCCCTGAGTTCACTCCCCAGCACCTCCCCAAACAACACCACGCCCACTTGCCCTGACACTTTTCTGCCATGTTATCACACAGTACAAGGCCCTCACAGATGCAGGACAGTGCCCTTGGATTTCCCAACTCCCAAAACCAGGAGCCAAAACAGATCCTCAGGTAATTCTGCTATAGCTACAGAAAACTGACTGCAAAATTCTCAAGGAATAGCAGCAATGGCACGGGAAGACTGAGGAATCAGCACACTAGGTCCTCACTCAAGAGAGCAGCTTGCTCAAACCTGAAAATGTCTAGGGTAGAAGAAAGAACATTCCTTTTGTTTGTTTTGGTTTGGTTTTTTGAGACAGGGTCTCATTAAGTTGCAAAGTTGCCCAGGCTGGGCTCAAACTTGTGATCCTTTTGCCTCAGTCTCTCTACAGTGCTGAGATTATAGGTGTGCACCACCACCCCTAGCAGAACATTGTTCTTTGAGGTAGAAAATTTGACTTCTGGTCTCAACGTGGCTACTGGTTGGCCCTTTTTTTTCTTCTCGGGTCTGGTTCCTGCTCTGCAAAAATGAGGTGGATGACATCTAAGTTCATTCCAGGTCCAATATCTAATTGTTCCAAATGCAGTAAGCCAGCTTTTGCTACACATTTGCCAGTCATCTGCCTGCTTGCTCTCAGATCCCTGGTTTTCCCCTACTTTGCTTTGAATTGGAGAGGGCTGTCGTCTGTAAACTTTACTATCCAGTTCCCTTTCTCATCAGCTTTGGAAGACTGTGGTGACAGCTTGGAAAGTGGAAAGAAGGGAGAAAAAGGGTATTTCTCTACTTCTCTTTGGGAGGCAATGAAAGTAGTGACTGTCTCCATGGTTACAGGCTGTGTTTGTCCACTTTGCATTGTCATGACAAAATACCAGAGAAAAACAACTTAAAGGTTGGGATATTTATTTCGGTTCACAGTTTCAGAAGTTTCAGTCCATGGCCAGCTAGCTCCACTGCTTTGGGTCTGAAGTGAAGGTGCACATCATGGCAGGAGGGGCTGTGGCTGAGTAGGCTGCTCAGCTTTTAGAGACCAGTAAGTGGGAGAGAGGAAGGGACAAGGTCCACCTTTGAAGGCCATACCCCCAGTGACCTACATCCTCCAACTAGGCCCACTTCCTAAGGGTTCCACCACTTCCACATAGGACATCAGCTGGCAATCAAGTAGCACATGGCCTTTGGGGTACATTTCTGATCCAAATCATAATGTGTCTTTCTAGACAGTTCCTTGTCACCCTTTGTGCCTTTTAAGCTCTTCTAGGGCATTTGTAACAGGTCCCTGTGTTTTCTTTTTTGGGTTTTTTTTTTCTTTTTTTTGAGACAGGGTCTTGCTATGTAGCTCAGGTTGGCCCTGAACTCACTATGTAGCCCAGGCTGACCTCGATCTTGGCAGCAATCCTCCTGCCTCAGCCTCCCAAGTGCTGGGATTACAGGCATGTGCCACTATGCCCAGTTTGTAGTCAGTTTTCAATCCCATTGCTGTCCAGCCCCAATGGTGTGCAACCTCCATTTAATATCCACAAAAAGAAGAAAACAGGTTGGCAATTTAACTCAAGTGATAGAGTACTTGCCTAGCAAGCACAAGGCCCTAAATTCCATCCTCAGTACCTCCCCCCAAAAAAGAAGAAGAAAAATGGAAGGAAGCTGTCAAAGATTGAGCATGATCTTGGCTAAATCCAAACCCCTGCCCGTTTCCTCTGTACACTACTTGGATAAACACAAGTAGAGAGAAAACACACAGCCATGCTGTCACTTTAAAGTTATGGTCACTACCCTAACATGCATGGGCCATTCATGCTGCCCTCGAGCCTCCTGCAGCTGCCTGGACCATTCACGTTCCCACTCTCCTCGGCAACTGTTCCACTCCTACCCTCTCGGCCCCACCCCCTAACTCCTCCCTCCCACGCCACTCTCAGATGATGACCCTCCTTGTTTCATTGAGAAATCAGAAGCATTCAGAAGAGAATGAATTCTCATCATCCCAGCTCCCACCTACCAGCCTCAATCTATTTGTTCTTCCTTCTCTCCACTATCTGGGGGTGAACCGTCCACAGAGCAGGCAAAGAACAGCTCCTAGATCTTCCTATACACAATGTCCGTTTCTTCTTCTACTCAGAAGCATCGATTGCTCCAACAGTTAGTTCTCCCTTCTCACTTCTGTACCATCCATCTTTTGTTTCTTCCCTACCACCATACAAAACATGCCATTGTTTTCTGTCTTTTAAAACTTCTCTTTTGGGCCAAGGATGTAGCTCAGTGGCAGAGTGTTTGCCAATCATGTGTAAGGCCTTGGGGTCAATCCCCAGCCCTGTACAAAAAAATTAAATAAGTAAGTAAAAAACAAATAAAAATTCTCTCTTGATTCTATTTCCCTCTCTAGCCACTGCCCCATATCTACACTGCCTACTACGCCACCTTCTTGAAACTTGTAAATTCTTCAAAAAAGTTGTCTCTGCTCTCTTTCTCCTCTCATTCTTTTTTTTAGAGGACAATTTATTTAAAAGTGGTGAAAAGGGGGGAAAAGGAGATGGTAGATAGCTACTTGACGAGTAGGGAGCATTCGAAAGCGAAATACTCGTGGGCCTTTCGTTGCAGCCCCTTTTTATTGAGGTTTTCCCTTTGGGGGTCCTCCCATCCTTTCTTAAGCCTTCTCCAATCAGGCATCTGCCCACCCCCACCCAAACTGCTCTTGTCAAAGTCATCAATAACTTCTCATGGCCAAATCTAATGGTCAGTCCCCAGTCTTCATCTTGCTTCTCCTCGGCACTGGACACAGCAGGTTCTTTCTCCTTTTCCCGGTCTCTAAATGTTGGACACCCAATACTTGGTCTTTGGAGCCTTTCTCTTTTCTGCCTACACTTCATCCTGTCTCATGACTGTGAATTCCATCTCCATTTCTCTTGGTGCCCACATTTCTACCTCCTCTCTCAGCCTCCCCTCTAGCTCCAGATTCACAAACCCAGCTGTCTAGTCAACATCTCTACTTAGATGTCTAACAGACTTCTCAAACGTAACAGATCCAAAACCAAGCAGCTGATATTTCTTACTCTCAGTAAAATGGCAACTCCATTCTTTTAGCTGCTCAAACCAAAAACCTTCGACCATTCTCTCTTTGGATAGGGATAGGTCCTCTTCAGCATTTTTCCAGAAACTGACTACTACAATCCTGACCCACGCCCCGTCATTTCATCCCGAGATTATTTCACTAGTCACCTACCTGGTCTCCCTACCATTACTCTTACCCCACTTCACTCTATTCTCAACACAGGCATCAGTCAGATCCTTTTAACACGTAAATCAAGCTTCATTGCTTCCTAACTCACCACAGGTAAAAGCTAATATGGTGACAGTGGATACAAGTTCCAACATTCTGGCCCTGTCACCTCACTGACTTCATCTTCCCCTTGTGGGTTCTTTTCCAGCTACACGTCTTTGCCTCCTTGACCACTAGGGGTTTGCTACTGCTTCGGGGCCTTTGCATTTACGACTTCTCCTGTCTAAAATGTTTTCCCTTTGAAATGCTTCTTCATGTTATTACTAAAATGTCACATTCTCAAAATAGCCATCCCCTACCACTCTATGTTAAATTGCATATTTCCCTGGCACCCGTCATCCTCTCTCATTTAATTTTCTTCTCAATACTTATTTCCATCTGCTAAACTATATTTTTACTAGTTTATTTTTCATTATTGTCTTTCCCATTAAACTACATCTGGTCAGAGGATTTATCTTTTTTCTCATGGCTATATTCCCAGAGTCCTGAATACTATGTAGTACATTGTATAGATACTCAGTAAGTATGGCTGAATGAATGAATCCGCCCACAAAATTAAACTTCCCTGAATCCTGGCCTATTTCTGGACTTAGTATGGAAAAATGCCCTTATTGTTAAGTGAGATCAAGTTGGGTTTTCTGTTTTCTCACATACATGGCAAAACCTAGCTTAACGCCCATGTGTTATCTTGTTTAACTTGGACATTGATTCTGACAGTTAGGTTTATTTTATTTACCAGTTTGGTAAAGCAGACCCCCCAAAAGATAAAGTTACATGCTGGAGATTAAAAGCTAGTGAGTCACAAAGCCCAGATCCCCTGGCCCATCTAAACAATGCCCAAACCACGAGTTCTTCGTTATAGCACATCAGGGAGACCGACCCCTCTTAGAAACACCACCAAGACTGAACTCTATCAGGGTACAGAAATGGAAGGCCCGGGGGCACTGGAAAGCATGTATGTATTTTGCTCCACAAAAAAAAACTGCTGTCAAAATACATACATGTCAAATGACAAAACAAACTATTGCATTAACTGCTTTGCTTCATCTCGTTTCCTGCATTTCACAATTTGTCTTGAGGTTCTTGTTTGCATGTTTATCATCTCTCTCTCCTGTAGGCATTCTATGTATCCTATCTGCTATCATCTGCCGAAGATGGTGGACATAGGCTGGCCTGGCCCAATGGTAACTGGAACCAGCTCTGTCCTCAGTGTCTCTATGTTCACAAAGCTTGAGCCCCTTTTCTTTGGGCTGTTATAATTCAGAGACCTGGTCACTGGAAGTGACTGTCTGAGAGCTCCTGAGATGGCTCCAGAACTCAGTACTGGGGGCCAAGGCAGGAGACCAGCAAGGAGGGTTTTGTCCAAGACGAGCTTTGTATGGCCCTGGCTATGGGCTTCACCCAGAGGTCCGAGCCAAGCAGTCGTAGTGGTCACTGCCATACTGAGGAATGGAACCATGGCTTCTGATAGCAGTCTGCCTCTTCTCCACAGCTCTCCCCATGCCCATATAGCCCAGGTCGAGGTCTAAGGGTTTGCTGCTGGAAAATCTGGCTCTGGCTGGAGGAAGAAGTTAAGAAGACCGGGCTGATGGCTTCAGAGACAAGAGCTGTGTTTATCCAGGAAAAGAAGTCAGACGTAGGCACGGAGGCCTCTGCCAACTCCTCCCAGAAGGACAGGGCTAGGGGAGCAAGCTGGAGAGGAACCTGCTTCCCTAGGTCTCTGCATGCCTGGGGCCAAAAGCCAGAGGCCAGGACCCAGCAGCCTCCCACAGGTAAGGCCTGCGCGGTTCCTCTGGACGCACCCCCAGAGACTGTCACAGGCTCGGACCGCGGGGCACCAGAAGACTACGGGTGACTAGTGACTCGGTGCAGGGGTGCCACAAGCACACAGCTGAGGAGCCTTCCGGAGCCCCCTCTGGGGGGTGGCGGAGAATCAATAGTGCCTTTGTGCTCGGTAGCTTCCTAGTGAGAAAGACTGGAGAGTGGGCGGAGCGCCCCAAGGCCTAGTCCCGCCCTGCCGACTTGGTGATGAGGTAGGGTAGAGGGGGCTGGGGAGCAGAAGGTCAGGGCTGCTGGGGTGGGCTGTGTTCTCCGAGAGGGGCGGCTCCTTGGACTGACCTCAGATGTCCTCGAGTCAGCCGTCCCGCGTGTCCCCTGGCTGCCAGGAGCAGAAGTGAGGCCCCCTTCTGGCCGGGAGCAACTTGAGAAGGCCAGGAGCGCCTTGAGGGAGGAGCCAGAGAAGGCAGGTGGGGCGAGGACAGAAGAATGGCTCAGTCTGGGGCAGTTGGTGCCCGGCGGCCTGGACAGCTGAGGGGGGTAGTCCTGAAGGCGCTAGATCAGATCTTGGGGGAGGGACCAAGTGTTTGGAGTGGGTTGAGAGAAGAGGATGAGCCCACCCAGGACTACGGTGTCAAGGGAAGAGTGCACAGCAGCGGGTTTTAGGATCTGGGTCCCCGTCTGGGACCTTTTGGTCACGCGAGTTCTAGTTCTAATAGTAACTACAGCTCTAGTGGGTGGGTGTGTTGGGCTCCTGATTCTGAGGCGGGTGGGGGCATCCTTAGTAATAACGGGGCAGTCGATGTCCTCGGGTTTCCGAGGCCTGCATCTGAAAATATGACCGCCTGGTTGCATGCTCCACCCCCAGACTTTGCCGCCCTTTCTTGTTCTGCTCGATCACAAGCCTTGCGCCCCACGCAGCATCATCCAGCGACGGACCCCCTTCTCTCCTCCCAGCCCAGCTCCGTCCTGCCCTCCCAGCGGAGACGTGGATTTGAATCCAGTCGAGTCTCATCACCCCGACCGCACTGCATGTGGCTCCTGGAGAAAGCTGGCTACACTGTGGGCAGCGCGGAGCCAGGGGCCCGCTGGGCGCGCTGCAGGCTACTCCCCGAGCGCCGCGCCCCGGGCCCGCGCGCCCGCCCCTGCCGCAACGTGCTCACCCCGGACCGCATCCCGCAGTTCTGCATCCCGCCGCGGCTCGCGGACCCCGGCGGCGCCGAGCCCCCCGCCGCGCGCAGCGTCCCCGCGGCCTGCTCGCTGCCGCACCTGGCGGGCCGCGAGGGCTGGGCCTTCCTGCCCGAGAGCCCGCACACACGCCGCCGCGAGTCCTTGTTCCACGCGCCGCCGCCCGGCCCGGCCGCGGGGCTGCCCCCGGCGCCGACCCGGCTGCACGTCTCGGCCCCGGACCTGCGCCTCTGCCGCGCCCCGGACAGCGACACGGCCTCGTCGCCCGACTCGTCGCCCTTCGGCTCCCCGCGGCCGGGCCCGGGCCGGCGCCGGCCGCACCCGCGGTCCCCGGAGGGGGCGCGCTCCGCCGACGCCAGCCCGCGCGCGCCGCGCCGCTCCGGGCCGCCCGCGCCGCCGCTCTTCCACCTCGACTTCCTGTGCCGCCAGCTGCGGCCGGCCAAGGAGAGCGTGCTGCGCCTCGGGCCGCGCGGCGGGCAGCTGCGTCTCTGCGCCGAGTTCCAGGCGGCGCCCGGGCGGCTGCGCCTGCGCCTGGTGAGCGCAGAGGGCCTGATCCGGCCGCGGCCCGGCCCGGGGAGCGGCGGCGGCGGCTGCTGCGTGGTGCTGAGGCTGCAGCCCCGCGTCCGGCCGCGCGCCCAGCGGAGCCGCGTGGTCAAGTGCAGCGCCAACCCCATCTTCAACCAGGACTTCTTCTTCGACGGGCTGGGCCCGCCGGACCTGGCCGCCCGCAGCCTGAGGGCCAAGGTGCTGGACAGGGGCGCGGGGCTGCGCAGGGACGTGCTGCTGGGCGAGTGCGAGACGCCCCTCATTGCCCTGCTGCCCCCCTTGGGTGCCGGGCTGGGTCCAGGGTCCTCCCTGGCGCCGGCGCATCTCAGCCTGTAGCGTAAGAAGGCTGCTGCTTCCTCCGGAGATAGGGAGATAGTGGCTTTGCCCGCTGTCCTCGCTCTCTCCAAATGCCTGCCATGGAAGTAGTTTTACTAATAAAATCACGGATCTTTCCCCTTGCTGGCACCCTACATTCTGGGGTTTGAGGCCTACCCGATTCCTTCCATGCTGGCCACACACTGGGCAAAGATGCTTGTCCTGGTTCTCTAAGTTGGAGTAGATGTCAAGCAGTGCTTCTCTGGTGGAGCAGCATCCGAATAACCAGACGTGAGAAATCGTGAAAGAGCTTGTTAAACATGCAGGGTCCTGGTCTCCGTCTCCAAGTGATGCTACTTCAAGAGGCCAGGACTGGGGAGGTCCCAGGTTCATCCGTCATCCATCGGGACACCTTCAGGTAGCCCTTTAATCACGGAGTCACCCCAGCAAGAGCTCGGTAACAGAGGCCAACACAAGCCACCTTCCGGCGGCAGGTCCCTGGGGCTGCACAAGGGAAATTAGCCCTTCCTACCTCCCCTACCCTTTACACCTGCGTCTGTGCCAAAGACAAATGAAATTTTGGGGTCTTAGAAGTGAGTCAGGAGATGTCAGACTAATACACAGTGCCCTTTAACCATTCTGCCGCCTCTGCCTCTCCTACACCGTGCTGGGGGAGTAGGGGTTGGAGCCAAGAACCAGGCAGCGTTTGGGTAATGACCGACATAGAGTTCCAGGGATGAAGAGCTGGACATGAAGAGTGGCCCCTCGCAAAAAAGAGCTTTGCTGATCAGAAGGAGGAGGGGGCAGCAGAAGTTGAACAAATAAATGTAGGTCAAATTACGTTTACCTCATGCCTGAAGATCCCTGACGTCAGCCCTGACCTTCTGCTCTCTTCTACCTCCTACATTCACCAGGAACTGGTTCCTTTTGGCTGGGGCCAGGCATAGAGGAGGGAGAGGGGAAGGTATTGCTTCCTCCCCTCACCTTGAGTCCTTTTTCACTTCCCATGGTGCCAGCTGTGCACCAGGGTTAACCCTGCTGAGTCCAAACAAAACCTCACTTGTGCTACACACACACACACACACACACACACACACACAAGATGACTCTTCAGTTCCTCCTCCCTTTGCTGATTAGGTCCCTATCATTGAGCCCAAAGCTAGGGAGACCTGGCCCCAGGTCTCCACCAGGTGGTAGCATTGACCAAAAAAGTGCTAACAGCTACACATAGACTCTCCTTGTACAAAAACTGTTCCAATTTGTTAGGGCATTTGTTCCTCCCAGTAACTCTTAAAAGGGTGTTACTACCACTGTTATCCAATGTGACCTTGGGCCTAAAGGGTAGAACTAGAATTTGAACCCAGAGAGTATGGCTCCAGAATCTGGACTCCTAATCATTTCTAATATCCACAACTGCTAGGTGCTATCGATCCCTTCCCCACCAGGTACCTCCGAAACGGTCCTCATTCCTTAATATGATAGCTCTCCAGTTATTTCACAGCCAGCAGTGTGAACTTGCATGTGTGGATTCTGGGAAGTCTACCCATAAGTCTAGCTCCATCCCTAACCCTGTACTGTATTTCTGCTTCAGCCCCCAGATTCTCCCGAGACAACCTTTAGTGAGGAACTTGGTTGGAAAGGATTTGGAAAGAAAATTTGTATTCCATAATAAATACTTAGGAAGGTTCTATGAGGTGTCACCAATCAAAACAAACATAGGGATCAGACAAGTTACAAAATGAACAAGGAAAAATGTAAAGAATGTTAGGAGGCGATAGAGAACAGAGAAACATAAAGCTGAAAAGAGACTAGAAAAGAGTAGAGAGGGGTTGAGGATATACCTCAGTGGTAGAGCTCTTGCCTAGCAAGTTCAAGACCCTGAATTTGATCCCCAGTTACACCCCCTCAGAAAAAGAGAAGGAGAGAGAGAGGTTATAGGAATGGGAAAAAGGAAGGGAGGGAATAAAACACTTTTTTTTTAAACCACAGTACTTTGTACCTACCATGTCCTGTACTTTACCCTGTGCTTTAGCTCAGTCATCACAACTGCTCAGTAAGGTAAGTATGATTATTCTCATTTTACAAAGGAGGAAATAGACCAGAGAGGTTAAACAAACTTGCCTGAGGATCAGCCTTGGCTGCAGGGAAGGTTTCTGACTGTGGCTGTACCCAAACACCCAACCCTACCCCCTAGAGGCTCAGGGGAGGCGAGAAGAAGTTCACCTAGCATTTACAGCCCTCAAGGTTGTGGCTAGAGGGCCTCTCCTGGGCACAAACTGCTCAGGACCTGAAACACTTTCACCAACACAAGTCAGGATAGTTGTCACTGCCCCTTTTACTGAAGTGGTCATGTCACCAGATTTTAGGGTGCTGGGGTCTCCTTCTGGAGGCAGTTTCTAGGTTTTTTTCTGTCCTGAACAAAGAATTGGTCAAGACAAACACAAATGGTAGCAAAGTTTTATTATAGGTAGGAAAAGAAACAGAGCACGTTTGGGCCAGGTAAAAGTAGGAAAAGAAGTATACCCTACAGTGAGAGGGCGGGCCACCATGCAAAAGCAAACACAGTCGCCAAAACCTCAATGTGGATGGTCTTTTTGTATCACTCACACCTCAGGCTGACATCAAGTCTAGGCCATCCTATCAAAACCTGTTCAAATTCTCACGAGAAATCCATGCGCAAGGCTTTGGAAACTGTTCTATGCCTGTGTCCTGGGATTTTGTAATTAACAGGTCACACCTACTTCCCCAGCTGGTTTTGCCACACCCTAATCTCCTGTCTCAATCAATGAGGGCTGTGATTTGCCTCAGGGACCTCAACTAACACACAGCAAGCCACATTCTTACACATCTTTCTGCTCCGAAATCAGAGTTCCCACTTTCCAACCCTCCTTGCTGTCACTAAGTCTGTGTGGACTTCGATGGATGACAGTACAAGCAAGGTCACCAAGGAAAGTTCAAGGCAGGAGCTAGGGTCAAACTCTATCCGCAGTGACCTTTATGATAGGAACGGGCAGGGCTGGAGGCTGTGAGAGCCCAAGGCTACAGATGTTTATAGAAAGAGCATTGTTCCTTTTTTAATCGCCCACAGGCCAACAGGCCAAAGTGCTCCCCAGCAACCTAGGGCCCAAAGAAGGGTGGTCCCTAGTCACTGGTCTAGGCTCCTGCAAGAGATGCCCTCCACCACTGGGGCAGGCTGCCCATGCCCCACATATTTTTCACCTTTGCCCCCAGGCCCTCCCTGGAAGGGCAGGCTTGTGCAGAGCCCTAAGTGGTTTCTGTGGTTTAGGGGGTGGGGAAGAAGGGAACAAGAAGTTGGTGACTGCTCCCCAGTTCCAAGCCACCACCACCACCACCACCTCCCACCCCTTCAGGCTGTTTGCCCCTTGCTTTAAGATTCTCCAGACTGATAAGGGGACTGGGCACGTGGAGGGTGAAATGATTATCTGATCCCTATCAGCTTCTTCCTTGCATAAGAATGTATGTGAGGAAGAAATAACCACTGCCCTGCTTTGAAAAGCCTGATTCCTCCAGAAAAGGGGCTGTGATTGCAGCCAGAGGGAGAAGGTTCAGCAAGAGAGGGAACTTTCCAAAAGGATAACCAAGTTAGCTTCTGCCCTGAGGAGAAAGAACTCAAACCAGGAGCAGAGTAGTGGGCATGCCTGTAATCCCAGCACCCTAGAGGCTGAGACAGGAGGATTGCCTTGAATTTGACGCTACATAGTGAGGCTCTGGAGAAAGAGAGAGAGAGAGAGAGAGAGAGAGAGAGAGAGAGAGAGAAAGAGGAAAAGGTGAGGGGGGAAGAAGCCATGCCATACATACTTAGGGCAGAGAAGGGGTCAAGACTCAAGAGACACGAGGATGCCAGGGAGACATATGACTCTCAGGCCAACCCCTAGTCACTTCCTTCCTACCCCATGGCTTTAGGCAATGGCACAGCTGGGAGGGGCAGTCACACCTGTGGAGTGAGGGGTAGTACTGGGGATATGGAGTCCATCCACAAGCTTTCTACAGACAATTTGGAGTATTGGGGGGCAGGGGTAGCAAGGAGCCTGGGACACCCAGAGTCATCAAAAAATGAGAACAGAGCTGGGTGTGGTACACATGCCTGTAATCCCAGCATTTGAGAGGCTGAGGCATAAAGTTTGCCATGAGTTCAAAGCCAGCTTGAAAAAGTAGAGAACCAAAGCCAGGCAGAGTGGTACACTCCTGTAATCCTGCATTCTGGGGGACTGAGGCAAGAGGATTGCAAGTTCAAGCCCAGCCTGGACAATTTAGCGACTTAATGAGACCCTGTCTCAAAAAAAAACAAAAAAACGGTTGAGGATGTAAAGGGTTGGAGGTGTAGCTCATTGTGAAGGCCCTGGGTTCAATTCCCGGTACAGGAGTGGAAGAGACTGAGAGGTGGAGAGGCACAGAAAACAGAAGAACCATAGATAGGTGAGCATCAGCAAGAGGGACCTAGAGAGCCCATAAATTCAGCAGGAAGAGAGTAGAAAGATGCTCCCTGCACAGCCCCGCCTCCTCTCCCCTGCGCCTCCCCAGCTCTACCTGTCGACCAGAAGATGCTGGATGGGGTGGTGCCCACAAGAGCTTGGTCTCATACTCCAAAGCTGCCTAAAGGCAGAGCCCCCAAACAGACTGACATCTGTTCAGTGCAGAGCAGTGCACTCCTCCCTGCCCATGCCATTCACCAAGAGGCACGGGGATAACCAAGAGCCTTAGATGCCAAGATGCTCAATGCTTGGCTCCAACTCTCAGTACAGGAAGGGCCTCAAAAGCTTCCCTCCCTCTTCCTCACTCTCCTCCCCTTGTCATTCACCCTGAGTATTGGAAAGTCCTTTTCCTCCTCCAAACTTTGTCCCTCCAACTGCAGCCCTGGGAGACTGGGAGCTACTCAGGCACACAGATGTTGATGGTAGGGCACACGCAGCTCCCAGAGGGCAAGAGGGGAGGGCCTGCCCTCTCCACGCCAGGTGCCACGTGCCCCAGGTGGGGGGAGTGGGCGGGTCACGAGGCTGTGGCGTGGCTGGCTCCTGCTCTGCTGTTTACCAGCTGGGAGAAAGAGCAGGAGGAGGTGCCAGGGAGACTCCCTCTGCAGCCTGGCCCCTGGCCAGCCGCCTGTTGGGTAACCAGGAGAGCCAGGCCCAGCTAATCAAATGCTGGGCCAAGGCCAGCCAGAGAGCTATGGCCTCCGTGATCCATGGAAGCCTGGTCCTTTGGTCGTCCCCAGACTCCAGGGTAGGCCGCAGGGTGGGAGACTCACCCTGGCTTTTCCCAACTAGTCCTGTGTGGCAGCTCCCTCTCCTGTCCTCTCCTCTCCACTACCAGGGCTCCTGTGGCTCCCCACGCTCCTCCAAGCTTACCCCTGGTCCCTGATATACCAGGCAGCCCCGAGTAGTCTGGGAAGGGCAACAGGGACTAAGGAGGCTGTGTTCACATGGAACCGAAGACTCCTGGCATCAACCTGACCCATCTGGAGACAAGACAGAATCTCCCAAATATGTCTTCTTGTGATTTCTCAACTCCCCATCTCCTCCCTTCTGTCACCTGCCTTAATCTGGTAGAAACCACTGGATTCTGAAGTCATGAAGACCTAAGTTCAAACCATAGCTCGTCCACTTTTGTCCTTGTATAAGTCCTGGGGCAAGTAAGTCATTAATGTCTCTGAGCAGCACTTGATTCATTGGTAAACCTGTAATAATTGTTCGGAAATTCCCTGTGGTAGTTTACATAAAGCAAAATCATGATTTACATATAGGGCCCGGCACAGTAGGTGACTAATAAACGCTAGTTCCCCTCCTTGCACTGATCCTGTTTCTCTTCGAGCCTCTAAACTCTAGCCTGCTGCTCTTGCCCCATGTCCCTTCTGGGTGCCAGGACGCTCTGCCAGCCACTCCTTTCCCCTGCCTGCTGACAGGCCAGGTGCTCCCTCCCTCCTCCCTCCTCCCTCTCCTGGGCCTGCTCCCTGCCCTCCTGGGCAGCCAGGGCAGCGAGGACGGCACCAAGGGAGCTGCCCCATGGACAGGGCCCCACAGAGACACCACCGAGCCTCACGGGGTAAGAGGCCCCACAGCACTGCAGGCAGGTGGAAGGGACGGCCAGGAGGCTCAGAGGAGGGGACAGATGGGACAAGATGGGCGAGAAGTGAGGAGGAAGGAGGAGAGCACAGAGGCCAAGGATGGGCGGGCAGAAGAGCAAGGCAGGATGAGTCTCAATGGAAGGGGAAGGAAAAGCAGGAGGAAGGCCTGGGGAAGCGAGAAGGAGGAGAAATAGGAAAAGGGGAGAAACAGGAACCTGTCAAGGAGTGAAGAAAGGCTGGGGGGGGCAGAAGGAAGCAGGGTGAGGGAAGCTAGAAGGAGGGAGGGCTCAGAATGAGCCTGGCCCTCTCAGGTGTAAGTGGCCCCTGGGAGGGGATGGCCTGGCCCCATGCTGGAAGGATAGCCATGCCACCTTCTATTCATTCTCCAGTGGAGGAAACTGGCCTGCTTCTAAGGAGTGGGGTTGGGGAACAACCACACCCTGCCAGCTGCCCGTGCCCGCGAGCCTGGCACTTCCCTCCCCGCGGGCCCAGAAGTATGGGCTTTCATTTTGGCATAGAACGTGGGGCACTGGGCCAAGAGGAGGGAGGGGCAGAGTCAGGTAGTCCTCGGCGGCAGTGCCAACCGACTCAGGCAGCACCCCTCAGAGCCGGATCCCCAGCCACATACTTGTCAGCTGCGAGCACCCAGAAAAGTATGAGTCCTAGAGCCACAGGGCTCCACTCCCAGCTGCCCTGAGGAGGAGGGGAGCACCCCCATCACTGCAAGGCTGGAGGCTGGAGAGAGGTGCCACCTCAGGGAGGAAGCTGGGTGGGGCCAGGATAAGGGGGTGGGGAGCCACACCTCTGGGCAGACCTTCTCCCATGCCCAGCAAGCCCAGGCCACCAGGCCCGTGACCCCTGTGGGAGTGTCGCAGGGGGCAGAGGACAGCGCCGGTGCAGTGTGCTGCGGAGGGGTAGGGGCCAGGACTGAGGGCAAAAAGTAACAAAAGAACAGAGTCAGAGGTCAGGGAAGTCACAGACAGGGCGGGAAGGCTTTCTGGGACAAAAGGCTGGACCTGTGCTCTGTGAGGAACCGCTCTTCAGGTGCTGGAAATGGAGGGAAGGATGGCAGAGGAAGGCTCTTCCCGGGGGACCCCTTGCTAGGTATTTCAGAAGTCCTGAGTATGAGAAGGAACACACTCTAGCTAAGGCCTCCCCAGCAGCTGTTCCTCCAGAGGCCCCCGCATCCTGGCCAACCCCCATCAACCCACCTGTGCCCTCTCCCACCCAGACTCAGCCACCAGCAGAGCAACAGCAGCAGCAGCAGAGACAGGCTTCTCCCCCATGCGGGCTGGCAGGCCAAGGAAGCTGGGGCAGTGGAAGCAAGCCAAAAAGGGGTCTGCATTTGCAGCTATCTCCTGCTTGCCCTCCAAATACCCTCTCTGTCCTCCGCCCAGGCCCACACCCCTGGAGTTCCCCGGTTCATTCAGGCAGATTTGAAGCCAAGAGATTTCATTCCCACAGAGGTTTAGCTCTGGGTGCAGAATGTTTCCAGTGCACCTCTAATGTGCCAGGTGCCGAGGAAGGTACTGGTAAGAACAAGGTGAACTGTCAGGCACAATCCCTGCCTCCATGGCACTAACCGTCTAGCACGGAAGACCCATTTCACAGATGATGGTACAATTATGGCAGTTAGGTGATGTGAGGACCAGGAAATTCAGTGCAAGGTGCTGAGTGTGTAAACACCAGGGCAGGGGAGAGGGGTTGGGTGGTTTCTCCAAGGGAGGCCTGAGGGATGGAGAGAAGCTGACTGGATCACGGGTGGGGAAGGAAGGGGATTCCGGGCAGAAGGAGCAGTGTGGGGAAGTCCTGCAGGCAGTGAGGAGCCAGGCATGTTGAGGGCCCAAGCAAGGACCAGGTCGGCTGAAGAGCAGGGAGAAGTCGAGAGGGCACTGCAGAGAGCGGCCCAGCTTCTCCTCAGACGCCAGGCTCTGCTGGGAAGCTGCAGGGTAGGATGGGGTCCTATGAATGGGGTGAGTGTCTTGGCCCCTGGGTCTTCAACTTTGGGCCCCTGACACCCCTTCTTCTCTTTACAGAGCTGTTGACTGCAAAGAAGACCCACACCTGTGAGTAGGAAATGGGGCGCAGGGTGAAGCGGTACTGGGTGTGGCCACATGGACAGGAGCCAGCAAGGGCTCGCTCTGGGAGGTTCAGGGCAAAGAAAGGCACAGGAGTTGGACCCAATGATGGAGATGATGGCAGCCTGCAGAGAGGTCAAGGAAAAGGAGAGAGAGGTGAGGAACCCCCACAGACAAGAGCAAAGGGAGGAGATGAAGGAGCCTGGAGAGGGGAAAGGAGAACTGTGAAGAATCGAGCAGGGCAGGTCAGGGGGCACTGCTCTGTCGGGAAAGGAAGGGAAGGAGGGAGAGAGGCGAGAAAGGCAGGAGGCATGGTGGCCCCAGAAACTCAAGCCTGCAGCCCTGGGAGGCCCCAGCCTGCCCAGGCTTTATAGTGGCAGAGGCAGGTCTGATGCTCATCTCTGTGGTTAACACATCCTGAGGTGTGAACAGGCCTGGAGCCAGGCTGTGCAGGATGGGACAGCAGGAAAGGCTTCATCTCTGCAGGAGACAGAATGGGCAGGGAACTTGCAGGGACACTGTGGGCCTGGAAAGCCTGAGAACATAGCATGTGACAAAGTAACTAGGTGTCAGGAAGAGCTTCCCAACGGAGGACACCAGCAATTACACGTTCTGTCTAGGGGCCTCTCAGCACATCCGATCTGCTTTCCTTGTGTGAGAGACTCCCCCTGGAACACTCACCCTCTCTCCCTCGGCCCCCAAAGCCAGTACCCAGCAGGGCCAAGCAGGCTTTCAGCAGCCTGAGAACACACTGGGAAAGATTCCCATAGGCCTTGGCCCTGGAAGTGATGACACCCCTCTGGGGTAGGAGAGACCCCTCCCTCACTCCATGCCCCTCTACCAGCCACTCCCAAGCACTCACTGCCACCCCTCCCACTGCCAAAAGCATCACAGGACTCCCTGTCCCAGACAAGCCATGCCCAGGGACAAGCCTGGCCCTCGGCCCTGAGCTGGCCAGAGAGGCCAGGGGCTATCTAGGATGTGACAGCCCCCTGGGTGGGGGGGTTGCTTTGCTCAGCACAATCCTGATCTGTGCCTTGCCTGCCCGACGCTAGCCACAGCGCCCCACGGAAATGCTGAGCAGGGCCCCTGGAGGAAAGCGGGTCAGAGAGTGACGTGTGTCTGCTGGGGGAGGGGGTCAGGGACCATGTATGGGGAGAGTGGAAAAGGAGGAGTTTGGGAGCAGTGGGAACTGGGAGGTGCCAAACCCCATTCCTACACTTGGTTCCTTACCATGGAAACCAGGACCACAGCTCTCAGCCCCTTCATTAGCCCCCAGGCCCTGTCACCCAACTCCCTGCCCTTCCAGCCTAGTGATCACATGAGGATCCAGGTCAGTGAGAAAGGCTGGCAGCCTGCTGAAGAGCCACTAGACTTCCAGCAAGATCAGAGCCCTCTTAGGAATCTAGGCGTTATTAAGGCTTCCCCAGGCCAAGAGGCTGAAAAGTAGCCCCTGAATTGAAACAGTCCCAAGAAGGAGGTCCAAGATGAAGAGCCTAGGGAGACCCCCAGACAAGAGGGAGCCTGATTACTGAGGGACCCTAAAGAGAGACCCCCAAGGCTGAAGCACCCCACAGAGCACATAGGAGACTAAGGGGACCTCTGAAATTCTTTGGCCCATCAGTAGCAACTTCCAGTCCAATAAAATCTACAGAAAACCTCACATGCCCCCAGACTTCCCAGGCTGACACCTTCAAAAGCTGACTTGATCCAGAGAAACCTTCCTGTCCCTCAGGTGGGATCCAGGACTGATCTAACTGGGCTGAATCCTGACTCTACCACCTAGTTGCTGTGTGACCTTGACCAAGTTACTTAACTTCTCTGGGCTTCACTTTTCTTATCTTTGAAATAGGGACAATGGTAGCTATCTCATGTAGTATTTTGTGAGGATATAAACTATTTAGAACTGTTTCTGGCACATACTAAGCACTATTACAACACTGAGAATGATGCCAATAGTGATGATGGTTATTATCTGCATTCCAATTTTAGTAGTCTTGCTCCTTAGGAAATTTCTGATGGAACCTGGGTATTTTCCTGAGGATCATTACAGCTGCTATTATTTTCAGGTTTCCCTAAACCAGGGTACACATCATGTCTGTAGGGAGGCGTGTGGCGGGGGGATGTCAACAGCCTCCTGGAGCAGTGGTGGCGCTGGGCATGACTACCAGCAGTCTATAAGATATCAGGTGGCACGTGTCACCACTGCCCCAGGCGGATGTCTTGTGACTTACCTCAGAAACATCCCTGTCCCTGGAGTCACCTAGCAAAGACTCAGGCCTGGGTCCTCAGGGAGAGGGGAAGAGGGGACTGGCCCCAGACTCCTGTGAGCTCCACTCTGGCTCCCCACCTAGAACCACCCTGGCGAGTGGAAACAGCTTTGACCGCGGGTGGCTGTCGCATGTGGTTTTGGAATTTTCCAACGCCCCCTGCGATTGGCTGCCCCGCCCCTCACACCCTGCCCCAGGTCCAGATTGGCCACGTGGGGTGCCTGTCATCCTACTGGCTGCACCCCTTGGGGGGTAGGAGGGGGGTTTGTCACTCGGCCACCTGTGCGGTGCTGAGTTTAAACCCCCCCTGCCCAGAAGCACTGGGGGAGAGCTAGGTGCAGAGCAGCAGGCTGAGGCACTGCTGAGAGGGCTTGGCCCCCCCACCTCCGCTACCAGCTGTGCCCCATCCCGGGACGCCCCTGCTGAGAAGGACAAGGGAGCCGAGGCTGGCAGAGCCAAGGCTCAGTCATGAGAAGTAAGTGCACGGGCCACCTGGGCGTGGGGAAGCCTGGGTCTGTCATCATCCCTGCACCCTCTGGATAGGAGGGGTATCTTAGGGACGGCGTGAACAGGCTGAGGACTCCTCCCTGGCAGGGTGTGTCCCAGTCAAAGTCAAGATCTGTTAGGAAATGGGTGGAGCAGATGGGGACTCTGGCTCCCCAGGCATTCAGCGGAGGTGAAAGAACTGTTGAGGAACTTCTTGGTCCTGAGTACTGGAAAAAATGTCCAAGAGTATCGGAGGTGTCCAGCCCTCCTTTCACAAGAAGGAACTCAGACCTGAGGAGGGGGAGTGCTTCACCCCAGAGTACACACAGCTGGCAGCTCATGGAGGTCAGTCATTGCCAGGGGCCCTGAACTCCCTTGCTGGGCTCCTATCAAAGCATTTCCCTCTGTACCCCCAGCCTGCTTGTGTGGGGGCAAAAAAGGAGGCCAGAGGGGTTGCTGAGCAGGAGAGTAAGCTGAGGTCGGCGGGCAGCAGGGGCCCCAACTCCAGCATGTAGGCCTCAGAGACATGCTTTCTGCCCACCCGCGGACACAAAGACTAAGTGTAATCCAGCCAGGACCCGTGTGTGCGTGTGTGTACGCGTACACACACGTGTGTGTGTCTGTGTGTGTGTGTTCTTCCAGGCTTAGGGAAAGGGATCAAGATAGCGAGAATGGAAGCAGAAAGCCCTCAACCTCCCTTCCTGGCCTGGAGCCACGGCCAGCAGCTGGTGGGCAGCTGTCTGAATCCCTGTGTCTTCACATGACGAGGGTGGGCAGATCCATGCTCATGCAGGGGAAGCCAGAGAACCTGCCAGAGTACAGGGTGAAGGAGGAAAAGGGCGGCCTGTGTCCCTGTGGCCTGAGGCAGCCCCAGCCTTGACCTGGGGTCTTCCCACAAGCCACAGTAGGAAGGCCGTATGGGCTCCTGGAAAGACCCACGAACTCAGTCTAACGACCTGTTCTGGTGCCACTTCGGTCATTGCTTTACCATGTCACCTTGGGCAAGTCACGGGCCTTGGTCTCCCAGCAAAATAAAAAAAGGAGCTGAATTTCAAAAGAAAAGAAAATGACAACAAAACCAACTGAAGAGAGTTTCCCAGTTCCAAGACTAGGGTCAAGGAGAGAGGCCTGATCTCGGACTCAGCTATCCCCAAGGGGCAGGAATCAGGTCGAGAAAGGAGTTTCACTTCCGGGTCAGGGACCCACAATCCCCCGAGCTGGGCTGGGAAGAAGGGGCAAGGGGCAAGCTGAAGGCTTTCTCACAAGGGAAATAGGGCCCCAGCCATCCTCGGTTTCCCTTCAGACTTCTACCCATTAGCGCAAAGGCCTTCCTGGAAAATGACCCCCTACTCAGCAAATCAACCTGGGCTGCCACAGCAGGTGGGCTTCAAGTCCAGCAGGGGGCCAGAGTTTCCTGCAGCGGGTGAAGAGATGCATGTGTGCGCCTCTCTGTATTATGCCTACCTCCCCCCATGCACACCTATCACCCAGGCCAGTAGGTAGGAGAGGGGTCTCCTTCGGTCTGGGGCTTCATGCCACTTTATTTCTCACTTGGACATTTCTGTATATCTCATTGCTCCAAATTTTCTAACCTTGGTGAGTGCCAGCCACCACCAGCTGGGGTGTCAGAGCACACAGTGGGGCCTGGGACTGTGACACATCAAAAGATCAAGGTCCAGGCACACAAGGAACAGAAAGAATCCAAGAAATAGAGCTGTAGAGCCAGGCACAGTGGCACACACCTGTCATCCCAGATACTTGGTAGGCTGAGGCAGGAGGATTTCAAGCTCAGGTCCAGTCTGGGTGACTTAGTGAGACCTTGCCTTAAAAAAATAAAAAAAGACCAGAGAATGTAGCTTAATGGTAGAGTGTCAGTGGATTCAATCCCTAGTACTAAAAAGAAGGGTGTGAGGGCAGAGGCTAAACTCAAAGAACAGATTTATGAAACACACAAGGAGGGAGAAGATGATGTCCAGATGGAGATGGGGATGCATAAATACCACAAGAATGAAAACCATGGAAGTGTGAAGACCAGAGACAGCTAGAGTGCAGAAGATCACACGGGACAGTCACAGAGAGAGGCAGAGGGAAGAGGTGATGCATAGGGAGTCAGCCAGGCAGAGGGAGGGTAACCCAGTCATCTCACCCCCCGGGCAGCCAGTGTGGAACCAAGAGACATGAAGACCCAGGCATTAGGCCTGGGTGGGGAGACGGGAGGCCTGGGAATGTGAGGTCACATGCCTGTCTCTGCCATGCCCCGATCTTTCTTAAATCCAGTCGTGATGACAATGGGTGAGAAAGGACTCCAAGTCCGCAGGGTGCCACAGATCACACCCCAGGGCCCATCTGAGGATGCCTTCCTTCCTTCTATCACTCCTGCACTTCTCTCTTTTCCTTTCTTCCCATTCCTAGCAAAAAATCTCAAATCCCCAGTCTTGGGAGTCTCACTTTTGTCCCCAGTGGCCAGTCCTCCCTGAGACCTAATTTCTACTTCTGCTGCTGAAACAAAACCCCTTGCCTTGGGGCTCCAAAGCCCAGAAAGAATGGAGATGTCTGTTTGGGGAAGTCACAGGAATGGGGCAGAGCCTCAGAGCCAGGGCCAGGGGCTTCCTGGGCCTGCGGCCTCTGGGGGCCAGAGGCATAGGGGCAAAAGCGCACAGGGGAGTCTGCTGGCTGTGACGTCCGGGCTCCCGCTCCTCAGAGCTTCCTCCCAGTGATTCATCCCCTCCCCCATCCACTGGTTGTTTTCACTGGGTTCTTTTGTTTCCCGTCCTTTCCCCTGTCCCAGACTGCGGGGGTGGTGGGGTGGCGGGGTGCTGGGGGCAGTAGGTGGGGATTTCGGGCGGCTGGCTTTCATGGCTCTTCAAAACCCCAGACTCTCCCTCGCCCACCTGAGTTTTAGCTTTGCTGTTTTCTCAGCTCGAGGATCTGGGTGTATCAGCAGAAAATTCTCATCAGTGTTGTGGAGAGGCCCTGCCCGGGCTTGGGTAGTGTCTACCAGGCAGACCCGAGGATCCCCACACCCACCCAACCCTCCCTCTCCTGTTCCTTGTGGTGGCCCACCACCTTGGTTTCCAGCTTTGCAGAAGCTGGGGGAACTGAGAGCTGAGGAAGGAGGGAGGCTGGTGACAGGTTGGGGTGCACAGGGGACCCCTGGCTGAAGCTGCGGTCTCAGAGGGAAGGGGAGGGGCCTAAACTAAGAAAAGCTAAGCTGTATTCCTCTTTCCCATTCATTCATTCATTCATTCCTGCAAAGAGAGGCCTACCAAGAGGTAAAAATCACAGTCTACACCTTACACCAGCTGTGGTCTCCCGGAGTCCCAAATCAGGAGCTGTGTTGGGATGGGAGTTGTCTGATCTTGGCCTTAGAGAAATAGATACAGGCAGGAGAGCGCCGGGACCACAAAGGAAAAATTTCAGGAGAGAGAACATGTCTGTAGATCTGGCTTTAGTTCTGTGGGTTTCCTCCCTGAATTTCTTCTTAATCCGCCATTCTCACATCCACACTTTTCCCTGCAGCCAATAACCTTGCCGCTCTCCTATTCTTGGTACATGTGGGCATTCCATAGGGTACAGAGCTTAATGGCCAAGGGCACTGGCTCCAGAGCTACAGAGACCCAGATTCAAACACCACATCTGCCTCTTTCACAAGCCACTTATTGTCTCTAGCCTCAGTGTATTCATATGTGAAATGGGGGTGATTCTAGTAGTACCTACTTCATAAGGCTGTTGTGATTACTAAAAATGTATGTGGCCTGGGGATACAGCTCAGTGGTAGAGCACTGACTTGCCTATTATGTGAAATTGGGTTCAATCTTCAGTATCACAGACACAAACAAAAATGTATATGAAGGCTGGAACAGTGTAAGAACTCAGTAAATACCTATGTCTGTCTTTATCGCTTCTCCTTATTCAGTCTTTATTGGACAGCAGGGAACACTCCAGACTGACAGGGTTTCAGGAGGGGATAAGGACCCCAGGGCTCCCCTGCCTGCTGGTTCTGCCCCACCCCCACCCCGTGACTGGGGTGGCTCTGGGGTTTGCCGGGAGAGATCCCCCCAGGTCGCAGCCCTCCTCTGCTCCTACCACTTCCTCTCTGTGGCACAGGGCACCTGGACAGGCCCAGGGCTGGGCTCTGGGTACATTCAGAGAGCACTATCAGTGAATCTCACAGCTGTGAGAAGGGTGAGATTAGAGGCCACTGGAGGCAGGAAAGGTTTGCCTGTACCGTATTTCTCCTCCTAGCAGGTTCCAAGAGGAGGCTCCATGGGAAGCCTTCCGTGTCTGAAGCAGTCCAGGGGAGGTTTATGTTCTTTTTTCTAGGACTGCAACAGAATGAAATTTTAGTGATCACACTGGATGGCAGGGAAAAGACAAGAATGAGCTAGCGTGAGCTGAGCATGCTGCTTACTGGGAGAGCGTGTGCTTAGTGGATATGAGGCTTTGGGTTCAGTTAAACCAGGCGTGGTGGCTCATGCCTGTAATCCCAGCACTCTGGGAGGCCAAAGCAGGAGAATCTCAAGGTCAAGTCCAGCCTGAGCAATTTAGCAAGACCCTGTCTCAAAATAAAACATCAAAAAAGGGGCTGGGGACCTGAGGATGTAGCTCAGTGTCTAGGTCCTGTAAGGGGGGGTTGGAGGGGATGAGCTCAGGAACAGACTGTCAGCATTACCGGCACCCTGGGAAGAGCAGCCTGGCACAAAAGCAGGCAGGGGCCTGACTCCCAGTAAGCACAGGTATCAACTGGGAACTCGTTCCAATGCAGACTCTCAGGCCCCACCTCAGATTTCCTGAAGAGGGACCCGCATTTTGCATTGTTTTGCGGTGTTGGGAACCCAACAGGGCCTTGTGTAGACTAGGCAAGCTCTCTTTTACTGACCTACATTTTCCCAAGCTCCTTAGGTGATCTTGTCCAAGATGAAGCTAGAGTCATCTTGTGACTGCATGATTTAAGGAACTGGCATGAGCATCTCTCCTTTTGGACAAGTGGGATTGGCGGGCTTTCTCCAGTCAGCCTCCGGGCAGAGCATGAGGGAGGGTTGCGATGAGACCGAAAGGCAGGTGAGGCATGAGACAACCCCGTACCCCTGAGTGAGGGAAGGATCAGGCTGCTACAGGAGCACACGGCTCCTGACCTTTGCTTGGCTCTAGTTCCTGGCACCAGCAGGCCCTGAGATGGTAAGTTCCTGGCAGGCCGGGCTCCCAGGCAACAGTTTGAGTAATCCTGTGATTACTCAGCTCCCCCTCCTCAAGCCGGGTTCCCAGCATCTGCTGTTCAGGGGCTGGCTCATAGGTGAGCCTTAAGGGAAGGGATCTTGGGTGTTTATGAGCACCCCTCCCACTCCCACCCTCACCTCTCTGCAGGCCCCTTACCCTCCTCCCCAGCCCCTCCTCCACAAGTCACTTGCTCACATGACTGGTACTTTCTCTTTGAGGTTGGGGTGGATGACATGGAAGGGGGTGCAGGTGACAGGGAAAGGAGGGAGCAGTAGGACAAGTGGCCTGAGAGTGCTGAGAGTTGGGCACAGGGCCAGGACGCAAGCATGGGGTGCCCTGTGTTTCTGCAGCTGTCTGTCTACCTCTAGGTCTGCCTGTTTTCTCCTATCCCCAACTTCTAAGTCTCTCCAGCTCATAGAGGCAGGAGCAGCGATGGCAACCCTTTTAGAGCTTTCAAAGATACAAACAGCCTGCTGCAGCATTCGTGCCATAGGTTCGCCCCCACTGTGCTGGAGGGCGTGACCTCGGAATCACAACTCTGCCGTGGACTGTGGGTGGGGATGGAGGATGGAGGAGGGCTTGGCCTGGCGGCTGGGGTCTGAGGCTCTTGTACCCCCCAAGTACAGGTATTCGTGAAGGGGTCCTTGGCTTGCCACATCTTCATTCGAGTAGGTCAGAGTCTTGGTGACACTGTGGTGAGGCTCCTAGGGCCAGTACAAACAGTGGGTCAGGCACAGGGCAGGGAGATGTGTCTGGGGTCACCCGTGTGGTCAGTGCACACACGCATGCGGATGTGGCTTTTGGAGAAGGGAAGAGGCAGGGAGGCCTGTGGTCGACTGCTGGGCCAGAGCCCGAGTTCCCACCGTGGCTTGGCCTAATCTCTCTCCTGTTTGCTTTTTTGGGTGACCCACGTTGGTTTCCCCCGCTCTGGTCTTAGGGCCACTGAAGAGAGAGATACCACAGTATGGGGGGTGGGGAGGTGCTGGGCAAGAACAGAATCCGTGGGGTCCATGTGCCTGTCCCAGCCCGCCATGCCCGCAGGCTCCACCGTGCCTCGGTCAGCAGTGACTGGCGCAGGTAGTGCCCTGCCCTACACAGTGATGTCACTTAACTGCTCTGCACTAACCTAAAGTCACCGCCTGGGCAGGCAATATTATTTTTATCCTCACCTCAATGCCACGGGAACTGGGGCCCAGAGAGAATGTAAGGAACTAGAAGGGTGAGGCCTCTATACCTTCTGCCCCTCTTCCAGGCACCCAGTCTCCTGCACACTCTTCCCATCTGTGCATTGAAATCTGCTCCTCATTACTGGAAAGAATCTGAAAAGCTCACTTGCTGTCTGGTCCTGAGGTGACCACAGATTACTGTGTGGGTGCTGGGCAGCAAGAGTGGCTGGGTGCGGGAGCAAGAACAGAGTTCTGATGGAAGGGTTTCAGACGCACACGTGCCCTGGCCTTGTGAGGACACAGCGCCGTATCTGACTTAGCTCAAGACTGGTTGGAGAGGATGACAGCTGGAGGATGCTGGAAACAATATGTTGGGAGTGGTGGGCAAGCCATGGCCTCCCTCTCCACCTTACATTGGCAGGGGTCAGTCCCGGAGCTGGAGGTGAGCTCACAGGACTGTGCCCTCCAGCGGGCACCTCTTCTGCCCCTGAGATGGGAGACCTGTCACAAATGAAAAACCACTTTGGCCCTTGGCCATTTTTCTGGTCTGCTCCACCTCAGCCGACCCACTCCACGAGGAAGCCGGTGGGTCAGTCAGTGATGGTGGAAAGGAGACCCACGTGTCCTTGGGAGGGCTAAAAACACCCGCACTCACCAGGGACCACAAGCTTTGCCTGACTGCCTTTTGAGGACAGGCTGGGAGAAGTCCTGCCGGTCACTCAGCAAAGTGCCCTGGGCATTGACAGGGCCATGTGCACAGAACAGCATTAGGGACAGAGCAGGGGAACGCCACTGCAGACCCAGCTCTCTAAGATAGCTACGTGAACTGGACCAATCGCCTTCCCTCCGAGGTACCCCACCATTCATCTGTCAAATGACCAGGTGAATGAGGTGGTCTCTAGCCTCAGCCAGGTTAGCAGTCATGATCTGTGCTCACACAATTGGACACAGGTGCCCTCATACATTCTCTTACACACTGACACAAACACAGCCCGCCTCTCTCCACGCTGAGGCCAAGGGCATAGGAACCTCGTTTGATTAGCTCCTTGGGCGCTGGCCAGGGAGCTCTAGAGAGCTGATTGGTTGCTCCCCTCTCCTGGGTTCCCTTTCCAGCTTCTTCCCAGCTCTCTGTGCTTACTCCATGCCCATCGCCTCTAAGCACCCAGTCTCTGCAGCCCCTGGCTCAGCCTTCACCATCTGGCTGAGGATCGCTGGAATCTCTGCCCAGCCCACAGCTGCCTCCTGCCTGGTGTACCACATCTTCCTGCAGTGCCCCACACTCTGCCCATGGGAGCCAAGCCCCAGTGGGGGAGGGAGGCACAAAGGAAGCCCCAGCGCGGGAAGCAGGTGTAAGGCAGTGGGGACTCCTGTGGCCCAGGGCAGGGAGGGCAACTGGAGCTGTTCAACTTGAAGGTCTGAGCAGGTGGCCTCTCTGCAGCTGTTCTTTTTGTCTCGGTAGAGCTGGTACAACTCCTGGCTGCCCCCCTTTCTGTGAAACAAAAGCGGCTCCTTGGAGCTTTTGCTAAGAAGCACTTACCACTCTACTTCCCCTTCCATTTTGCAGGAGGGAAACAGCAAGATGGAGCTGGCTGTAGAAGTTGGGGACACACCAGGCACCTGTATCTGCAGCCCAGGTACATGGTGGTGGAAGGTGGAAAAGCCTCCTGGGCCAACCTACTTCTCTTTCTGTCTTCCAGCACAAATTGAAGTGATCCCTTGCAAAATCTGTGGGGACAAGTCATCTGGGATCCACTACGGGGTTATCACCTGTGAGGGGTGCAAGGTGGGTTGTAGGTATCCGTATGTGTGTGTGTGCGCGCACACACACACACACACACACACACACACACACACACACACAGAGTCTCTTCAGAGTGGAGGCCAAGGGGCTCATGGTCTCCAGAGAGAGCAAGGGAGCTGTCCAGATGGTGCCTCCCCAGAGTCCCTGAGCACTTAAGAGGAGTCCCTTGTCTTCACCTGGGGAAGCGATGGCAGGACAAACTACAACAACACAAACAAATTGAAGCTAGAAAACGGAGGGTGGGCCGGAGGATGTGGAAGCTGGGGTGGCACTTGTGGCCAGGGCCCAGCCCAGCCAGGATAAGCAGTCCCGGCTGCCCCGTCCCCGGCCTTCCCCAGGGCTTCTTCCGCCGGAGTCAGCAGTGCAACGTGGCCTATTCCTGCACCCGGCAGCAGAACTGCCCTATCGACCGCACCAGCCGCAACCGATGCCAGCACTGCCGCCTGCAGAAATGCCTGGCACTGGGCATGTCCCGAGACGGTGAGGCTAAGCGGGCAGCCCTGGAGGGTTCCCTGAAATCTCCAGGCCTCAGCCTGGCCTGCTCATATGCCCTTCCGAAGGCCTCTCTCCACTCCTTGTCTTATTAGCTCCCCATCTCTTCTCTTTGAGGGTCACCACCCCAGAGCTCTTTAGAGTCCCCAGCTCTGCTCCAATGAACCTCTTCCTTTTCCCAAGGGCCCCAGCCCTCTCTCCTCTTCTTCCTCGGGACGGATTCTTCTCCCACTGCCCCCTCTCTGACCCAGCTCACATCAAGTTCCGCCTCTTTCCCTCCTGCTTCATAGCTCTAGTTCAGCTCCATCTCCCTCCCTGGTCTCCCATTCCCTGGACCCCAGACGGTGGCCAGGAATGGGACCAGATTGCCTGGGAACCACCCAGCAGGCAGGGAAGTATGAGGGCCACGTTCCTTGTGCCTTATCCACCCTCCTTGCTGGTCCCCCATGCCTCCCACCACAGAAGGACCTGGGGTGGGGGGAGGTGATGAAGAGCCAGAAGGAGCCCGTCAGCACTTTTCAGTGCTCAAAATAACAAAGCGAAAGGAAACATGCAGGGGTACAAGGGGCAGGCGGGGCGAGGGGCTGTGCCCCCACACCTGGGAGGGGTGGCGGGGGAAGCAAAAGGCAGGAAAGAGAGAGCAGAAGAGGATGTTCAGAAGCAAGCCACGGAGCCTGGGTTGGGCTGTGGTGAGTATCTAGGTCACCGGGGAGCCTGCAGGCCTGACCACAGGGAGACCTGTGTTCTCAGCCCTTCTCTTCCTCCGGCCCTCCCAGACAGGCGTGCTGACCCCAATACAGCCTGAGGCCCCCTGCCTGATGCCCCCAAGTCCAATCTCAGGGGGCCGGAATCCCCAACTCAGGCCACGGCTGCAATTCTGCCACTCTTTAAAGCTGGTTTGGAACTTAAACTGTGCTCAGGAGACAGAAACAGCAGGCCAGGAACATCTTGAAGGGAAACAGAGTGAGGGATGGGAGGAGCCTTGAGCCTAAATTCCCCAAAGGAGGGCAGGTTCTGGGGCAAAGATGGAGAGTCTGGGCTTGGGGTTGGGGCAGCAGGTTTACCCCATGCACTGACCCATGTGCCTGCTGACCCTGCCCTGAACCCTGTTCTGCCATCTAAACCCCTGTTCCCTGGACCTCCTTCAGCTGTCAAGTTCGGCCGCATGTCCAAGAAGCAGAGGGACAGCCTGCACGCAGAGGTGCAGAAGCAACTACAGCAGCAGCAGCTACAGCTGCAACGGGAACAAGTGGCCAAGACCCCTCCAGCAGGGGGCCACGGAGCAGATGCCCTCGCCTACACCTTGGGGCTCCCCGATGGGCAGCTGCCCCTGGGTTCCTCTCCTGACCTGCCCGAGGCCTCCGCCTGTCCCCCTGGCCTCCTGAGAGCCTCAGGCTCTGGGCTGTCATATTCTCACACCTCAGCCAAAGCAGAGCTCAACGGGGCCCCCTACCACCTCCAGTACAGCCCTGAGCGGGCAAAGGCTGAGGGCGCAGAGAGTGCTTGTAGTGCAGGCAGCCAGCTTCCCCCTGGCAGATGTGGACTTCATTTTGAGGGACCCAGGCATCCTGGGCTTGGGGAACCAGGACAGGGCCTGGACAACTACTGCGGTCCCAGTTTCTGCAGCACCCCAGAGGCACCATATGCCTCCCTGACGGAGATTGGTGAGCAGCAGGGGAGACCAAAAGGGTGGCGAGGATGAGGGAGGGGGTCCCACTAGCACCCCATATCAACTAAATACAATCCCCAGGAGTTGCAGGAACCTGGACAAGGGGCTGCTGGAGGAGGCAGAGTAGGGGGCCAGGCAGAGAGGCGTCCTTGTAAGGGTTGGGGAAGAGCTACCTGAGACCAAGCAGCACCTCCTCCCCTGGCCCCAGAGCACCTGGTGCAGAATGTCTGCAAGTCCTACCGAGAGACATGTCAGCTGCGACTGGAGGATCTGCTACGGCAGCGCGCCAACATCTTCTCCCGGGAGGAGGTGACCAGCTACCAGAAGAAGGTAAACCGGGAGACCGTGTGGGAGGGAGGGGTCCCACCACTGCTGGGGGATCCAGAGGTGGCTGTCTGCATGGGCAGGGGGCGGGGGCTGGAGTGGGACATTTCTGATGGACACTGGCTCCCGAAAAGTGTGTGTAGCACCGCTAAGTATGCTTTGGTGTGTATGTGTATGTCTGCAGTCTAACAGATGGGTGACGACGTTTCCTTAGGCTATGCCTGTTAAAATCTTACCCAGCCTCCAACCTGTCTTGGTATACTCTCTTTCCTCCTCTATCAGTATCAACAATGGTCAGTGTCCCAGGGACTGTTGGTGAAACACCTTTTCTCTGCTGAGCATTGTGCTAAATGCCATACGGAGATTTTTCTTAACTGTCAGCAACCCAACTGTAAGGGTGACATTTATTCCTGTTTTTTAAAAAAAAATTGGTGAGGGAGTAGTGGAGATCCCATGCATGTGAGGCAAATACTTTACACTGAGAGCTATATTCTCCAGCTCTTATTCTTTAATTTTTTTTTTCCAATACTGGGGACTGAACTCAGGACCTTTGCAGTAAGCAACATCTCCAATCCTTTATTTTTTTAATTTTTTTAATTTTTATTTATTTATTTATTTATTTTGGTGCTGGGGATCGAACTCACGGCCTTGGGCTTGCAAGGCAAGCACTCTAACCGCTGAGCTAAATCCCCAGCCCCTCCAATCCTTTATTTTTAATTCTTCATTTTGAGACAGGATTTTGCTAGTTGCTAAATTGCCCAGGCTGATCTCAAATTTGCAATCCTCCTGCCTCATCCTCCCAGAGTGCTGGGTTTACAGGAGTGCATTGCCACACCTGACTCTTTATTCCTATTTTTAATAGACTGGGAAACTGAGCTCAGAGGAGTTAATAGACGTCCTCAGGAGCACAAAGCTGTGGAGTCAAAGTGAAATTCAGGTCTATCAGGCTCCAAAGTTGATGCTGTTTCTTCTGTCGCACTCTGACAATACCACCTGCTCTGAAGACACTCATTTGGCATTTCCCATGTGTTTCTCTAGGTTATTAAGACCTTAGGCGTGTTGTTTTTCAGGGAGGGTAGGCGGTATGTCCTTTTTTTTAAATTTTTTTTTATTTTTACCAAGAACATGTATTGGTACGTTGTATACATAATGATCATAGGTATGTCCTTTTTACAATGAGATGCAAATTGTTAGAGGACCTAACTGTATCTCATATATTTTTCATTTCCCCACAACAGCTAGTGCGGTGCCAGCAGCTGGTTGGCGCTCAGTAAATGGGACCAATAGACAGGAATTGACCTGAGCACTTTCGTGCTAAAAACAGGCTTTAAAAATTCGTAGTGGTGCACATCTGTATTCCTGTTTACTCAGAAGGCTGAGGTAGGAAGATAGCAAGTTCTAGGCCAGCCTGGGCAACTTAGCAAGAACTTGTCTCAAAATTTTAAAAAGTGAGCAGGGGTGTATCTCAGCACTCCTTAGGTTCAATCCCCAGTATATAAAAAAAAAAAAAAAAAATCCAGTGCTGGGTTGGGAGGGCAGCTCAGCGGAAGAGTGCTAAGCTAGCATGCGTGAGGCCTGGGTTTAATCCTCAGCACTGCAAAAAGAAAGAAATAAATAAGCCAGGGCTGAGAATGTGAGTGTTCAGAAGCTGCCCCTGCAGCTTATTAGGCAGGGCCCTCAGGGTCTTGGGAAGATCACAGAGAGCTACAGAGAGATCCCCTTCCCCTGTAGTCCATGTGGGAGATGTGGGAGCGCTGTGCCCACCACCTCACCGAGGCCATTCAGTACGTGGTGGAGTTTGCCAAGCGGCTTTCAGGCTTTATGGAGCTCTGCCAGAATGACCAGATCGTCCTATTAAAAGCAGGTGCGTGGGGCAGGGGAGAGGATGGCGATGGGGGTCCAGGCCCACTGGAGGAACGTGATGACACTGAGGGAGTCACATGAGATTCCTGGCTTTGCTTGACAGCGTCCATCCATCTTTTCTGCCCCCTCTCCAGGAGCAATGGAAGTTGTGCTGGTTAGGATGTGCCGTGCGTACAATGCTGACAACCATACAGTCTTTTTTGAAGGCAAATACGGTGGCGTGGAGCTGTTCCGAGCCTTGGGTGAGGGCAGGGGGAAAAGACAGAGATTGTGACACCAGCCTCATGCAAAGCTTCCCAACTCAGGGCGCCCTTTTTGCAGAGCTGATTGGCCCTCTGCTCCAGACGCCTAGAGGGTGGTATTTCTGTGTGCTGTGGGCTCACCCGCCTCACTCACTCTTCTCATTTCCACTTCTTCAGGCTGCAGTGAGCTCATCAGCTCCATCTTCGACTTCTCCCATTCCCTAAGTGCCTTGCACTTTTCTGAGGACGAGATCGCCCTCTACACAGCCCTCGTTCTCATCAATGCCAGTGAGTGTTGCCAGGCTTGGGGACAAGACTTTCAAGTGGCAGGGGCACAGCAAGACATTGAAGAGTCTAGGTTCTCAGATGTGGTTAAATCTGGGAGAGTGCTTGAAACAGCAGAATGAGCCCTACTCAATACTGCTGTAAAGTAAAATGAGTTAAAATGATGATTCAGAAGTACCTTGGAGAAGGGCAAGAACAGCACAAGGAGGGGCTGTAGATGTGGGGAGAAGAGCGGCACCTCCCTGGGAGAGGTGAGCCTTGCTGTGGATGTGTGTCAGTGATTCCTTGGTAGAACACTTTGGAACTACCTGAGCAGCCTTAAAAACTATTGCTGCCTGGGTCCCCACTCCGGAGATTCCACTGTAATTAATCAAGGGTGCCCCGGAATTTTTAACAACCTCGGGGGCCACCTTGGAGGATCACCTTACTGAGCGAACTCCTTTTGAGATGATCTGCCTGCAGGGGCAGACTCCAGCCTGGAGTGTGCTCGGTGGAGCCTGCCAAACTCAAGGAAGTGGGCCTGGCCACTAACCTGAGTTGCAGTAAACAGAATCAGTCTTCAGGGCTCTAACAATAAATAGAAACCTGAACATGCCCCTTGGTCTGGGAATAAAGACTTTAAAGATGACTTTCGGGTATTTTAGGGGAATGAAGGCCAAAAGTGGTTTGGGTGTTGAGTTAGCCATAGATCGTAGCAGAGGCCCCGGCATGGGCCTGAGTGGCTTCAGAAGGGCTACTCCTACCTGGAGACACTCTTGTAAGAGTAGGGGAATCTCCCTTCTGAGCACCCCCCACCCCGTGACAGAATCCTAGTGCCTACCATCAAATGGTTACATGAAATACCAGGTTACCAGGGAGGAGGTAGCTTGGACTTAGGAAGTTAGAAGCTGCCACCCCTTTTATTTCTCCTCAATCTCCTTTGTAGACAGCTAGCCAAGCTCAAGATCCTAGAGCTTAACCATTATCAAACCAACACACACACACACACACACACACACACACACACTCAGCTGAGAAGGCCTCTTCAGCACAGATGCCCCAAAAGATACAACACCTCCCCCCTTTTTTGCTGGAAATGAGTGTCCATGTTCTTTCTGTTCTTGCTCTGGTCCCATCTCCTCCCTCAGACCGGCCAGGGCTCCAGGAAAAAAGGAAAGTAGAGCAGCTGCAGTACAATCTGGAGCTGGCCTTTCATCATCATCTCTGCAAGACTCATCGCCAAGGCATCCTGGCAAAGGTAGGAGCCGCCCCTGGGGTAGAAGAGGCCGGGCGCCATGCCAGATCCATGACATCAGGGCCTGTGACGTCCGGGCCAGGGACTGCGGGTACAGAGGGGTGCAGTGCCAGAGGGCCGCAGTGTGTCAGAGAGGTGGCACCAGCAGTGGGAACTGCGGGGAAGAGCAGCTGCCTTCAAGTGCGTAGGGATGGAAAGTTAGAGAGCCTGGAATGGAAGGCACCCCCAGGGAACAATTCAGTTTAATATAGCCAACACTTAGCCAGCACCTGCTTGTACAAAGCAGTGTGGAAAGATACAGAGACTCATTTTTGCCCCCATCAACTGATTTTAATCTGGTACAAAGAGTCTCATGTACCTTTTAATATAACTCTATATTAGGGTATGATATGTAATATTATAATAATGTGATTAGCAAAGTGCTTTCACTGATGTGTACTCTTGTCCTCATGGCAACCCAGTCAATAGGACAAATGGTAAAATTTCACTGTTGTGCTGGGCTTTATGGTACATGCCTATAATTCCAGCGCTCTGGGAGGTTGAGTCAGGAGGATTATAGGTTCAAACCCAGCCTAGGCAACTTAGTGTCTTAGCAAGACTCCATCTCAAAACAGAAAATTTAAAAAGGCTGGGATGGAGCAGCTCAGTGAGAAGGCCCTGGTTTCAGTCCTTGGTATCATTTAAAAAAAAAAAATCCTTCTAGCAATAAGGAGACTTCTGTGACTTGTTTATATGATTCATTAAGTGATAAATACAAACTTTAGTCTTAGTTCTCTTTCCACCATATCCTCATACACCCAATATGTTACCGGAGCAGATTTTGGAAAAATATTATGAGGACATAGAACAGGGATTCAAAACAACTTGAGAGTAAAAGAATGGATCCTAAATGCTTGCTAGAGAAAGTGCCATTTAAACAAGGCCATGCAAGACGTAAGGTTTTAAGTGACATTCTTGAGGAGACAGGCATCTCAGGCTTAGGGACCAATATGAAGAAAAAGGAGGCAAAATAATGCACATCTGGCCAGGTGTGGTGGCTCACACCTGAATCTCAGCACTCTGTAGGTTGAGGTAGGAGGATTGCAAGTTCAAGCAACTTAGCAAGACCCTGTCTGAAAACAAAAAGTTTTAGAAAGGACTGGGGATGTAGATCAGTGCAAAGACCTTGGCTTCAACACCCAGTACCAATAATAATAATAGCAATAACAATAATGTACATACGGAGAATAGCTCATGGTGCCTTTTGACTAAAGTGTGAGAAGAGAATCTGGGTAAATTGATGAGGTAGAAGAGTAGCAAAAGTCAAATGTGAAAACTCAGTCAGAGGAAAGTCAGGGAGGACTTTTAGCACCACTTGAAAGAGTTATGCCTTTGTTTCTAGGCCATGGGGAGCCTCAAGGGCTAGAGGAGTGATATAATCAGAGCTGTTACTTGGTCAATTTACTTTGGAACCAATGTGAAGGAACAATTCCTGTAATCAAGGGGGCCCTTGCTATGTGCCAGGCACAGGGCTGGTGTCAAGCACACAGAAATGACCTTAAAAATAAAGAAATGACTTTCAACAGTCTCTGCCCGAAAGAACTGGAACTTTAATCTATCCCAAGATGGATCAGAAGAAGATACTATAACCTGGAAAGGAAATGTGGCTGGATCCACTTTCAAAACGCAACAACCTCCCCTGCTTTCACCCCACAGCTGTCAGTCCGTTAGAGAGGACTTCCACCTAGACCCCTGCTCCACCCTGGTCTGCCCTGTCACAGCCACATAGCACACTCAACACCATGATGGCCCCCTAGGAAGGCAGTTCCATCACTTCCGAGTCTGGTTCTCCACCCCCATGCCTATCATGCTGAGATGCAAAGCTGCAGCCTGTGTTATGGCCACCCAGACTAACGAGATGACCCCAGGCTTCTTTCCTCACCTCATCCTCTGCTGCCCACTTCATCACTCACTCCAGCCACCCCAACCTCCTTGCTGTCCCTTGGACACATCAAGCCCAGTTGCAGTTCAGGGCTTTTGTACCTGCTGGAAGGTTCTTCTCCCAGTGTTCTGAGTGCTTGCTTCATCATTCAGGAGAGGTCGTCCCTGACCAGTTACCCCTGTATCTTTCATCCTGCATTAGTTTCTTGTAAAGAACTCATCCAATACATCATGCACAGTCGTGCGTTCCTCACTGATGGCTTCCTCGCCATGTGACCTCACAGAGCATACTTACACAAGCTGAGACGGCTAACAATGTAATCTTATGTATATTATTCGTCATTTCCTGAAACAACATTATGTGGCATTTAGCTGTGTTTGTTTATTTTCTGGTTTCCTCATTAGAATAGGAATTTAATAGAAGTAGAGATCTTATCTCACCACAGAGTCCATCATATTGCCCAGCCCAGATTCATACAGTTTCTCAACAAATATTTGTCAAATGAATGAATGAAGCTATGGTGGTAGATCAGACAAATTCAGGAAAAGTAATAGATACAAAAAGATAACGAATTCGAGAGCTACGAGGGGGTCACCACACTCCTGGCTCTCCTCTGTCACTTTCCTAGGAAACTAAGTGGGGAGGGAAGTAATAGGTACAGAGAGGGATTTTTTTTTGCTGGGGATTGAACTCAGGGCCTTTCACTGGCTAGTCAATTGTTCTACCACTAAGCTGAATCCCCGACCCTGAGAGAGGGATTTTAAAGCCTTGTTTGTTTATACAGGATATCGTAGGAGGTAAATTGTATTTTCACCCTGTCTCCCATGAGGTTTCCCTGCCTGTCTCCATATGGGCTTCTGTGCCATTTCTTTTTACCCTTTTACAGTGCTGGTGATTGAACCCAGGGCCTCATGCATGCTAAGCAAAAGCTCTACCACTCAGCTACCTCCCCAGCCCTTTTTTCATTTTATTCTGAGACAGGGTCTCAATAACTTGCCCAGGCTAACCCGGAATTTGCAATCCCCCTGCCTCATTTCTGAGTAGCAGGGATTAGGGGTGTACACCCCTGTGCCTGGCTTGGGGGGATCTTTTCTATTCCCCTCTGGCTAAGGGCTGGCAGGGTTGGTTTACTGCTTGCAGTGTTACACAGTTGCCTTGAAAGTGTGTTTAGTTCCAACAGTTACTGAGCATTTGCCATGTGTCAAGCACTGTAGGAGGTACAGAATATACCGAGACAAACAGGCAGACCTTACCCAAGGAGCTTAAATGCAGCCTGGGAAGATAAACAAACCAGATCCTTTTCCTACCGTGTAGTAAGTATTATGCAGAGGGAGCAATCCAAGCAGAGGATGGGTGAGTTAGGGAAATATTCCCAGGGGAGGTGACACTTGGGGGTAAGAATTAACCAAGCAAGAAAGACTTAGAAAGGCATTCCAGGGGAGCCATTCATAAACAAAGACAAAGGGCCTGAGAACAAGGTTTATTTTAGGAGTAGCAGGTTTTGCCCAAAACACATTCACCTATCTCTTGTCACCTGTCACTTATCAGCCTCCTGGACATGTATTTCCTTCCCGAAGTGCCAAACACACAGGAAGAAGGCAGGGAGGGTTGTCCCAGCCCAGGAAGGGATCCAGGGAGAGCGCTGAAGTACTGACCCTCCCTCCCCATTAACCTGTCTCCAGCTGCCACCCAAGGGGAAGCTGCGGGGCCTGTGCAGCCAACACGTGGAAAAGCTGCAAGTCTTCCAGCACCTCCATCCCATCGTGGTCCAAGCTGCTTTCCCACCACTCTACAAGGAACTGTTCGGCACTGAAATCGAGGCCCCCGAGGGGCTGTCTAAGTGACCTGGAGGAGGGATGCTTTTTCTCTCCCTTTCGGCCCACTGGCCCACCTCCTGGGACGCTGTTCTGCCCTCACCCATCCTTGTCCCTTCCCCATACTCTTTACAGGGTGGACCCCACCTATTCTCTGGGAGGGAGCAAATGCTGAGACTGGTTTTCTGCCCTCAGACTTGCCCAGCAGGGGGACAATAGCCAGAGGGTAGGGATGGAGGAAAGCCATCTCCAGCCTTAGCCTTGTTCTGTCTCCCTTCCCACAGCTTCCACCACGGCTTCTGGGAGTGTGGAGTGGGTGGGATATGAAGACCTCTAGGAAGACTAAGGTGTCTTCAAGAAAATAAGGGAATCCAGAGCACCCTGGATGAAGAGAACTCAATTCTGGGGTCAGAAGCTAAGAACAGGCCTTTGAAATACCTCATTGTATTTCCCCATGTGCATTGGCTGGGGGAGATGGATCAAGCTTGGAGACTAGTGGTGAGACCCTGGAAGGACCTGTATATAAACATGAATCCAGATCCTTACATTTTTCAGCCTTCCTCCTTCCTCGCAGTTCAGCAAAGAAGTTGCTGGGCACCTGCCCTTTTTCTGGGGTCTAAAAAAGCTGGATATGTGGAGGATAAGGATGGGATGGAGGTGAGGGGCCAGGGGTAACTCTTTTAAAGGATTTGGGTGTGGGAGAGGATGCAATGGAGGACAAGAGCATCACAGACACAGAGTTGGAACTCAAACTTCTTACAGGCACTTTAAAAACTGATTTTAGGAGTTAGCACAAATCTGATTAGAGACACATATCCACATACAGGTGGAAAGCATGCTAACTCAACCTGCAAGTGTGTGGTTCTACAGACACTTGTGATATGACACAATTGCTCACCCCTGAGGTCACAGCTCAGAGTTCTAGTGACTGAGGGAAGAAACCTAACCCAAAGGAGCTTGGGAACATTTCCATGGTGCTCCAGCCCACCAGTTTTAGACTAGGGTGGTCCTAATCCCATCCAGCTCCCGCTGTCTTCTATCACAAGAATACGTGGGGAAGCAGAGAGGGCTGGGTTGGGTTCAACTGGAAGACTTCCTTGGCCAGGCCTCCAGCATCACTCTCACAATGAGAAAGGAAGGTCATGCTGTCCCACCACTCTGTGGTTAGGGGCTGCCAACTCCCGCATAAGGAGGAGTGCCGGAACAGGGTGGGACCTGTTTCTTCTGCTGTGATCTGTCCCAAACTTCTGTTGGCTTTATAGCTGTGAACTCTCTTGGGAGGGATAAACAGCAGATGATAGGAAGAGAATTTTTTTTCTTCTCTCAAGGGAGGGGTTTAGCTGGGTAAACATAAAATCCAACTTGTGCCACTCTTTATAAAATGATTTTAAAGGCAAAAGTTGTACGTGTGTGTGTGTGTCTGTGTGTGTCTGTGTGTGTCTGTGTGTGTCTGTGTGTGTCTGTGTGTGTGAGAGAGGGGTGAACTACCAAAAGATGACTGTCTACATGTCTGCTGTCCAGTCTTGTTCCTTGTGTCAGCTCAGCAATCCATTAGCATTATAAGGATTCCAGCCTCCCAGGTTCACCAGCACGGGTAGAGCAGTCCCCCGGTAAGACTAGTGAGTTGATCCTTGGGTAACCCCACTGAAGTCACTTCACACTGAGCTCCATGGGAGGATGTTGTGGCCTGAGAACTTTCCCACAAATGATACCCGTGGAGACTGTTTAGATTTAGAGGTTGCAGAGAATTGCCCTGCATCTGGGAGACTGAAAGACAATACTCTGGAAGGTGGCTGGCCCTGGGAGCTCTCTAGCTCTCCAGAGGGGAATAAAAATGTCTGAGAGACCTTTTGGGGAGCCCCCTGCTGCGGCCTCTACTGCAGACCCCTCCCTGGCACTGCCTCCTCCTCGCTTCCTCCCCACCCATCCCATAGTGGCGCTTGCTGCAGCCCTCCCTGGTTGCTTTATTTATTTATTTTGCACCAACGGAGTTGCTGCAGACTCATTCTCGCCTGGTTTAAAGAGAGAGAGAGAGAGACAGAGAGACAGAGACAGAGACAGAGATAGAGACAGAGGCAGAGAGGCAGAGAGACAGAGAAGGAGAAATGCTTCCTGGCTCTTTTCTCTCCCTTAGTCTTGGCAACGGCCACAGCAGCAGCAGCAGCGGCAGCAGCAGCAGCGGCAGCGGCGGCAGCAGCAACAACAGTGGCCAGCAGCAGCGGGCGGGGGGCAGCGGGCAGCAGGGACCAAGGCATAGAAGGGGAGGTTCAGGAGCTGAGGACCTTCTCGAATGGGACAGGGTCTTCAGCCCTGGACAGATGCAGTGACCAACTTGATGCCACTCTCCCACTTCTCTGGTAAGTGCCCCTACTCTTTGTCCCAAAGCTGCAGCTGCCCTGTTCCGTAACATTCTCTTTCCGAGATGAAGCTGGACCAGTGACCCTATCAATGAAATAGGCAGCTGCACCCTGCCCCCGCCACCCAGCAATCCCAACCCCACAGGACTTTGGTGAGGAAACTAAAACATCCCAGGTGCCCCTGGGTGGAAGGACCTCAAGGAGCCCTCCCCTCTCTTCTCCCCAGTACGCCTCTGCTTCTGGAAGGGTTTCCCCCCACAGTCTGTGGGATAGCCCAGAAATCTTCCCCCTGGGGCACCATTCCCCACACAGGTCCTCAGTCAGGTGTGCTGAAAGAGAACACTGGTGTTTCCTTGTGTCTCTGGACTGCTTCCTTTCCTTGAGGAGGCGACACCCCAGACCCCACCCTCTGAAGCGGGGAAAGAAGTGGCTCTGGTACCTATTTCTCCCTGCAAAGTGGCTGGAAGCCAGTCATGTAGCCCCAGAGGTTGGCAAAGGAAGTATGTGATTAAATTAGCCACCTCATAAACAAGAGAGGCTGACCTCAGGTCCCCCAGCCCCTGGCCCAGCAGGCTTTGGCGACTAAGAGGAAACTCACAGGAGTGGGAGGGAAGGAAGCTGGGTTACATGCTTCACTACACTTTTGCCGAACGCAGAGCAGGAAGGATGAACAGGAACTGCAGCAGCAGTGATGAAGAGCTAGCTGTCAGGTGGACTTCCCAGAACAGGACCAGGGAGCAGGAGGAAGACTGGGACGCTGCTCTCCCTGGAGAACTCTTAGCATGCCAGAAACACTTGATGTGTTGGTACAAGGGCAGCCTTTGTACCTTGCAATGATTTCTCAGAATGTTTCCCTACACCGCTCTGTCCTGTTGGCCTCCTTCCTTAGCCCGTGCCATAGCTCACTGAAGTAAGTGAAGGACAGCCTCCCCAGCGATCCTTCTGGAGGAAGGTTAGAGTGGGAAGGAAGAGGAAGCAGTCATGCTACCTCTTAAACTGCCTCTCCTATGTTCCATGTGGGAGGAAATAGAGTATGCAGCAGAAAACCGACCCCATAGGGCCCAGAAAGCTTGAGGCCCCAAAGCCGAGAAATAATCAGGACCCGCAGCCAAGGAGAGACCCGCAGCCTGGACCCAGGCATGCTCCTCTCAGAACATCATCTGGTTCTCGCTCCTATTTCTTTGCCATCCCTTGGCAACTCCAGTACTTCCCCTCCTCGGGTTCCCTGGCACATTGAACAGGACAAGCTGAGGAAGATCCCTTCTCTTCTATTACCTCAGCCAAGTCTTCAGTGTTCACTTATAGCCACCAACTTCCTAATATTGCCCAGGCCCCAGGTACTCAGCAGCTGGTTTTACATCGGCAGGCTCTACACACTGCCTGGACCTAGTTGCCTCCGGTGCTGTCCCCATTCCATAGCATCTGGTCAGATGTTGTCACCCCTCGTTTATCTATGGTCACAGTCTGTCTCTTCGTATTGCTTTGGCCGCTCAGGGCAAAAGAGGCAAGAGCTCACTCACACACGGACTAGAGGCAAGAGCTCACTCACACACGGACTAGAAGCAATACACCATTAGGGAAGGTTACAAGAGACACCCAAGACTGTTTCAGTTCTTGCAACAGAATTGAAAACCTGAAAAAAAAAAAAGAAAGAAAAAAGAAAACCTGGGCACCCTCTGGATCCCTCACACACCCCAGTGCCATGTGCAGGGGAGGAGGGATGTGCCTGGGGGCTCTCATGAGGGATTCCCAGGCTCCCAACCAAGTGCTTCCTGCACCTTGGACCATGGCTGCTGTGTATCTGGGCTGCTGTCCTCGTGGGCACTCTGGGGACACTGGATCTGCTAGTCCAGAGCTCGGGCTCTGAGCCGGAATGAAGGAGAGCAGAGACTGGGGCAGAGCTGAGGCCTGTGTGTCCCCACCCTCCAGTGACTCAGTCAAGGTGAGGACTATTTCTCTCAGCACAGATAGCTGTGGCCAAGGATGTGATGTCACCGGGCCTTAGACAGAGCTGTGGATACACAAAATGGGAGACACAGGTGGGTCAAGAGGGGCAGAGTGGTGCTTGGGGAGAGTCGATATGGGGGCGAGGGGACCTTTGGTTTCCCTGGATCTCACGGACACAGGAAAACCCCTTAATAGGCAGACTCAGCTCCTTCCCTGCTGCTCCCTGTTTCATTCCTATAAAACTTTCCCCACAGAAATCAGGCTAAGATTGTATGAGTACATGGCCAGTTATCTAGGGCTGGGAGGGGAAAGGAAAGGAGAGATTCCCCAAAGAGAAGCCCCAGAAAGCCCCAGGGAGGTAACACACCAGAATCCTTCCTGGTTTTGTGCCCTCCTGGCCAGCCATGCCAAGACAAATAGACCAATTTCTCTTTCCTCTAAGGAAGGCAGGGAAGTCCAGGGTCACCATCTGAAGCCACTCTCCAAAAAGGGCCATGTCATCATCTATTCCAGGACCCAAGAGGGGATGGATGTGGCCACCGCTCCAAAGCAAGCCAGGCCCCCATGGCCTCCCCTCCTTTTCCTGCTCCTCCTGCTTGGAGGGGGCAGCACCAGCTGCCCTACTGTGTGTGACTGTACCTCCCAACCCAGGGCAGTGCTCTGTGCCCACAGGCGGCTGGAGGCTGTCCCTGGGGGACTCCCGCCGGACACTGAGCTCCTGGACCTGAGTGGGAACCGCCTGTGGGGCCTTCAGCGCGGTATGCTCTCCCGACTGGGCCTGCTCCAGGAGCTGGACCTCAGCCACAACCAGCTCTCCACCCTCGAGCCTGGGGCTTTCCACGGCCTCCAAAGCCTACTCACGCTGAGGCTACAGGGCAATCGACTCCGCATCATGGGGCCCGGGGTCTTCTCCGGCCTTTCTGCCCTCACTCTGCTGGACCTCCGCTTCAACCAGATTGTCCTCTTCCTGGATGGAGCTTTCAGCGAGCTAGGCAGCCTCCGGCAGCTGGAGGTTGGGGACAACCACCTGGTGTTTGTGGCTCCTGGGGCCTTTGCAGGGCTGGCACAGCTGAGCACCCTCACTCTGGAGCGCTGCAACCTCAGCATGGTGCCTGGCCTTGCCCTTGCCCGCCTCCCAGCACTTGTGGCCCTTAGACTCCGAGAACTGGATATTGAGAGGCTCCCTGCTGGTGCGCTGCAGGGGCTGGGGCAGCTAAGGGAGCTGGAGATTCACCACTGGCCATCTCTGGAGGCTCTGGATCCAGGGAGTCTGGCTGGGCTCAATCTAAGCAGCCTGGCCATCACTCACTGCAATCTGAGCTCGGTGCCCTTCCAGGCTCTCTACCACCTGAGCTTCCTCAGGGTCCTGGATCTGTCTCAGAACCCAATCTCGGCCATCCCAGCCCGAAGGCTCAGCCCCCTGGTTCGGCTCCAGGAGCTCCGACTGTCAGGGGCCAGCCTCACCTCCATTGCTGCCCACGCTTTCCACGGCTTGACTGCCTTCCACCTCCTGGACGTAGCAGATAATGCCCTTCAGACGCTAGAGGAAACAGCTTTCCCTTCGCCAGACAAACTGGTCACCCTGAGGCTGTCTGGCAACCCCCTAACTTGTGACTGCCGTCTCCTTTGGCTGCTCCGGCTGCGCCGCCGCCTGGACTTTGGCACATCACCCCCTGCCTGTGCTGGCCCCCAGCATGTCCAGGGGAAGAGCCTGAGGGAGTTTTCAGACATCCTGCCTCCAGGGCACTTTACTTGCAAACCAGCCCTGATCCGAAAGTCTGGGCCTCGGTGGGTCATTGCAGAGGAGGGGGGACATGCCATTTTCTCCTGCTCTGGAGATGGAGACCCGGCCCCCACGGTCTCCTGGATGAGGCCTCAGGGGCCCTGGCTGGGAAGGGCTGGGAGAATAAGGGTCCTAGAGGATGGGACGCTGGAGATCCGCTCAGTGCAGCTACAGGACAGGGGGGCCTATGTCTGTGTGGTCAGCAATGTAGCTGGGAATGACTCTCTAAGGACCTGGCTGGAAGTAATCCAAGTTGAACCACCAAATGGCACTCTCTCTGACCCCAATATCACCATGCCAGGAATCCCAGGGCCTTTCTTTCTGGACAGCAGGGGTGTGGCTATGGTGCTAGCAGTTGGCTTCCTCCCCTTCCTCACCTCAGTGACCCTCTGCTTTGGCCTGATTGCCCTTTGGAGCAAGGGCAAGGGCCGGGTCAAACACCACATGACCTTTGACTTCGTGGCACCTCGGCCCTCTGGGGATAAGAACTCTGGGGGTAACCGGGTCACCGCCAAGCTCTTTTGACCTTTGCTCCCACCCTGAGGAACCAGCCAAGTCTACTCCAGATACCAAAGGGGAGGGCAGAACCGAAGCCACTTCGGACCAGACCTCATCCTAAGCAGCACAGAACTCTCACACCTGCCTCTTCGATGTGCCAGCAACTGGTGACATTGGTAGAGGGGCTGCTGCCCTATGCTTTTCTAGTCTGAGGATGGCATTGTCATCTCTTCTCTGAGGGTCCCAGGTAGTTAGAGATACAGACCCTGTAGTCGGCCCAACCTTCCCTTAAATACCCCTCCAACACATCCACACAACGCATGAACCATAACCAAGGTTCCAGTCTGCTACTCTAACCACTAGGCTTTCTTCACACACCTATAACTTTAATAACCAATACTACCTGCCAAATGCAGGTATAAGATTGTTTCAGAGGTGAGGCCAGGAAGTGCCACTTGCTTAATGGAGTCTCTGCTCCTCACCCCCACAGTCTCCCTTTCTTTTCTGGTCCCCAGGCCCAGCCTCTAGGTGCAAGGCACTAGAGCCAAGGGTCCTCAGGCTAAGGAGAAGAGCATGCATGTGTGGGGTGGGGGAGGGTAGACATCACACTGGCGCTGTCTGCATGAGCTTCTACCACCTTCCTGTCTGATCATTAAACCTGCTGCCAAAAGGCCACCACAGTCGCAGCCAAGACAGAACATGATCTCTGGAACTTTCTTTACTTCAGTTTACCCTCCCTCCTTTCTCCTCTTTCTGCCTGCCCATCAATCAAGTGCCTTGGTGACCTTGCCCCCACCTCACCCAGCCTGCTGTTGAAGGTGGAGACCGACGGTGCCTGGAGAGAGCAGCACTCCCTGCTGGTTTTAGTCTCAATTCTTTCCCTTTTACTTTGCATCTCTGGAGCTGAGGAGGAAAGATTCCTCCATCCTCCAAGGGATGCCTGTGCAGAAATCTCAGCTGAGTTCACCTAGCTCCTTCCCTTCTTTCACATTTCTAGTTAATCCTCTGTCACAGATCCCTAGTGTCCTTGGGGGAACACCAGAAGGGACCTCCTAGAAAATGACTAACAAATGCAAGAAACTGCACCTGTCAAAGGAGAGAACTAGGCTTGGAGGGACAAGGGAGGGTGGCCAAGCAACCTGTAGTGCAAATGGAGGAAAGAGGGGTGCGGTGGGTACAGCCTACCTGGTTTCTTTCCACCACCCTTCTGCAGCAACCCCCAACTGTGTTCAGCACAGTCCCAGTGGGAAGCTCTCTCTGGACAGACGACAAACGTCACCCAGAGGAAGAGGAATGAGCGGTAGAACTGCTGACTACTACGGAGTGTGCCTCAGACAGAGGACAAAACAGAGCTGCAAAAAGTACAGATGCTGAGAACTCAAGGGATGGGGCAACAGCCTCAGTATCATTGGAAGACGAGGAGTGGAAAGGAGCAGAGAGGAGCAAGAGGGATTGACAAGTGGAGAATCACGCGGTGGCTCAGGCTCCTTTCTGCAGCGGCACCTGCCCAGTTATCCTTAGTTTCCTCCTCCAGTGGAGTCCCCGCCCACCCCACGCCAGACCACAGGGAGGCACCCTGAGCGTCCCAGCTGCTGCCACTGTCCTTGTTCTGAGGGGAGCCCGTGCGTTACAAGAGCACCAGCTCAAATTGTCCCTGATGAGTGAGGGCAGCGGGTGAGCTGAGGAGGCTCTTCCGTGGGGCAGAGGTGAATGTGAGAATCCAGCAGTTTGGTGAAAGAGTCTGGAGAAACCAATGTTCTTGAGAAATAGCCACCCCCAATCCCACCTTCCCCCCGCACACAAAACACAGCATCCAGCAACCTCGGTGCTCCAGTTTCTGGCATCCCCTCCTCTCTGTAATCTTCCACCGAGCAGCTTATTAGGTTGGGACTTGGGCACCGGCGGGTCTCACTCTGCTTGCCCTCCCTGCAATGCAGACGAGGGCGGGCGCAGCACTGCTGCTCTCAGAAGCCATCTCTGGAAGCCCCTGGGGCAGGTGGGAACAGATGAGGATCTAGCAGAGGGCGATGCTGCCGCCTCAAGTCTTAGCCACACAGACGCGTAACAGAAAGAAAAGTCGAGTCACACATGTAACTTCAAATTTATAGTAGCCCCATTAAACAAAACCAAAACGAAGCAGGCTTAACTATTATCATTTCAATGTTATCGATATAAAAATGAGTAATGACACATTTAATACATTTTTATACTTGGTCTTTGAAATTGATAATATATTTTACACTTATAAGACATTCTCAATTCAGTCACTAAATTTTTACCAGAAATATCTATATTTAGATTTCATAAAATTCACCTTTGAAAAAGTAGATTCACACATTCGAGGAGTTCTGAACATAGTTAAAAATTTTCCAATAACTGAATCTAGTATCTGTGCTCAATTTTAAATTAACTAAAAAAAAATTTAAATTTCCACTCCCCAGTCACACTACCACATTTACATGTGTGTAAGAGCCACATGTGCCCCGTGGCTACTATACTGGACAATATAGCTCCAGATATACAACCCTGAGCATAGACTAGGGTCTCCCTGGTAGATGAAGTCTCACCCAAGAAACAGGCACATATCACAGAGATGCCTGGAGGTTTGGTTACCCTCCACGATTACCCCTCTTCACCTTTCATGACTTTCCCAGGACAACGTCAAGAAGTGAATGGAGCCTGTTAACAGAACAAGGTCACTGTGCTCAGTACTTCCAAGGTTGGTCCCACCATCAGCAAGCCAGTCCCTTACCTACCTGTATGGGAAGGTTGCTCTTAGCTCAACTGTGACTGTGTGTGTGCCAAAGAATATGCAAATGCAGCCGGAGACATTAGTGGGTGGCGTGATTACCAAATGGCTTTGGAGGGCATACCCACATGCAAGACTATGATGGTACCACATTGTGTGGCCAATCCAACAGAGGCTTGCCTGGGGTGGGGTAGGGATGATGCTAACAGAGGAGGAAACATTTATGAAGGGCCAATTCTACATCAGTGGCTTTACCCATGCTTTCATATTTAATCATCACATCAACCCTAGAAGGCAGGGAGGTAACTGAGCTGATGGAACTGAAGGTCAGATAGATCCCAATACTTAGTGCACAGACCTAGTTAGTAAGGAACCTGCATTTGAACTCAGCGCTGTCTGACTAAAAACCCATACAGTTGCCATCAGATTGCCATATTCACTGTTATTACTCCTTCTCCCGAGACCTCTCAGTCGCAGTACGATCTGTGACAAAGGTGATCTCTTCCACCCCACTCTTTCGGAGTTGTTTTGGAAGGCTGAGATTGGCTGTTGATGTCCACCTTCCTTCCATGATGCTAATGCACCTGAGTCAGGAAGTTGTTCATTTGTCCTCTTTCTTCTCCACCCTGTCTCCCGATATCCTGACTGCCTCTGCCTTAGGGATTGGTGAAAAGGAGCAGAAATTTCAAGGACCTGATACAGTGAAGTGAAAGGCCTGTCTCCCAGCAATGAATGTCTCCTGATTTAAAGTGCAGACTGCAGATTTCCTACTTCCTTTTCTGAGTCCTAAACTTAGCAACTTCTTACATTAGAGAAAGCCTGCTCAGGACTTCCTAGTATGGTCACACAACCCAACTTTCTGCCTGCCCCTGCCTACCAGAGCCTTCCTGGGGTCACTTCATCCTACTTTCCTTCCTCCGTCTCTGCAATTTCAGTCATGGTCTCATCTCGGCTGAGAGAACACTGGACCCAAAGTACTCTGGCATCATTGCAGTATTCCCCGTATCGTTCCCTGATGTATTCTTTCTCCAATTTCTGATTTCTATTTCTTTCACTGTAATGGATCCTGATGCAAGGAATGAGACTCTGCAAAGCAATGAGCCTCAACTTTAAATCGCAGCCCCTCCTGAGAATACCTGGTGCACACTATGAACAAAAATGTTTCTCTGTTTCCCAGTTGTCTGAAGCCCTCCCAGGCCCCATGGAATGCAGGTTAGGAAACGGCTGTGCAGGTCTTAGGTTGCAGGGGCAAAGCTGAGGGCGCAGGTTGCCTCTGCTCCCCGGGGCCCAGCAGAGACCAGGAGAAAAGGGCGGGAAGGGCTGCAGGGTGGAGTCCACGTTGGCACAGGTAAAACTAGGTGCTAGAATGGGGCCTGTCGGCTTTTCCCACCAGCACCTATCTCAGGGACAGGCAGGAGACTCCGGATGGGACCCCTGCTCTAAGAAGTGAGTGTGCGGATGATTCAGGCTGGAGAACATCTGAGACCATGGACTCCTGAGCTCTGTTCCCCCAGATTGCTTGTAAGGGAAACCAACCGGGAAGATTTAATACTTATGGGCATAGCTGGAAAGGCTGAGGAGAGACTCTCCTAGAGCACTTGGCATGATTCACCTGTGTGAGCCAAAGACGAAAGCAGCACAGATTATGGGTAAAAGGAGAGATGAGTGCTGTTTTCCAAAGACATGGACAACCGAATGTTACTCACATGGGGACCCACGTGCTGTATGGAGGAACTGCTAAAGTCCCAGCTAAAGTCCATACTCCCGATTCAGCTTGAATGGAAACACCTGCTCAGTGCTGGGAAAGCCAGGCCTTAGGCAACTCCTTTCACCTACTGCCTCCTGCAGTTCAGAACATACTGTAAAGAGAGGGAATAAATGTTTAGGAACTGGAGATGAGAATAAATCACACTTCACCCAATCCAGCATCTCACAACTCAATGCCTCAGTTGCGATTTGGGCTCTTAGAAGGGAAATAAGATGAGAAATCCCAAATGCCCAGTGAATTCAAAATGAATTTGGATCATTTCACCTAAAGTTATTCTTTCTAGTTCCCAATCTCCCTACCCAGTCAGTTAGAAGTCAACCCTCTTCTCAAAAATTTCCAAAAAAAGTGATTCTACCTTCCTTTTCACTGCCCTAGTGTGATTTTAATTTTTAATTCTTATTCTAGATTTTCATTTCACTTCCTCTTTTTGCCCACTGTGACCCCCACTAGAGTCAGAAGATGATGGGGCTAGCTGGGCATAGTGGCACATGCCTGTAATCCCAGTACTTGGGAGGCTGAGGCAGGAGGATTGGCCCAATTTCAAGGCCAGTGTAGGATACATAACAAGTTCAAGGCCAGCCTGAACTACTCAGCAAGACTCTGTCTCAAAAAAAAAAAAAAAAGATAATGATGGAGTTATAAAGTAATTCTGTGCTTTTTCTAACAACAGTGGACATTATTCCTTAGATTTAAATTACTGTCACCCTTTTAAAGTATAAATAGCTACAGTAATCAAGGCACTCAAATACCTAGGAATAATCTTAACAAGAGACATGTAAATTCTTTCTTTTTCTTTTTTTTTTTGGTGCTGGGAATTGAACTCAGGACCTTGTGCTTGCTAAGTAAGCACTCTAACCACTGAGCTAAATTCCCAGCCCCTGAGACATATAAATTCTACATGATAAAAACTTTAAACACTATTGATGGGACATCAAGGGCTAAAATTTATGGGATGATTCCATATCATAAATACAACAATTCCCCCTTAAGTAATCTAAAAATATATGATTCCAGTCCAAATAACATTAACAGTAGGACAGAAAAGTGAATTATGGTATATTTTCACAATATGACATACAGTAATAAAAACGAATACACTAAAATTATATACAATATGGTTGATCTCAAAATAATTTGAGCAAAAGAAATGAGACACAAAAGAGAACACACTCCAAAAAAAAAAAAAAGAAAGTAAATACACTTCATGATTCTCTACACATACACATCAGGGAAAACTAGTTTATAGCATTAGGAGTCAGAAGAGTGGTTATCCTTGAGAAGGGTAGTAACAGGGAAGGGACACAAGTGGCTGCGGCATGGGCAATATTCTGGTTTTTTTTCCTTATCGGGTGCTGGTTACACAAATATATTCCATTTCTGAAAATTCATCAAAGGGTTGGGTATTTAGCTCAGTGGTAGAGCACTTGCCTAGCAAGCCCAAAGCCCTGAGTTTGAGCCTCAGCACCCTCTGAAAAAAAGAAATTCATCAAGCTGTATACTTATCTGTGCATTCTTCTGGATATTCACTGTACATTAATTTCTAAAATTGTGTTAAAAGCATGTCGAATTTTGAGAAATGATATGGTGCTGAATAGACAGATCAATGGAACAACAAAATTGAGAAATAGACTCAAATACATGCAACATGCGGATATTATAAAGGTAGCATTAAAAACAATGGAGAAAATAAGAATTATTCAATAAGAACAGTAGGATAAACAAAGTTGGACTTGTCACACCTTTACAAGATAAATTCCAGATGAATCAAGTATTTACATATAAAAAAGGACACCACAAATGAATTTTTAAAAAACATTGCAGAGCAGAAAAATCACCCTAGACAAACTAAAAAGACACAGAACAAACTGGAAGAAGGGAAAAGCATTTTTATTTTTATTTTTTTATTTTTGGAAAGTATTTTTAAAGTATTAATGAGAGATTCAAAATATTAAAGAGAAATTCAGGGAAAAAAAACCAAAAAGACCAAAAACCCCGAAAATACCAAAAAACAAAAAAATAGATTCGAAGTATTAAAGGGAGATTCAATAACAAGTAAAAATATGAACAAAGTATATAAACAGAATTTGCAAAAATTACAAGTGACACTTAAATGTTAAAAGATTAGTGAAATGTTAAAAGATTAACTACAACAAAAGAAATGAAAATGAAAATTGCAATGATACCGACATACTATCGGATTGTCAAAAATCAAGAAGTGGTCCCACACTCTAAGTGTGCGATCAACAGATCCTTTTTTTTTTTTTTTTTTTTTTTTTTACATAGGGCGAACCTCTGCCTCAGTCTCCCCAGTGCTGGGATTACGGATGCGAAAGTCAGGAGTGCCTAACAGTGTCAGCAATTGGAGAGGCTGAGGCAGGAGGACGGCTTGAACCCAGGAGTTGGAGGCCAGCTTGGGCAACATAGCGAGACCCTTTCTCTTAATAAGGAGGAAGGGAGAGAGGGAAAAGAGGGAAGGAAGGGAGCGAGGGAAGGGAGGGAGCGAGGGAGGGAAAGAGGCCAAAGATACAACCTTGGGTTTATTCGCAAAGATTTCTGGGGGTGCTTATCGCGTGCCGGGTATTCCCACGAAGGCGAGGGCGGAAGATGCCCCAGCGCCGACGTGGCCCAGCCCCGGCGCCCAGGCGGCCCGCGACCGAGCGGGTGGCGGTGCCAACGTCCCCAACGGCCCGAGCCCGCCGGCGCTGCCGGCCTCGCTCCCCGCGGCGCTGCGCTCCCCCGCGGCCTTACCTCTACCTACGAAGCCTATTTCACGTTTTCGAAATGAGAAAAAAAATGCTTTCTGCGTGCGCTTCTATCACGATCTGGGGGACCGATCGTGGCGAAAAACAAAAACAAAAATAAAAACAAAAGTCGCAAGACAAGTGGTGGAGCTGTTTCGCCCACCGTCACCGCGCTGTGGCTTTGAGTAACTCGGAGCGATCCGGGACACGCGCGAGGGCCTCGACCGCCTCGCACCCGGTTGCGGGCCTTGCCAGCGCTGACTCTCCCTCAGGGACTGGGAGGCGGCCGCTCCTTCATAATAGGCTCAAAGGGGAACGAAGACGGCCCGGCGAAGCCTCCAATTGGCTGTTTAATTCTCAGCAGGTGCAATCTCAATGCACAACATCTGCTTTCCCTGGATCTTACTGGCTAACAGGGTGGGCGGGCTTTGCAGTTCATCCTGGTCATTGGAGAGCAGTGCGCCGCAGCTACGTCGCTCACAGCAACTCGAGGAAGGATTGGTTGCAGCGGGCACGGGCGACTGGAGGAAGAGAGGAGCGTTGATTGGTGCGGGCGAGCTGCGGGGGCGGGAAGCGGTGGCAGAAGCGCGGGCAGAGGGTTGAGTAGCGGTCCTGTGGGAGTCGGCGGCCGGGCGAGGTGCGAGGCGGCGAGTGTGAAGACGGACGCCGGAGGAGCGGTGCGGCCGGGGCGCGAGAGGGAGGCAGTTTGGGGGTGGGAGACGCGGGGCCGTGGGCAGCCTGAGCGACTGGGAGGCAGAAAGGCGAGGTGGGTAGAAGGGAGGCGTCCGACGCAGCCGGGGCGCGGAGCGGGTGCGGGCCCGCGGTCGGACCTGTGAGAAATGGTCGGCCCGGCCGACCACGACGGACCTGGCGTGAGAGTTCGCCTTCTTGAGCTGGTTCCGTCTGGGACTGAGCCGCACCTCGGGGTTATTGTTTGCCGTTTTGTTTGGCGGCGCTAGAGCTGGGACCCGAGGCGTCCGCCCTGAGCTGCGTCGGGCCTGGGGCGCCTCCGGGCCGGCGGGTCGTGGGTGTCTCCATAGGCTGGCTGTTCACAGGCGGCACATTGATACACTTGGGCTTCTGCTTTCCCATATTCCTCACTAACGGATTGATTCGAGCTCATTAGACTTCATTAACTCATTCCTTGAGGCATCAGCTGATAACAAATGCATTTGTAACATCTGAAGAAGAGTTACTGAAATTTAGCTTTTGAGTCAAATAGAAGTCACCCAACAGATTGATCCTTGTCCTGGGCAGCCATCTTTTGACACACACTCTGAAGAAAAGTTACTGAAATTTAGCTTTTGAGTCAAATAGAAGTCGCCCAACAGATTGATCCTTGTCCTGGGCATCATCTTTTGACACACACTCCTTCCACCACCACATTATCGGTACGGTATCCTCTCAGACACCAGCATCTACTAGCTGTTCCATCCAGGAACCTGGTAGACGGCTCCGTAACTCTGCCTTCCCAAAAATCTATCACTGGGTCTGTGTATTCTACTTACTAACACTCTCTAGTTTCCTCCGTCTCCTTCACTGACACCTGGTCTAGTCTCCAACTGGACCTACTGCTGCCTTCAATGCCTCAAGACAGACATAGCCATTAATCAAGAATTAAAACAGTGGCATGTGTTAGAAGGGATATGTGGGCCCCAACCCGGGTAGGAGGTCAGAATTGAGGGAACAGAGCCAGAAAAATAGCAGGTACCCTTGGATTTAATTCTGATTGTTTCTGAAAAACCATTTGTGCTTTTGGACTTGGGAAAGAAGCTTGATCATGATTGCTGTCCAAAACAATTATTTTCTTGCACACTGTGTTGTGCAGAGATTGCTAACCAGCTCTGTGACCTTCAAGCCATTTTTCTGTATCTCTGAGCTCATTTTCCTCACACTGTAACATTAATGGAACAAAATAATCTCAGTGGTTCCTCCCAGTTCCAAAACTGCAATTTCTGTGCCCTGTAACAGTGATGACAGACCTTTTAGAGCTTTCAGTGATAACAAACAGACTGATGGAGTACACGGCCCATAGGTTCACCACCACTGCCCTGTAAGCATAAATTGTGGCCAGAAAGATGGTGTTAAAGGCAGAGAGCATTAAAGAACACAAGGCTAGGTTTCTTTTGGCTTCCCAAAACCTTTAACACATAGAGATTCTTGCCTGAGAAGACATTCTATGCTGGACAAGAAGCTCTATGAAGGCAGCTAGGACCTTCTTGATTGCTGTGTCCCCAGAGGCGAGTTCACATTGGATACTCTGTTTTTATTTATTTTTTTATGTTTTGGTTTTTTGAGACAGGGTCCTGCTATGTAGTTCAGACTGGCCTTGAACTCACTACTTAGCCTATGATGGCCTCAAACTCCAGGTGATCCTCCTGCCTCAGCCTCCCAGATGCTGGGATCACAGGTGTGTGCCACCACACCCGGCTTATATTGCTTTTGCATTGCCCTGTAATTAGTTGTTTTGGTGTTTATCACTTCTTTGAGACTGTTAGTGTCTCAGAGCAGGCATTCTTTTGAGGGGATTGCTGGGGATCAAACTCAGGGCCTTGTGCTTGCTAGGCAAGCACTCTTACCTAGCTAAATCCCCAACCCTTCGGAGCAGGACTTCTTATTTGTCCTTCTCTCCGCAGCATGCTCAGCCCATAGCAAAGAGCAGTGTCTACCTGAGGCACATTAATGAAGACAAGCTTTGTACTTCACAGACCATATGAGAAAAGAAATGAAGTAATCAAGAAAACTCTTTTCTCCACATCCGGAATGAGTTCTTTCCTAGTGTAAAAAAGTTTATTATTTGTCAGTGTAGCAGTCCAGGAGTTACTTATTCAAAAGTTATTTAAGGAAGAAACCATCCTGTATAAGACTGCACTTGGTTCCTTTCTTCATGTTATATGAAAGTGTTTACCTCATATCCACAAACTTTGACAGAGTTGTGAAGGGTAGTATTTGCAGGCTGTTTTGTTTTGTTTTGTTTTTGTTCTTCAAGCAGTGGGGCAGTGTTTTGAGACGGGGTCTCCCTATGTAGTTCAGACTAGCCTTGAACTCACTGTGTAATGCAGGCTGGCCTCCAACTCTTGCCAGTCCTCTTGCCTCAAACCTCTGAGTGCTGGGATTACAGGCGTGCACAACCTCGCCTGGTATGAAAGTACTGTGGCTGATTTTTATTGCGTGATTTTGAGATTGTACCTCATGAACAAAAACAAACGGTCCACAACGGTCCACAATAAACTCCACCTTCTCTCCTATCCCCTCTTCCCTCAGCCTGATGCTCAGTCTCTGAAAGTAATATACCAGGTTTACTGAGTAACTAATTGTCCCACTTAAGACACTCGAAAAGAGTCTACAAAGGTAATAAAAGGTGTTTTGCTTGTTTTGGATTTTGGGGCTTTTTTTTCTTCAGGCTATGAATTTGAGCAAAGGGTACATTTGTTGAAAAGTATTGCTAGATAAAATAGATTGGGTAAACTTCCAATAGTTCTCTGAAGAGTCTTGTTCCATTCTGCTTGTCCTTTAAATTCTCTCTAAAGCTCACTGTGTATGTGTGTATGTGTTTGTGGTGCTGGGGCTTGAACTTTAAGCCCATGCCAAGCAGGAGCTCTGCCAGCAGGCCAGGAGCTTCATTTCCTTCCTGTGTCTGCTCCTGGGAGTGAGATTTCTGCCCTAGCTCCCCTCTCAGTCTTCATTGTTCCTTATACTCTTTTAGGCAAAGCACATTTAGAACGGTAGTTTTTTTCCAGAGTAGCCTGTGGATTGATAGGTATGTTTTTAGCCATATTAGGACAAAATTAGTTTTCTTCTTCTTGGGTTTTTTTTTTTTTTTTTTTTTTTTTGTGCCAGGGATCAAACTCTGGGCCTTGTGCGTGCTAGACAAGCACTCTAACCACTGAGCTGAATCCCCAGCCCCAAAACTAGTTTTCTTAAGGTAGATGTTTTTGATTTTATATTATTTGGGCTAATTATTTGGGAGGCAAATTGTTACTCATTAATTTCATTAAAAGCCACCTTTTTAATTTTAATTTTTATTGGTACATGTTAGGACTGCAAGCAATTGTTTATTTATTTTATTTACTAATTTATTTATTTTTTGGTCTTATGAGACAGGCTTTTGCTAGTCAGTTCAGGCTGTCCTTGAACTCACTGTATAGCCCAGGCTGGCCTCAAACTTGTGGCAATCCTCCTGCCTCAGCATCGCAAGTCCTGGGATTACAGGCAGGCACCACCATGCCTGGCTGTTTTCTTTATTTTTTTTCACATTTTGTTTTGTTCTGCTAGATTGTGATATCTGGAAATAGTCACTGTCTTTAGTTTTATTTTTTAATCATCACAATAGTCTCTGTGTTTTCTACCAGTGTTTGTTTTGAATTAAATAGATCAAAATAAAAAATAAAAACACCATGCACTTCTATACCGAGAGTTTAGATAAAGGGAAGGCTGCAGAAGGACTAAAATTACTTCAACAGATTTTTCATTAGTGAATAATCTGCTGATGAGTGAGAGGTTAGGTGACCTCTTCAACCACAGGTAACACCTCTGTAAAAGTGGGGAGCATTTCCTGCCTTACAGGGTTGTTTAACTAACCCATATACTGTAAGATGCCTGACATCAACACATGTGTTTTTTATCTTTGTGTTCTCAGTGCCACAGTAGCTTCTAGCACAGAGAAGTGCTTAATAAATGTGGTGAAACTGCCCGAGTGAAGCCACTGTCTAGTCTAGAGTCCAGAGTGTGAGCAGGTGCCATCACGCAAGTATCGCTCACAGAGCAGTGTGAGCTCGGGAGAAGCTGCCCCAAAGTCAGCTAGCGCTGGAAATCCCAGAGGCCTCAGAGGTGGTATTGAAGATGAAACCTGCAGAAGGAATAGATTTTTGTCAGGGACTAGGAACGCAGAAGTAATGTGTCAGAGTAAAGTCACACAAGTGTGTCCCCTATAGAGGTGGGGTAAGAATGTGCAGCTATGAAGATGGTAGGTGAAGACCAGATTACAAGGAACCTTTCTTGCCATTAGTGAGTTTACATTTAGGCAACAGACAGCTGTTGAAGACATGAGAAAGTTTATTCATTTAACAAATTATTATTGTCCAAAAATTTGAGTGGTTATACTGTAGGCTAAGCACTGGAGAGGAAGGAAAGTAATTACTGCCTTTAGGGAGCTTACTTTCTAATGGGGAGATGAATACTTACTTTGAAGGTTATTATAATGATTCTGACTTTTAAAATCAGGGATGTAGGAAGCTGTTGTGTTGAGAATAAACTGAAAGGACAGCAAATGCAGGGATATAACTAAGCAATTACTGATATCTAAGCTAAAGATAATGGTGTTTTAGAGCACTCATAGCAATGGAAATGTAAAAGGTGTTCAGATTCTGGATAATTTGAAGGTAGAATGAATGAGTTCCTGTCAGACTGGCTGGCTATGTAGTTTGCAAGAAAGGATGCCTAAGATTTTTAGCCTAACAAACTAAGAAATAGTATTGCTAGTTAAATGAGCAGGCAAAGACTACAGGAAGTGAATGGATCAGGAGCTCAGAGTTACACTTGTTCATTTTGAGATGTCTCCTACACTGAAGGTGATGCCATCTAGGCAGCTGGATATCCAAGCCTCCAGTGCAAGATAAAGGTACTAACAATCTGTGAAACTTCAAGTTGTCAGCATACAGATGGGATTTAAAGCCACACCAAAAATGAGACTTGATGAGATCACCTAGAAAGTGTAGTCGATCAGAGAAAAGGGCAAGGGACAGATGCCCGGACACTACCATGTTTAGAGGTTTAAAAAAATGAGAATTCAGGGTGGTGGCACCACTTGTAATCCCAGCACCTATAATCTGTGAGGCTGAGGCAGAAGGATCAGAAGTTTGAGCCCAGCCTAGGCAATTTAGCAACTTAGCAAGACCCTACCAGAAAATTTTTCAAAAGGGGGGAGCTTGGGGATATAGTTCAGTATGAAGGCCCTTGCTGCAATCCCCAGTACCAAAGAAAGAAAGAGAGAAAGAAAATGGGCAAGACTTTTGGCCAGAACCACCATCTTGCAATAATTAACCAAAATGATGTACACAAAGGGAAAGAGGAAAGGAACCCAATGTATGTTCTGTAGGCCTTTTAGAAAACACAGAGTTGTTCCTTTGGCTGCACACATGCAGATCTCTAGAAAGGATGATGTTGTAGGCGTCAGGGGAACAGGTGTCCAAAAAGGAGTGCCACACAAATGTCAAACAAATGGCAGAACTGGAAGAGGCTACAGTGTTTTCCAGCCTGCTTATGGTATTGTTGTAAACAAGCAAGGGCAAAATTATGGCTGAAGGAATTAATGCTTATTGTGCATGTTACGCACTCTAAGGGCCAAGATTGCTTCCTGAAATGCTTGAGGAAAATGACCAGAAAAAGAAGGAAGCCAAAAAGAAAGATATCTGTAACTGTTTAAGGCACACATGTGAGAAGCGGATGATAAAAAGAATTCACAAACAGTCAAGAATCTAGGAAAGTAAAGAGTTGCTGATCCATTGCTAGGGAGCAGCGGGTGAATCCCAAGAGAGGACTGTGCAGCCGGAAGAAAAGCAGGCACCTTTATGTTTGATGTTAATGTGAGGAGAGTGGTAAGGGACATTCTCTGAGGAACTATTTTATTATTATTCTTAGTTCTGAGGATAATCAAATGTTTGAAGACCGAGTGATGATGTCTTCTTTTGATAGGGTTTTGTGTTCCTGGTATTGATAGAAAAAAAAGTCCTGAGTAGAGTTAACAAATTGGTAAAGCTGATTGGAATGAATGGTCAAGAATGTTAGAAAAATGTGTTTGTGTCAAAAGAGGGGCCTCTGATGCTATACAGGGATGGGAGGAAAGGGAATTCTCTAAGACGTTTCAAGTGATTAGGACACCTACTGATGGATGTGTAGTTCTTGCAGTAAATGTACAGATTCATTGTGGAGGCAATTTGGCCTTAAGGAAAAAAGCGATAAAATAAACATGGTTTCCCATACCCATGTCCAGCTGAAGTGCCAGCCTGCTCCACCTAGTGAAGCACATTTTGGGGAGGAGCTGGAGCCTCCGGAACCTCTTCCCTGTGAATTCATGGCTGAGCGGGGGCTGCAGCTCTGGCGTCCAGCACCTGACCAGCAAAGGTGCTCCAGGCCGTGGGTGCCATAGTCAGTACTGCTTAAAAATGAAAAAAAGCCCTCAGAACTGCAAGAATGTAAGAATTGTAAGAAAATGATTTTTATTACAGTGTATTGTTGTAAGTGTTCAGTATTTTCTTAATTGAGTAGTTGTGGCACTTTTGCCCCAGAGTAACACTTACAGCAGATTTTCATTTTGCCCAGCTGGTTATATCATGGCTGTGGTGTTGAGGGTTAGTGAAAGATGTGAGATGGCTTAAAGAGCAGCAGGTGGATTTTCAGTTGATTAGAAAGCAGCCAGATGTTTATGAAATATTTATTTTGGCTTGAAGATAGTTCCTCTAAATCACTATGGAAAAATACTATTAAGTGAAATAAATCAGACACTCATGAGTACACATCTAATTGTTTCTCTGATATGAGAAACCATAACTGTAAATAAGGACAAAGAGGTGTAATAGATATTATATAAAATGAAGATAACATACAAAGGAGAGGAGTATTAGAAAGGGGGAAGGGGGGAAAGCAGGAAGGGAAAAAACAGAAAGAAAAGGGAAAGGGAAATCGTGGAGAAATGTGAATAAACCTGCTGTAAATAGGGATGGAGGGAACAGAGGGCAGGGGAGGGGCAGAGGGGGGAAAACCAAGATGCACCATGTACAGGTACAAAATAAATATGATGAATGTGATCGTTCTATGTACAATGTACCAATACATGTTCTGGTTAAAAAAAAAAAAGATGTACAAAAATAAATGGGAGGGGCTGGGGATTTAGCTCAGCGGTTAGAGTGCTTGCCTTGCAAGCATAAGGCCCTGAGTTCGATTCCCAGCACCAAAAAAAAAAAAAAAAAAAAAATGGGAGATAATCTATTGCATTACAGTTAAGCTTAGGAAGAGTTAATTGCTTGAAAATATAAATAGCTAAGTTGTAAGGATCAGGAGTTTGCCTTTGAATCACCCTATTTAAAAATAAGTGTTTAAAGCAAAAGAGAGAGGAACCAACAGCTGAGACTGATATGATAGTTGAACCAGAAAGGGAGGTGAAAACCGGGAGGATGTGCATTTGGGGAAGCCATGTGAAGAGGGCATTTCAGAGAACAGGGTATCACACACTACAGATATACAGATACTGTGGCAAAGCTATGTAAGATGAGAACCGAAAATTGATCTCTGGATTTAGCGATGCAGAGTCACTGGTGCCCTTGACAAGGGACATCAGAACAGATTTAAGAGTTTTTTTTTTTTTTTTTTTGGTGCTGGGGATCGAACTCAGGGCCTTGTGCTGACGAGGCAAGCATGCTAACCACTGAGCTAAATCCCCAGCCCTCAAAACAGATTTAAGATGAGAAATTGAGGCCAGAAATCGAGATGAGATGAGAAATTGACACTCAACTGTTACATCTTCATGTAAAAGGAAAGAAATGGGAAGTAGTTGGAGGAGTAAGTATAATCGGGATGGGGTTTCTTTAGGAAGGGAGGATGCTCCTCTGCTAACGGAAGGATCAGTAGAAAACATTGACAATGCAGGAGAAGGAAGGGGAGCTGATGGAGCAGCCCTGTTATGGAAGACTCCGGCCCTAGGAATAAAAGACAATTCATCTATGGTCACAGGAGAGAATATATATGTTTACAAACAAATGGAGACAGGTCGGTAACTGTGTGGAGGCTTGTGGGTATTTTCTCTGAAGGCTCTGCCTTCTTGGTGAAATAGGAAGCAAGGGCATCATTTGAAAGAATGGAGGAGGTGGCACTAGAGTTTTGGAAAGAGAAGGTCTGGAATAATTGGAAGTGCCTGAACATATGAGGAATAAGGAGTCACGGTGAGGGAAATGTCAAGATTTACTTGGCAGCAAGATGAAGGTACACTATCAGAGGTTAATGCCACAAAGACAGTGAGAAGGCCATTGTAGTAGCCTAAATCAGATTCCCTGTGCTTCTGAATTAACCCAGGTGCTTTGTTGTTGGCGTCATTAGCATATAGATAGTCATTGAAACTGCTGGTGTAGATGAAATTGCCCAGGGAGCAGAATGAAGTAGCAGTGGAGAGAAGGCACAGGAAGACAAGCCCCGAACTCAGGATGCTCTGTTAGGGAAATGAGAGGAAAAACCAAGAGAGAGAGGACATGGAAACCAAGAAAAGATTTTTTTTGTGGAGGGAGTGACCACCTTACTGCTGCTGAAGAGTTAAGATAAGGCTTCCTACGTGTCCTGTAGGTTGGTAATCTGGGAAGTTAGTGCTGGTGAAGGAGCAAGGCATAACTCCATTTCACTGCTGGTTGAGGAATAAATAGAAACTAGAAATAAAGATAGTAAATGAAGACTGTGCTTCCAAGAAAAGTAAGTGGGAAGGCCTTAGTGGACCTGGAATGGCATTCCTCACAGAGACAGCAGCTTCTGGAAAGCCCCAGAGGCATAGAGAAGGAATTGCATCTAAATACATACACTTCTTAAATATTTGATTCATTTAGTAATCTAAAACTGATCAATATACAGTTCTCCTTAGGAAAGAAATGGAGTACACTTCTATTTAGTTGTGTGTGTGCCTAGGCTTTTAAAAAATACCCCGAGACCTTTTCCATGAAAGTTCTTGAAATGGGAAAATACACAGCAGTGTTCTTTTCAATAACAATGTGTTATTCTTCTCTGCCAACCAGACAAGTGTTAGCCAAAGGCACCTGCCTTTTCTTGCTTTGCTCTTTCAGGATGTAAGCACAGCAGAAAATGTCCACTGAACGGACATCTTGGACGAGCCTGTCCACTCTTCAGAAAGTAGCCCTGGGCCTTGGGATCCCAGCCAGCGCAACAATTGCCTATATCCTCTACCGTAGGTACAGGGAGAGCAGAGGTATGTGGAGCCCAAGGCTGCAGCTGCCTAACTATTCAGACTGTGCTCCTGCCTTGTTAAGATTAAAACTGTCTTCGTGCCAGACTGGGTGTTGTTTGCTGAGATATAACTAGCTTTTTGTGAGGAACATTTCACTAAAAATACTTGATTGCTTCTTTAGCATGCTCTTACTGTAAAGCTAGTGTCTGAAATGAGTTCATAACTGCATTGATCTGTTCCCTTTAGCAAAATCAATGTGGCAATATTTTTAAGTATGTACTCATATATATATATATATATATATGTATGTATGTATGTATGTATGTATGTATATTCTCCTTATCTCTAATTAGATGTGGGGGATAAGGTTGTTCCTACCCAGGTAGACCTAGAGAATAGGACCTAGAAAGATAGTTAAGGTACAGAGAAGTCAGGAGAAATTTTATACCTATGGACACCTCGGGCAACTTTGGGCCTTCAGTCTTCTCCAGGAGTTTCCTTGGGAGAAGTAGTTTACCTAAAACCTCTTCATTGAGAGTCTGCTTTTCCTGTTTTAGCATCTGACATAGTATCCCTGAGAAAATATCAAATTGTAGGTGGGGTACAAAGGGGGCTGGGGATTGAACTTGGCTTCATGCACGCTGAGGCCTGCCCTGTGCCTGGCCTTCGGGACCTAATCCCACTTGGCTGCCACCTCTCCTTGTCACTGTGGTTGAGACCCACGGTCTACCCTTGGGTTAGTGTCTCTTGGGTAGCCAGATTGAGCACAGAGGCAGCAGAAGCTTTGGGTGCATTTACATGTGGTCTAATGAGCCATGATCCCTGCAGAAGAGCGGCTGACATTTGTTGGGGAGGATGACATCGAGATAGAGATGCGGGTTCCCCAGGAGGCTGTGAAGCTGATCATCGGCCGGCAGGGAGCTAATATTAAACAGGTCAGTGTGTGCGCAACTCCTTCCCAGATACTGATCCTATTTATTGGCTTTGTGTTTCTTTCCTCAGACCCTATATCATAGACCACTTCGATGAGGAGGAGGTCACTTGGTGGTGGAGTGCCTGCCTGGCATACGCTAGCCCTGGGCTCATACCTATTAACGCACACGTGCATACACACACGCATACACACACAACCAGGAACTTTTTTTTTTTCAGCTAACTGTATTATTTCCCTTTCAGAGATGAGCACTTCTCCCTAGAGAATGAATGCTTGAAATAGTGTTTCGTTGGATGAGTTTTGGCTTGTGATAGTTTGAACTAGTCTTTTCTAGTATAGAGTCAGTGAGCGCTCATTAATTGACAATGAATGTAGAGTTGCTGCCTAGTTTTTCCTACCATCTTCCATTATTCAGCCAAAATGTCAAGGAAGCAAAATCTTTGTTTCTCTAACCCGAATAAAATTAGATGGAGAAAGAATTAATTAATTGTAATTTGGGATTGGCTTTGTCACTAATCTCTTTCATAAGCAGAAGTAAATGAGGACTAATTATGCATCCTGATTTAGCTGATACTTTTGGTTGGCTTTGTCTACCTCCAGGATTTGGTTTAGATTCCCCTTAGCCAGGACCAAGTAGGAGTTCTTCCAGAATATACCACTATATCTCTTTTTCTTGGCAGCTGCGGAAACAGACAGGTGCTCGAATTGATGTGGACACAGAGGATGTAGGTGATGAGCGAGTGCTGCTTATCAGTGGTTTTCCTGTTCAGGTGTGCAAGGCCAAAGCAGCAATCCATCAGATCCTGGCAGAGAATACCCCAGTGTCTGAGCAGCTCTCGGTGCCCCAGAGATCTGTGGGCAGAATCATAGGTACCACTGGGCAGCTTCCTCTGCTGTTTCCTTTATTCTTTACCTTTGCCTTTCTTTCATACCTTCCCAAGGGTTTTCCTGGCCTACTTCCCCTTTACCTTGCTGAGGGAAAAAGAAAAGTCAGGGCTAGTGAGATCAGAATTTTACTTTCTTTCAAAAGTGATGGGAAAACAGAACCCATTGTCTCAAAAAGTTGTATGATCTGAAGTAGGTGTGGTGGCACATGTCCATAATCATAGCACTGAGGGAGGCTGAGGCAGGAGGACCCCAAGTTTGAGTTCCATGTGGACAACTTAGTAAGACCCTGTCTCAAAAACAAAAAAAGCAGGGGGCTAGGAATATGACGTGCCCCTAGATTTGATCCCCAGTACCAGAAAGAAAAAGAAAAAAAGTTGCATGGTCTGAACCTTACATATAGTTTCCAGAAGGGTTCTGATAAACATATTCACCTCATAATAGATTTTTCTAGGTAAACTAGCAATGTTCATGCTAGCCCAAGCCATTTAAGACTGTGTTCTAGAGAGCATTCTTATGCTTTCTGAATCAAGATCATTCTGTAGTGCTGCTGTTACTGGCAAAGAAGTGTCCCGTCCTCTATTCAGGGTTTGGCTACACTATGTTTACTATGTAGTATGTTGTCTTAGGAGCAGGGAATATAAACTGTGGCCTTGCTGAGCTGCCAAAATACAGAAATGATATAAAGAAGTTAACCTAGCCAGAGTGTGTAGTTTAAATAAAATGGATAAAGTAGTGTCCTGTATTCTTCAGTAGCTCCAGGTTTCCATTCATCATCTTACATTCTGGTCAGTTTGGAAATGAGAACTTACTCCCTTCTACTACTACATACAAAATATTGATTTCTCTAGTATTTAAGGTTGGGAGGACAGGTTTTTATGTATGTTCAATGTAGGGAGAGGCGGCGAGACAATTCGTTCTATCTGTAAGGCCTCTGGAGCCAAAATTACCTGTGACAAAGAATCAGAGGGGACATTACTACTATCAAGACTGATCAAAATCTCAGGAACACAGAAGGAAGTGGCAGCAGCCAAGGCAAGTAACTGATGAACTTGATTCACGCCTAAGAATGAGAAGGACCCTATACTCCATCCTGGTCAGAATCTAGCTGCATAGATACTGTCCCTTCTCATATTTTCCACAGCATTTGATACTGGAAAAAGTGTCAGAAGATGAAGAACTTCGGAAGAGAATCGCCCATTCTGCAGAAGCCAGAGTCCCACGCAAGCAGCCAATCAGCGTGAGAAGAGAGGAAACAACAGAGTCAGGTGGCACCGGGGAGCCGGCTTTATGGAAAAACGTCAGCTCCAACAGCGGGCAGGCTGCACCCCTGGCAGTTCCTCCCCGCAGAGGAGGTGGCGACCCAGCTGTTGTAGGACCAAAAGAAGGTTCCTGGGAGGAACCCGATAACAGCTTTCAGAAATCGGGAGCCCAGACCAGTCCAGAGAAGTCCATTTTTGAAAGTATGTTACAAAGAGGAAACATACTATCCATGTGAAAGATAAGAGTCCTGGTTTAACTGACCCAAAATAGGAAGAATAAAAATTCTGTTTTTATAATTGTATTTCTAAGTCCATCATCATAGATAATTTTCTGGTAAATTTTACTTAGATTAACACTAAACATTAATAATATTTTTCTGAATATAAGCCAGCTAGTGGAAAAGAAAAATAAGATAGAAATATGCTGACATAGCAAAGTAGTCTGTAATACATCAAAAAGTTGAATTTGTGTTTTCTTCTTTCTTAGGCACTTGTTAAATAAATTCTCAATCTGATTTTTTCTTTTGCCTGACTCATTACTGTTTTTAAAAAAATCACTGTTCAAGAAGAATGGAAAGGCCTTGAGCTTTCTGCTGTATGCAGGGGGTGCTGGCATGAGCCTGGAGGCCAGGGACCCAAGAGGCTCGCGGCCTTTCCGGGACCACGTGACGAGTCCGTGGTAGAGTGGGATCTGGGACAAGCAGAGTTACTGTCCATGTCCCTTTTATTGACCCTGCTGCAGCTAGCAGATGGAGGATTTGCTTTCATTATAACTGGTGAGTGGTCTGAATGCCACAGAACATGACAAGACTATAAACTGTTACGGTATGACTTAGTTACATAGAAAGGTACGGAAAATAACTTAGTACATTGCTTCAGGATGTCCTCCTATGATTTGTTCAGTCCTCAAGCCAGTTTTAAAATGGTTAATAATCAGAGATGGTTCTGATATGGCTGCCACCCTTATCCCTATGTTTAGTCCCCAGTCCTGACTTCAGTTTCCATGCGGATGAGTACCTGGAAGTTTACGTGTCTGCATCTGAACACCCCAACCACTTCTGGATCCAGATTATTGGCTCCCGCAGCCTGCAGTTGGATAAACTTGTCAGTGAGATGACCCAGCACTATGAGAACAGTCCGGTGAGTGGCCATGGTGACAGGGCTGGGGTTTGAAAGGAATATATCTTCTTCATTGTAGTATATCCTCTTCCTCTGAGACAACTACAGTGGTACCTCAGTTCACAAGCTTAATTTGTTCTACGATTTTGGAAAGGATGGCCATGTTTGTGTTTATGCAGGAAGGATGGCCATGGTCATGTTTGTTACCTGATGTAGAGTGCAAGCAAAAACAAAATTTCGCCAAATGCTTTTGTCGGGAACCAAATTCACAAATAAAAACACTTGTGTTTTAGTTTTTTGGGGTTTTTTTTGTTTGTGTTTTTTTGGTTTTTTTTTTTTTTTTTTTTTTGGTGCTGGGGATCGAACTCAGATCCTTGTGCTTGCAAGGCAAGCACTTTAACCACTGACCTAAATCTCCAGCCCCAAACAAAGGGTTTTGTTTTTTTTTGGTACTGGGGATTGAACTCAGGGCCTTGTGCTTGCTAGGCAAGCACTCTAACCACTAAGCTAAATCCTAGCAAAACACTTGTGAAGTGAGGCATCATTGTATTTGTTCTTTCATCCTTCTGGTAGTCCCCGTTTATGTATTTACCTACCACTGTTCCCCCTCCTGACTCATCCCCGTGTACAGCCTGAAGATTTGACTGTGAATGTAGGAGACATTGTAGCAGCACCCTTGCCTACAAATGGTTCCTGGTATCGAGCACAGATCCTTGGTACCTTGGAGAATGGGAACTTGGACCTCTATTTTGTTGACTTTGGAGATAATGGCGATTGCCCACTGAAGGACCTCAGGGCTCTCAGGTCAGTGCAGAGACCAAGGTGGAGTCGGCTGGGATCCCAGCTGCTGTCTCACCCCTGGTCATAGAGTGGTGAGCTTTTAGCACTCGGCATTCATCCCAGGGGTATTTGAGGTTTGGAGAGGAACCTGCTTACAGAGTCCAGATGATTTTCTTTTACTGGCCTAGTTCTGTCTAAAAGCAAGAAATAAGAAAGCCCTCCCGGCCCTAGGACTCTAATTGCAGTTTCTTTCACTTTAGGAGTGACTTCCTCAGCCTTCCATTTCAAGCGATAGAATGTAGTCTGGCACGGATCGCCCCCTCAGGTAAAGTAGTCATCCCACCCACTGACCTAGTCTTCACATAGAAGAACTTCCATATAGCACATGGGACGAACTTGCACGTTCTCAGGCTTCCCGAGTTCCAGAGCAGGGGCCTTTTTTCTTAATGGCACTAGAAAGCAGGAGGTAGAAACTTGCCCACAGTCAGACCCAAGCCCAGTAGGGAATAACGTAAGTCATTGCCTTCCTGCATAGAAAGGGGCAGTGACCCCGTCGGCACCAACCCCTTCTGAGGTACCCACACATGGTAATCTTCTGCCAGGTGAACAATGGGAAGAGGAAGCTTTGGATGAGTTTGACAGACTTACCTACTGTGCTGACTGGAAGCCACTGGTGGCCAAGATCTCCAGCTACGTCCAGACTGGGATCTCAACTTGGCCAAAGATCTACTTATATGATACCAGCAATGAGAGGGTAAGAGTGGAGTTCACTCGGGCTCACTGTGTCTTCTGTGTTTTCATAGCACTTCTTAGGTTTTCTTTCCCAGAGATATTCCTCTCCTTTGGAAGATCCTGCTCACCATTTCATCAAAGGAGTGTCTTTATCAGTCCCAGCTCTTCTGTCTCATTCCCTCAGACTTGCCCTTCCTTACAGAGAGAACATTACTTGCTTTTTATTTTTCTTCTCAGAAACTGGATATCGGGCTAGAATTAGTTCGAAAAGGATATGCGATTGAGCTTCCTGAAGACATGGAGGAAAACGGAGCTGTTTCAGACATGTTGAAGGACATGGTAAGCCATTGTAGTTGTTCAGGGTGCTTCTTCCCAGAAATGTAGTACGCGGAGACACAGTGAGGGCTTCTGGTCAGCATGCTTTGTTCGCTTCCAGTGACCGAAGCCTGTGCCTCTCTGGGAATCATTTTCTCTTGTTCTCATGCCCTCAGGCCACAGAAACAGACACTTCTCTCGCCAGCATGCTCACTGAGCCCAAAAAGAGCCCTGGAGAGATAGCACATACCCTGTCCTGTCTCAGCTTATCAGGTACAGACTGTGTTGCCTGCCTGCAGCATCTTTGGAGATTAACTTTTCTCAGGCAGCCTCCCCAGACTAGGGGGCTGAAGTTAAAGCTCGGTTCTTAGGTCATTAAGCACCAAGAGCCCACTTCTTTCCGGGCCCCGCTGGCAGTGCCTGCTAGAATAGGGCAGTATCTAACCTTCTCCTCACTTCTGCTCATTAGAAGCTGCCTCTGTGTCTGGTGATGAGAACCTTGAAGATGACTACTTACTCTGAGGTCTGGGCTTCAGCTGGCTCAGCCATCTGCTTTGCTGTGAGTGGAGCTATCTGTCTGTAGCGACAGAAAAGTAATGCGGGTGGTGATGGGGGCCTTGCTTTAATTCCCTCTTCCCTATGTCCCATCTTCCTATGTTTCTCTGCAGCTGCTTTCCTACAGCTTAATTTGCTCTCAGATTGAGCCCTCTCAAGCTTTTTACCTCTGTGCTTATGTCTTTGGCAGGATTTGGTTCCTGGAGAAAAGTCTATGATAAAGAGATACATGCAGTCCTTCCTTTATTACACACACAGTCTGACTTACTGTGGACCAAATCCATCTTCACCTTCTGTTGCACTACCGGAGAGAGTGGGCCAAAGGAAGACAAATATAACCCCCTCTCACGTCACCCACCCTGCTCCCTCCCGTGTCTTCCAGTGTTCGAATGCTGCTGGTACTTCCAGGCTCTTCAACCTCAGGCTTGCTCCACTCTGCCAGTCATAATGTAGATGACTACTAGGCCATGTGCTTTCTGAGGCTGGGAACTAGCCAGGGTTTGGTCTTTGGGAGCAATGATGATTCTGCAGACTTGTGACTCACCTCATCAGGTGACTCTTACAAGAGAAGTTTCCGAGTAGTGGACTCAAAGACTGAAGTTGAGTCGGAATACAGAGGCAAAAATCAGCATAAATAAAGCGCCTTGAGAGGTAGGAAGAAAATGTCACCTTCCATCTTTAATTGCTGTTAAGTTATTGGCAGATTTTTGAAACAGTGTTCCACCTATTTCTTGTAAACTTTAGTTAAAAATAAAAGAGAGGTGGCTCCAGGAATATTCTAAATTGCTAGTATAGTATATCTGTGTACAAATACACTGAAAGAACATACACAGTTCGCTTTAAATCATTTGAGAGGTTCTTTACTAAATAAAGTTTTCAGAGTTACCTAAAAACAAATACTCATTGAATAGCAGAGTGAAAGCTGGCTTGTGGGTAAAGTATCTTCTGAGCTTCAATCTGGTGAGACTTGCCGTCTTGTAAAGGGGCTCATCTATATGCAGCGTCTCTCCCGTACACATTCATCATCTTTCCCTGAAGTCACTTCAGAACTAGCCATTCACCAAGAAACAGAAGCAGTTTAGGTTTAGGCCATGTGGCTAAGAACTCAAACTGTTTGGATCTAGGGTTAGGGGAGGGACTCCTATCTGGTTTAGCATTCTAGAAAACTGATTTAGGAGGAGGCCTCCACTGTAAACTTACCAAGAGACCTTATGGAGCCTGTTTCCTTATTGCATCTTCCCATCTCTGGCAGGATTACGAGGCTCTGTGAGAACCGTGAAGGTACTTGAAAGTATATAAATGTAGGGAAACGTGTGACAGAATAATGGCAAATGAACTTTTAAAGATAAACTGGAAGACTTAAAATGGCACAGAAAGGTGCCTCATATCAGACCTTTCCTAAGTCTAGGAACAGTGGGGTCTGCTTGCATACTACACAGCAGCCATATTTCCTGCCACCAGTTTGCAGATTCCTCCTCAAGTTCAGACCACTTAGCGTAAAGGGTCTTGAGGAGCAGCGCTGAGTACCTCTTGGAGTTTTGGAAGCACCCCGACATCTCAGGTGCTGTGCAGTGAGCTCCCTGAAGCACACTCAGCCCTGACATCAGAGCTGCCGTTCAACAGGGTCGTGAAGCCTCAGTCCCTCATGGCCTTATTCTCAAGGGTAGTGGTCCCCTGATGTATTCATATGACTTCCTACCCTGGAAAATTAGTGTCTCTTAACTGGCATTTTGTTATTGTGCATAGAAATCTATTATCTGTTCTTTAAGCAAATATTTAAATCAGTTGTCAAACCAGTTTATCCAAATGAGGGGTTGGTTATTTAGCTCAAATGGAAGAGCGCTTGCCTAGCAAGTGCAAGTCCCTGAGTTCAATCCCCAGCACCACCACCTCCCCCCAAAAAACAGTATTGCAATGTCCAAGTGAACATACGGGCACAAGTATGACATAGACACTATCCAATATCTCTCAGAATACCATAAAAATCTCTTCTGTAATGTGACCTTTGTCTTGTCATTTACATTCCACCCTAAAAGTTTCCTTGTCACTCCAGTGTAACCCAGTACTTGTGTCTGGAATCCCTCTTCTGTGCTGCTACTTACATTAGCTCCTGATCCTCCCCTTGAGCCAAAGCCATGGGCTCCTAGTATGAGATGTGATCAACAGCTAGAGTGAATGCTTTAAAACTTTTACAACTTATTACAGTAAAAGATTCATTGCCATTGATCCCCATCAGAATACTCCCTTTCACTTTCACACACGCTTATCCTGTTGTTCTTACCACTTTCTTTTTGGGGGTGGTGCTGGAACTTGCACTCAGGGCCTCTTGAGCTAAATCCGCAACCACTATTCTTGCCACTTTTATTTTATTTTTTGCTTTTTTTTTTTTTCTTGCCACTTTCTTAAGCAGTTCTGGGAGTCCTCTTTTGTATCTTTAGTTGCTTGTAATGGCTGCCTCTCTACCTGGGTTGAATCAAAACATTTATTTTTCATGGTCATTTTGACTTTGGGGAAGAGCCAGTAAATAAGGGTGGGTGAGGACACACTAATGTTTTTTCACAGATGATCATAAAATACAGTGAATATTTAATTCCAGCAAAAGACACGTTGCTATTAATCCTCTTCCAAATACTTGCTTTAAACACATCCCATCATTTGCATTGTGCTTTTTTTCAGGGGGTGGGTGCTGGGGATTGAACTCAGGGCCTTGCATTTGCTAGGCAAGTGCTGTACCACTTGAGCTAAGTCCCCAACTCCTGCATTGTAACTTTTAATAAGTTTTTTTTTTATGTAAACATTGACCCTATCATTCGCTCATCCCTTGTATCCTCTGGTCTTCATATCCAGAGAGAAGGAACTGGTGCTTGTCTCCAGTTTGAACTGAATTGTGTGGATGAAGGCATCCTAACTAGGCTTAGTCTTTTCAAGCCTAGCTGATTGGTCCTCACCTTGGCAGGTACTCAGTAAATGGTTAAATGAGGAAATGGTTGAGGGTAAGGGGAAAACAGAAGGAGCCTGAAATCCTCGAGTCCCTCCCTCTTGGTCTTTACAGCCTTTGTCCTACAGCAAACGGGGCTCTCACCATCATGTTCCTCTCCAGGCAGCACTGCTCCCCTCCCACCCCAGGAAACAGAACACTTGATGATTGCACTACCCTTTATTCCTAGGATGATGGTGTCCTAAATTACATCCTAGGCCTCGAGTTCTGTGTGTCACGGCTTCCAGCCCCTCGCAGAGTTGGAATAAGCATGTTCAGGGAGGCTCACTGGGCAGGTGGCCAGGGTCCCTTTCAAGGGGATAAACCATGAAGATGACATTGTCCCAGGCAGGAAGGGCAGGGTGATCTGGTCTGACCACATCAAAGCCCATGTAGCTGAAAGCCCGCAGCAGGTCACCTGTGAAAGGACAGAACAAACAGAACTCTTAGAAGCTCGGTCCACGCGTTCCCTAGAGGTTTGGTCTCCACTAGGGAATGGCCTCTGGGAAGCAAGGTAGTGTGGCCAAGAGGATGTGCTTGGGGTGAAACGGACTCCGGGCTGTGACCCTGGCTTTACCTCCTGCTTACCTCAGAACATTCTTGGCTCATCCTTTGATTTTAGTTTTCTCATGTGTAAAGTGAGAATCAGAGCACCTTCCTCGCAGAATTTAAGGTTAAATGCAGTGTTAATGAAGCGCTCAACACAGTGATGGCATCGTCAGCCCTGAAGTGGGTACCTACTATCGATGAGTGGTTGTTAACCATCTTATCCTACATCCAACTGAATAAACTTCTAGACTCTAGAATCTTATAGTCCATGGCATATGCTCTGGGCGTCTGGTTAAATACGTTCCTGGCCTCAGCCCGACCCTGTCATGCTGTAGGTGCTTGATGCATTTGACATCCTGTCAGGCTGACTGTCCCTTCAATGGATTCTGTGTAATTTTACCAGTGCTCCCTCAGTCTGGCCTCTGACACAGCCTGTAGGGCTTCCTGATAGTCCAGCTCTAACCTGAATGTCCAGCTGAAACAGAATACTAGCTAGGTGCCTTCATTTCCTTTGTGGCAGGAAGGAAGAAAATCACTGAAATGCTGGAGGATGGCTCTTTCAAGAGTAGGGGAAGAGGGACTCCAGCAAAAGTAAGGGGTTATTAGCTGCCTCGGTACAGAGGACAAGGCAGGATGGCAGATCCCCACCTTTGTCCTTCCGATCATTTTGGAAGTTCACAAACACAGAGTCCACATTGGTCTTTTCCTCCACATACTCCAGTGTTGCTGTCAAACTAGGGCACAGAGAGAAAATGTTTAGCTAAACTCGGAGTCTAAAAAGACACCGAGTTGCAGCAAAAGAAATCTTACTGGTCACTTGTTACTCTACCCACCCAAGCCAGTAAATGAAAGTTGCTGAACTAGTTCTGGTAGCCTTCTGTTAGAAGTCAAGGGACTGCACAACTGGACTGAGGTGTAGGCCACAGAAGGTCCAGGAAGAAGCTGCTCTTACGTGGCTAGAACTACTTCTGGTTAGTCAGCTTCTTCTAGATTCCCACTTGTGTTTCTGAATCTGAGTCCAGCAGCTTCCCGTTGACTGTTACTCAGTGAATCCCAGGCCCTGGCACGGATCAGGCTTGTCTCTGTGCCATCTGATGGTTTGTGTGTATGAAGCCCCATTTACTGATTGTTACATGATAGAAAGTGAAATTCCCTACCATTCCCCTCCCTGCTAGCCCATTCCAGCTCAGTCACCTTTCTCTGTTGCCTTGGTCCAAGGCCTGATACGGGATATCCAGGAAGAGTCGGTGGTCACAAAGAAGGCCGTGCCAGTGGGCAGAGGTGTGGGGCGTGAGGCGGAAGTGGAAGTCTATCTGTACTGGATCTTGGTGGAGCAGGGGGTCAGTAGAAAGCACTGTCAGGTTCCCAGCCTGAAAAAAAAGGAATAAAAATGAAAGCAATAGTTTGCTTTTGTGCTCATCTATGTAGTCTTCTAATCAGATCTCAGGCAGATTTGGGGACATCTGTGGAAGTAAGGGAGGGGGTAGATGGTGGAGCCTGGGAGAAGTGCAGCCAGTGCCCCCCCTTAACCCTAAGGAACTGACGACCATCCATTACTGAGTTCTAACTTGATATCGAACTTGGACTCTGGAAATAGAGTATTACTGTCAGCCAAACTAACCTCGGGTTGCATTATTCAGAATCTTAATGTTTTGTTTTGCTTTTGTGGTACTGGGGTTGGAACCCACAGCACTTTACCCAGCACACACACGCACACTTAAAATTTTTAAATATCGAGACAGTGTCTCACAGAGTTGCCCAGGCAGAACTTGAACTTGGGATTCCCTGCCTCGGCCTCCCAGAGTGCTGGTACCACCACGCCTACCCCGAATCTTACTGTTTACATCAGAGAGCTTACTGTTCGTGTCTCATTCTGTTTTGAGACAATCTTGCTAAGTTGTGCAGGATGGCCTCAAACTCCTGGGCTCAAGCAATTCTTTTGCCTCAGCCTGTCAAGTAGCTGAGACTACAGACACCAGCGCATCTCGATAGCTCACTACTTAACAGCTTTAGTATCCGTCTCCTTTCTCACTCTACTCTTCTGCTTTTTTCATCATGTGGGTTTCTCTAAATCCTCCCTTTTCTCACTTAATGCAGAGGTCACAACCAAGCATGTTACTGTAATATAATACAAGGGCAAGTACAGGAATTCTGGATTTGAGACCTAGCTTTATGTCCTAGAAGTCTGCTCTATCTTTGCTCATATTTCCTCTTTTCCTACCCTGCTTTTCACTAACAACTATGTGACCTTGACTCACTATCTCTGGCTAGAAGATCACCCGTAGGGTAACTAGATAGCTCTTACACATGAACTCTACCCCTAATTTTCTGATTCATTTTCCAAGTAGGCAGTGCCCCTCCTATGCAAGATATCATTTCAGCAAGCTCACAGTCCACTTACTGAGTACAGTACTTTAAGCTGGTCTTGGTCTTTTCCGTGCTCAGTGCTTCTGCCCACCTGGAGGCCCACTAGGGACTCAGGAGCACTGAAGGCAGCAGCGCGGCCGGAGTGTCAGGTCCTCCTCTTCCTTATAAGTGATGCTGTTTGGAAAACAGAGACCCAGATGAGTTTACCTTGGAATCTGAGGAGAGATTCGTAACTTCCTGGCACATAGGCAGGCTATGACTCTCTAAATTCTAAATGTTTCATGCCAGCTTTCCCCTCTGTTTTGCTACTATTTCCTGCCACTTGAGAAGATTTCAAATTTTTGCTTTTCCTTACATTTATATCAATTACAAATAAAGATGAAAACAAGTACCTTTTATAATAACAAGGCAGCATCTTCTCCCGGAGGGTGATCCGGTATTTGTAACAGTAAAGGTAATAGGCGTATGGTGACCAGATGGGGTAGAGGTAGTTCCGTGTTTTTCCCCTCTTGATATAAGAAAGGGAGTAAAGGGAGGGGCGGGACCTGTTACAAGGCAGTTTCTCTGTTCAGTGCCTCCCAGCGGCAAAGTGAGGGTCAGAGTTGTGTGGCAGAGTCTCAGGCAACCTTGTCCATTGTGACCTGGCGGGCACTGTGACATAGACAAGAGGTTAGCCCTGTGTCACTTCTGGACTCAACTCTGCTGCTCTCCTACCCCACCCTAACTGTTGACCAGGCTCATAGTCAACTAGTATGCACTTTACAATTACACCAGTGGTTAAAATACTTCAAATCTTCTCTGCTGATTGGCAAACAGGCTTGTCCAAGCATTGGCACCCTACCCTGTCCCTTCCTTTGGGACACTCCTTTTTCCCAGGAAATCCAGCAGCTAAAGAGTTGGTATCTAACACTGCAGGAGACTTCCAAGGCCTTGATCCTGCATTGAGCTGGTTATTTGTTTCCCAGTTCAGTATTTTTACTACCGGTATCATCCCTGCCCTTAACCCAGGAGTGGAACTGATTATTGAACTTTCTCCATTGCCAGGTAGGGTAGGAAGCACTAAACACCTCTAGGGGCCCAAACAGCTAATGAAAATTAGCGGAGCTGCAGGATGGGGCTATAGCAAAATGGGACTCACACCGTGTGTAAAATGCAGCAGGACTCAGCTCCATCTGGTTGCCATACAGGAACACAGAGAGTAATGTCAGATCTTATGATTTTTCAACAGAAACTGGAAAGAACTTGGGGTGAACTTCCCCACTATTTAAATATAAGCTACTAACAAAAACAGATGAGAAAAATTAACATTGTGAGCAAAATTTGGTTCTCTGGCTACGAGTTTGAGGCCTTTACACATGCATTTCCTTTGTCCATTCAATAAATATTTATTGAGGGCCTACTATGACCAGGTACTATCCTAGGTGCTTGGGATATATCAGTGAATAAAATAAAGATCCCTGCCCTGTAGTACTTCTCTTCCGGAACTAAAAGAAAAAACCTAGAAAGAAATGTTAGCAGATAGCTGCCATGCGTTGGGGGATAGTGCAGAAACATAGAAGGATCCAGACTGTTGAAGGCACAGTGCAGGGACATAGTAAAAAGACGTTCCGAGTGAGCCTCACTGAAAAGGTGACATTAAATCAGAGACTGGGGGAGTGAAGCCAGTATCTGGGGATAAGAGGATTCCATCCAGAAGCAACAGCCAGGACAAATGCTCCCAGTAAGAGATATGCTTGTTGTTTTCAAGAAACAGCAAGGCAGCCACTGCAGGTGGGACAGTGTAAGCTATAGGGAAAGAGAGCTGATGGGGTCTTGTAGACTTTTGTATAATCTTTTATTCTGAGTAAAGGGGAAGTCATTCCAAAGTTTTGGGTGGAAGAATGACATAATCTGGCTTGGGCTTTTAAAAATATCCTTCTAACCAGGTGTGGTGGTGCATACCTGTAATCCCAGCACTCAGGAGTCTGAGGCAGTAGGATTATAGCCAGTTAGGGAACAGCCTGGGCTGCATAGTGAGTTCAAGGCCAGTCTGAACTACATATCAAGACCCTGTCTCAAAAAATAAATAATTAAAATTAAAATATCCTTCTGATTGATATAAATTGTAGAGATCTGTTGGAAGACTATTGCAGTAATCCATGAAGACAAATTTCAGGGTGTAGCATTGGAGGTGGTAGGGAGTGGTTGGATTCTAGAAAGTTTAAAAGTAGACCTCACAGCATATCCTGATGGACTATGAGGTAACGGATTTAAGATGAGTCCAAGACATAAAAGAATGGGTTTCCATCAACTGAAATGGGAAAGGCTGCAGGTGGGGCAGTTTGGGAGGAGAGGGGTCAGAAATCAGTTTAATGTGAGACATGGTAACTTTAAGATGTCTGTTAGACATATAAGGGGAAAATGATGAATAAGTAGTTAGATATTCTAGGGTGGAGTTTGTGAGATGTTTAGGATGGAGATAGAAATTTGGAAATCATTGGTATATAAGCAGCATTGTAAACCATGACCAGATGAGTGTACACTGCGAAGAGTAAAAGTCAAAGACTTGAGTCCTGGGGACATTTTAAAAAGTGAGATGATGATCCCCAGCACAAAAAAAAAAAAAAAAAAAAAGTGAGAAGAAAAGATAAATCAGCAAAGGGGCAAAGGGGACTGTGAAAAAGACTAGTGCCCTGGAAGACAAGAAAATATTTAGAGGGACAACTGATCCTCTTTAAGGGTCATCTATGGTGAAGCGTAGATCATCGTTCTGGTCTTCTCTGCCACACAGACTCTCATCCTGGTTTTCGCTTTGTTTTGGTTTAGTTTATTAGTACTCATTGTTTACATTCTTTGTGGGAAGTTGGTACATGTATATATCGCATTTTAATTCCTGAACTGTCTGGCCCTACCGTAGTTCCTTTCTATCTATGCTTTACATCCCTTGTGATTTAGACTCTTTCAAACGATAAGGGTTAGACGCTTCCTGGGGTTGGCGGTTTGCCAGAGGATTCCATCCTTTACCACTTTAAGGCAGATTTGAAAAGTGAGAACAGCATCCTTCTTCCGTCAGTGTCCAGTTATAGAATGTCAGAAGTGGCCTCAGCACCGCAAGCTTGAAACCAAATCAGCACTTTAAAAATAAGAGAGACACCAAGAATCTTTTCTCGAGTCAGTCCACCTAATACTCATTTCATTAACTATCAGTAATTATGGGCGCCCACCACCGCCACCCAAAAAAACAGAGGAGAAAAATGCTGAACCAAAGAACATTTTTTCCGCTCTCTTAAGGGTGTTGGAGAAGCAGGGAAGCAGCCGCCAACCAACCACCCTGCTCGGCCCAGACCACAGCCGCGCCGGCTCAGGCGCGCCGCGGGCAGCCCCGGCGGGGCCTTTCCTGCCGGCCGGCGCGGGGTCCTTGCTCAGGTTTCCTTCTGGCCCCGCATCATGGCGACGGCCGTCTTTGCGACCTGCAGCAGGGGTCCGCTGCGGGCGGGCGCTGGGCGGCTGCTGCGAGGAGGAGTTTGGGAGCTGCTCTGGCCGCGACTTGAAGGGGGCCTGGAGCGCGACTTCAGTCTCTCTCACCATCGGGTGAGGGGCCGAGTTTGGGTTGTGGGATCCTTGGCCTTGGTGGGGCTGCTTGTGCCGGGGTATTGAGCCTTGGCGGGGCCTGGCCTCGGGGTTGTGGTTTTTCCTCGGGGTGCCAGCAGCCGTGGCCGGAGGAGAGAGTGTGGAACTCGCTTACCGTAGCCTCCTGCCACAGGGCACAGTCATCGTAGAGCGCTGGTGGAAGGTGCCGCTGGCCGGGGAGGGTCGGAAGCCGCGTCTGCACCGGCGACACCGCGTGTACAAGCTGCTAGAGGACACGAAACACCGGCCCAAAGAAAACCTGGAGCTCATCCTCACGCAGTCTGTAGAGGGTAAGGCCTGGCCTTGGACATCCATTTTTTTCCTGCCCTTTCTCCTTGTCTGTTTGTGCTTGCTTTCTGTACTTTATGGAGATGGTGAGCTCTGTTGGAAAAGAAAGCCATATAAAGTACTGTGATACTGACGTTGGCTTCCTACATGAAAAAATAAAACGTGACTGCACACAACACGATTAACTGGTGTCGCAGATAGTGAGTGAAATTCTCTGATGGGATAACTTCTTGCTGCATATAGGGAATACTAAATTTATCGAGTCCTAAAGAACCTAATTCGTAGGGGTTGGGGATTTAGCTCAGTGGTAGAGCACTTGCCTAGCAAGTATAAAGCCCTGAGTTCAGTCCCCAGCACGAGAGGAGGGGAGGAGAACCTAATTAGCAGTCTAGACAGTGTTGTTTCCTAGTGAATATGAATTAACATCTTAGAAGAAAAAACACGGAGGGAAAAATAAGTAGTGGATATCTCTTTGGTCATCTCCCCCTCTACCGTTGGTGGTGGTGGGGGATCAAACCCAGGGCCTCTGTCTCTGTTGTTCTCATTGGCAGAACTTGGAGTCCGGGGTGACCTGGTCTCAGTGACGAAATCTGTGGGTCGTAACAAACTACTTTCTCAGGGACTGGCTGTATACGCCTCTCCTGAAAACAAGAAGCTGTTTGAAGAGGAGAAATTGGTAAGCTCAAAGGGAGGGACTTGAATAAAACTTTAAGGTTTCTTCTACCAACTTCCTTCACTTTGATATTTAATTTGAAAATGAAATAGAGACTCAGAGAACAGAAATCCAAAATTCCTGCCTGTGGCCACTGTAGAAAGAGTTTGATATTTAACATGCACTCATTTTTCTTTTACTTATTTTCATCTTCACCTCTTTTCTAGCTGAGACAAGAAGGAAAATTAGAGAGGCTACAGACCAAGGCAGGTGAGGCGGTAAGTACAAACGTAAGTTACCAACCAATAAAGAGATTGGAATCACCAGCCTCTTCTGAGAGTCTCTCTGATTTCTTCTTTTTTTCTCTCTGATTTCTTTGAAGTCTTCTAATTGCACACACAAGGCTAGGAGAAAGAAGTGTTGTGGCTGCCTGCATAACTGCTATGGAGACTTCTTGGGAAATCTTCACCTGTTGGGTGAATTGCTCTAGCGTATTGATGGAGTTCCCAGTCTAGGTATCAGGGGAACCATGGAAAAGGGCGAGGCGAGGGCTCTGCCTATTTACAGACAAGCTAGGGACAACATGCACACAAGAGAAGATAATCAGTAACCTGAAGGCAGTAAATCATAGGAATTACATGGATCATAATGGGTTTTGAGGTGGTTGAGAAGGGTTTTTTTCCAGGTGGGATTAAATTAGGCCTTAGGAGGTTAGTAGGCTTTAAATAAGTCAGGAGGGTAGGAAAAGTGTTCTTAAGGGAGAATAAGTACCAATAGGAGTTTAGCTGGGGATTTAGCTCAGCAGTTAGAGTGCTTGCCTTGGAAGCACAGGGCCCCAAGTCTGATCTCTAGCACCAAGAAAACAAAAGTTTAAGGCATGTTGAAACATAGAAAGTAGATCAAGTTAGCTAAAGCAGAGAATTTGTATAGTCCAGTAGGAAACTTATGGCTGAAAAAGGTATTGAGACAAGATAGGCAAAACATCTTGAGTCTTTAGCTAATGAAGATCATTCCATTGTATATTCAGGGAAGAGCCATTAACATGATATGGGATTGAAGGGCCAGAATTGGGTTAAAACAGTCTATAAAAGTCATTTCATCTTGACATATACCTGAGGTCCCCATTGATGATCCTGACTTTTAACTTTCTCTTAGGAATAAGATACAGGTGACATGCCACTACAGAGTATTGCTAAAATCTCTCTACTGTACCAACCTGGAAACAATAAGAATGTTCTCTTTCCCATTCATTTGCTCACCTGTCTTGCCTGTGAGACAGAAGTTAGGGCTTTGGTTGCAACTCTCAGTCCTTGGAATTCTATTTTCTCTCCTTTGACTGCAACTAACCCCACCCCTATTTATAATGTCTTTCAGACAGTGAAATTTCTAAGAAGCTGTCACCTGGAAGTAGGAATGAGGAACAATGTCAAATGGGAGTTGAACTCTGAAATAGTTGCTCGCCACTTCTTCAAGAATGTGAGTTTTCTTAAAATGTCACCATACCCCTGAGAGTATAAGTTGTCCCTGGGAAGATGCCAAGGATTGAACCCTTTGTTAGGAAAGGGGGTGGTTGTCCAGATAGAGGTAGGGGAGGCATTCTTGGTTGGTTTACAGGCATGTGGGAGGGAAATGGTTAAAGACTAAGGATAGTCACACGATTTAAAGTCTGATGGGAGAAGAGGTTTCCATTTATTTTCTTAACTAGGGAGAGCCAGGAAATAACGTGACTCCCTGGGAGTTGTTACTTTTGTGGATAAAATGATTTTTGGTTTCAAGTCCCCTTTTTCTTTGTCAATCTACTTCCCTTTCTGAGAAATTAGGACTGAGTTTCTCTGCTAGTACCTGTGGAAGTCTGTACTTTTCCATGGTGTTGGCCAGAGTAAACTCCCCAGCATTTTCTTCTTTTTCTTCCTTGAGACAGGGTCTCACTATGTAGTCCAGGCTGGTTTTGAACTTGCTGTGTAGCCCAAGCTGGCCTCGAACTCGCAGCGACCCTCCTGCCTCAGCGTCATGGGTGCTGGGATCACAGGTGTGCGCCACCACACCCGGCTGCTCCCCAGTTTTATTCATCCTTGTCCAGGAAATTATAGAACACTCTTCATTTGCCCAGAGCAGCAGCCATGAGAGCTCACTTGGCTGATGTTTTGCAGCTTGGTGTTGTGGTCGCCCCACATGCCCTGAAGTTACCAGAGGAGCCGATCACACAGTGGGGCGAGTACTGGTGTGAAGTGACGGTGAGTGTGTCACATACTTGTTCCTTGTTCAGTCAGCATGAAGCTTTAGGATTGAAGATGTTAGCTAATACCTGTCTGACTGATCCCTAAGGACACTTGTTTTGTGTCTAGGTAAATGGACTTGACACTGTGAGAGTTCCTATGTCTGTGGTGAACTTTGAGAGGCCCAAGACCAAAAGGTACAAGTACTGGTTAGCCAAGCAGGCAGCCGGGGGCGTGGCCCCTACCAGCTCCCAGACCGTCTGAACCTGTGCTCCCTCCAAGGCCGCAGAGCGGCAGTGAAGCAAAAGCAGGCCAGCACCCACTGTGTTCCCAGCTCTGATCAAGTGTGAAAGTTTGGGGACCAAGTGGAGACATCTGACTGAGCTGCAAATACGGGTTGGAGTCTTCCCTGTTTGCTGTCTCCGTCTTCAACAGTCATCATGTCTGGCTTTATTGGGGCAGTTGTGCTCAAGAAGTACTAGACTGTAGATCTAATTGTATGTCAGCAGAGTCAAAACAGTCTAGAGGCCACTTAGCCCCTTCCTCCTTTGGAATCTCCTGGAACAGATGATGCGCCAGACGTTGTCTCTAGCACTTGGCTTGGCCTCATCATCCAGACTTAGCATTGTATCTCAAGCAGAAATAAAAGTGTGGTTTTGGGGTTTTTTTAGGTGTTATTTACTGGGCTTGAGTAGACTGGAGATAGAACATCAAAGTGAGTATCTTCTTGAGCAGTTGAAGTTTGCTGCTAAAAAGAGGGGAGCAGGAGAATATGTTAGCTTTTTATATCTCACAGTTGCTGTGAGCAACTCAGTAAGCTGATTGTCTGGTCTTAAAATTTACTCTCATTAGATATATTGATAAGGTCATCAGTGTGAACAAGCACAGTGGGTTCTCCTTCTCTGAGGAGATCTGAATAAGGCCTAAGGGTAAGTGATGGAAAAAATGAAGCTGAGATGAAAAAAGCTTAGAAGGGGAACTGGTAGCTAGACACAGGGGCAGTGCCTGTAATCCCGGCACTCCGGAAGCCTGAGCCTGGAGGATCACAAGTTTGAGGCAAGGTTAGAATATGGAGGTCAAGGGGCTGGGGACTTGCCTAGCAAGCGCAAGGCCCTGAGTTTGATCCCAAGCACCCAAAGAAAAATTAGATTATTCTGAAATAGATGTCTTATTTTGCTGGTGTGTGAGAGAAATAGATCTGTGCGAACCTGAGGTCCACTACAGAAAGGAACATCCATTGACGAGTGTCGTGCCAGGGTCACTCAGATACAGTGTGAGGCTGTGTAGTTCAGGGGGATGACAATGAGGCCATTGACGCCTTTGCTGCCCTCAGCCAGAAGCTCGGAGAGATCAGGTTCTGCCTGCCTGAACCCGCCTGCCGCTGAGCCGGCTAAGTGCTCATCCTCTCCCAACAGGAGAGTGTTGTCGGTAGTCACTCTGATAATAGTGATTACCAGTCACACACTTGCTAGAACTCTCCCTCCCACCCAGCGTGCTGCTGTTTGAAATTTGCCATGTCAGTGATTCCTGATACTACTGTCTTGAAATGAAAGGCTTTCTCAACAGCATTTTTCAGTATTACCATCACCATGATGCTCTCTGAAATAATGTACCAGGCACATTTCGTACTGTTCATCTTGATATGTGTTGAAATACTTGCAGGTTGAGTTCTTAGCAGAAACAGATTTATACATGGGAAATTTGAGGGCGTACTGGATCAGCACCTGTGGAGGAGCGAGGAGCACAGCATTAGTCACGGGGGGAAGCTGAGTTGATGCCGCCTGGACAGAGCCCTCAGCTGACCCCGCCGGGAGCTCCTCAGACTAGGTGGGCCTGCAGGGTGCCCCAGTGGGGCGGCGGGGTTGGACCTTCGCACCCCTGCTTGACCTGAAAGCAGCAAGGCCCTGGGTGGGGAGGCCCTTTTCAGGCCCTGGCTGCACTTGGCCATCTGTGTTCAAAAACTGGCACAGCAAGCTGGGGGAAGCCAGGTGTGGTGGCGCATGCCTGCGATCCCAGTACCCTGTTGCTGAGGCAGATTGCTGCAAGTTCAAGACCAGTCTGGGTTTGTCTCAAAAAAGAAGGCAAGAGAGGGAGGGCAGCAGGGGAAGATATGAAAAAGGATCAAAATATGTATGTAACAATTCCTCCAAAATGAATATAATTGTCACGTATCACAAACGCTAATAAAATGAGGCAAGGGGGAAATGCGATACTCAAGTGAGGGGCCTGGCACCAAATGTGTTCTTGGCTGTTCCCACTGTACAGCAGCCCTACCTCCTGACGACCAGGGCGTCTTCTACCAGAGTGGTGACTCTGCCTTACCTCCTTACCTCCTTTTGGCAGTGATCTAAAGTCACCTGGTGGCAGCCAGAGCTTAAAGGTTAATGAGACTTTGGCGTTACCCACTTCTAGAAGCGCTGGCAGAACCTTTTGGGAACCAGGACTTTTATTTTTGGGGGAGTTTTTTCACACAGGGTCTCACCGTGTAGTTTAGGCTGGTCTTGAACTCACTATGTAGTCCAAGCTGCTTCAAATTCACGGTGATCCTCCTGTCTCAGCCTCCCTAGTGCTGGGATTATAGGTGTGTGCCACCATGCCCAGCATATGGGAACCAGGACTTTTGAGTGCTCAGACCTAGAGCTGGTCTAAGAGGGCACTTTTCTCCAGTGAGGTCCCTGGGAGTGATGCCAGTGTGGGCTGCCCCTCCATTCGCCCCTGGTTCCCTAGACCCACGTGTTCTGCATAGGGACACAGCACCACTGTAAGATGACCATTGCTCTGGGATACAGAAAGAATCCTGGAGCCGGGGTGGGGGTGGGGGGGCATCATCTCCAGGCTGATGCCTTAGCTGTGCCTTCAGCAAGCTGCTCCATCACTGTTGGGGACAGCTTCAGGGCAGTGTGAGATGTGAATGGACCAGATCCCACATTATGTACTCAGGGGCCAAACAGATCAAATTCTGCAGGCCCTTGATGGTGTGCTGGCCAAGGTTCTGCAGGCAGGAAAGGCAAACGCTTCCCAAGTAAACATCAGTTCCTAGCCAAGATGGAACTTGCCACCAAGTGGAAGGATGGTTTGCTTGATGAAAGGTGACACATCAGGCTGTTCTGGTCTCTTGCTGGCAAGGTGGACATTTCACTGCAGCGGCAGTGAGGTCGGCTTACTGAGACCAGGAAGGTGGCTTCTGCATATGTCCTCCGTGGCTGCTCCGTCTACATGTTCAACACTGAGGTTCCAGACACAAAGACTGGCTGACATCACTAGGTCCTCAGTCTCCTTGGTGGTTTGGTGCCTTTTCTGTGGTAGATAAGATACTCATTATTGGGTATCAACATGCAACACAAACACCTGACACTTTAGACCCACGGATCTTTCCCCCAGACCTCTTTGTCTTTAATTTGCTATTTTTTCTTCTTCCAGGCTTCTGAATGACCAGCCACGTCATTGCCTAGTGCCTATTAGCTTATATATGTATTCTCACTTGAAGCAGGCACACTGTGCCTTTCAAGGCCACCTCCGAGTGGGGGCCTGGTCCAGCCAGCCAGTTTCCTGCTTACTTCCACCTATGGAGACAACCCTTGTATAAACCAGCCTCTTTCTCTTTTGCCATCATGTCAAGAGGTGTCCTCCTCCAACCCATGTGACAGCAGGAATGAACTGACAGAGAAGCACCAGTAACAACAGTGATGGGTGATGGGGTGTAGTCACCTGTGAGCCCACTTTACCCTTTTTCCGTGCTTGGGGCAGTTACATATACAGCACTTTCATTTTATAAAGAATTCCTGCTGGACCCACATAACCTTGTGACTTAGGGGTCTGACAACCCAGATTATAATAGGCATTTCCGGTGATGTGGTCACTTGATGTCCATGGGGAAGCACTTTGTCTCAGCAAGGTCTCAGGAGCACACCAGGGCCTTTCCTTTGACAGGTGTTTCTTGTAGCATGTCCTTGCTCTAGAGCTAAGATCCATGTGTCTCTTCCTGTCGGGGCTTGCCGTAAACAGTATGTAGTCTTTCCCCACCACTGGTACCTCTAACATCATACGGCATCACGTGACCAAGTAGCAGGGCCACTTGTACCACAATCCGGACTGATTACAGAGCTTTTTTCCTGCTCTGGCGCCACCTGAAGTTGGCAGGCTTTTGTGTCACCTGATACTTGGGTCAAAGCAGTGTTCCCAAGTGTGGAATATGCTACCTGTGGACCCCAGAGAGGTTTGCCAGGCTCTGTGCTCCCTTCTTAGTAATGTAATGTAGATGAGATACAAATTTCTCCTTCATTTTGGAGGGAATGTGCTAGTGTCCTTGGACCGCTGGACTTCTAGACACTGCAATGACACAGCAGGATTCTGAATTCCTGTAGGGTTTGTGTATGACATTTGAAGAACATCTGTCCTCCCAAGGCCTTCCGTGTACTTGTCATTCTTTGCTCATCCCATCAAGGCACCATCCCTGCAGACTATACCACAACAGGGGGTGGGACCCTAACTATATTACTTCTCATCTCAAAAGTGGAGGAAGACTTTTACGATCCTCCTTTCTTACAGGGGTGAAAAAGAATACTTTCCCAGGTCAATACATAACCATGTTCCTGGGGCTTTGTTTACTTTTTCTAACAAACACAACACATTTGGCACAGCAGGTAGAATTAACCTGTTAATTGCAATTGTAGTAATCTGTCTTTCTCCGGGATCCCTTTGGTTTTAGCCAGGACCAGACTGGTGAATTAAATGGCATTATGAGCCCCCTGCCACCCCACATTCTTTAGTTCTTCAAATGGAACATCTAAGGCTGGGCACAGTGGCACACACCTGTAATCCCAGCACTCTGGGAGGCTGACGCAGGAGCATTGCAAGTTTAAACTCAGCCTGGACAATTTAGTGACTTACCAAGACCCTGTCCCAAAAATAAACATTTAAAAAGGGTTGGGGGCTAGGTGTGGTGGCGCATGCCTGTAATCCCAGCATTTGGGAGGCTGAGGCAGGTGGACTGCCATGAGTTTGAGGTCAGGCTGGGCTACATAATGAGATCCTGTCTCATAAACAAATGTTTTTTTAAAAGGATTGGGGGCCTGAGGATTTAGCACAGTGGTTAGAGTGCTTGCTTTGCAAGCACAAGGCCCTGAGTTCTATCTCCAGCACCAAAAAAATAAAAAAGGATTGGGAATATAGCTCAGTGCAAAAGCTCTGGGTTCAATCTCTAGTATTGGAGAAAAGGGTAGGGAGAAAGATTAATGTATTTTTTTCTCTTGGCCTGTAATAGTAGAGGCATTTTCAGAGGCTGCATGTTGGCCTTCTGTACTATCACAGCTCTACCTTACAGACTACGAGTACTGTGTGCTAGCTCTGCCAGCCATCCATATGCCCATTTCAGGTATCCATTAGGACTAGTGAAATAATCACCAGGTGGGTCTGTGTGCACAGCAGACCCACTGAGGGTAATACATTTTCATCCTGCACTGCCTGTCTAAGAGAAGTCCACGGTGGTGGAGAATAGTCCCAAAAAGTTCCAAAGAGCAGAATTTGAATTTGCCGTGCAGCAACCATAACCCTGAATCCACACGAATGCGGCAATGTGCGGGCATGCCTGACTGCCCTCCCGCCATCTGGTGGATCCTCAGTCTGTCCCCAGCCCTCCTGCTAGAGCATTGTTTGCCTGTGTCTCCTCCATGTGCCCTGTAGTTAGCCCAACAATGGCTGCATCTTTACTGAACATGTACAGAGTTTCATAGTTTTTCCTGTATTAGCCAACTTTCCCATTCAAGAAGCAGAACCAATCCCAAATAAGGTAAACACAAATAATCCATGGAAGGACTCATTATAATTAAACTTTGAAAATCTAAAAATCAAGAAAAAGCATCCTGAAAATGTCTCCATTATCTACAAAGGAAAACATCAAATGAAGAACAGAAGCAAGTGATACAACAGTTTTCAAGTGCTGAGAAAAATCTGGCAGCCCAAACTCTATACCCAGAAAAAATATCCTCCAGTAATTAAGAGGAAAGTAAGACATTATTACATAAAAGAATTTCTTATCAGTAGACCTACTCTGAAATCATGGGTAATGGAACTTTTCTAAGCAGAAATGAAATAAAAAGAAATCTTAGAATATTAAAAAATAATATGGGTAAAATAAGTAGGCCTTCCTGCGCTTTGTGGTTGGTTGGTTGTTTAAGGCTGGCCTTGAACTCACAGTGATCCTTCTGGTTCAGCCTCCTGAGTGCTGGGATTACAGATGTGCACCACCAGACCTGGCTAATAGGCTTTTCTTCTCTTGCATTTTCTAAATTGTTTAACAGCTGAAGCAAAAATTACAATGCTAGCCTGGCATGGTGGCGCACACCTGTAATACCAGCACTCAGGAGACTGAGGCAGGAAGATCGCTGTCAGTTTGGGGCCAGCCGGGAGTACACAGTTCAAGGCCAGCCTGCACTGCAAAACGAGACCCTGCTTAAAACGAACAAACAAAACCATTACAGTACTATCTGATTTGATTCTAAAAGACATGTAAAGAAAAAAATTGTTTATATTACAAATCGGTGAAGAAACAAGAAATTAGAGATAGGATTTTTGTTTTGTTTTGTTTTGTTTGGGGGGTGTTGGGGATCGAACTCCAGGCCTTGGCGCTTGGTAGGCAAGTAGTCTACCACTTGAGCTAAATTCCCAACCCCTGAAATAGGGTTTTATACTTCACTCAATCTGGAAAAATAATGACAATAGTAGGCTATAGCACAGTGTATATATATATATATATATATATATATATATATCTATATATCTATATATATATATATATAACATAATACCTAGAACAGTGATGGCGAAACTTTCAGAGCTTTCAATGATACGGAGCCCACTGTGGCACGTAGAAAGGAAAGGAAAGGAAGAAAGGAGAAGAAGAAAGGAAAAAGAAAAAAGGAGAGTAAACAAGAACAGTGAAATGGCAGACTTAAGGCCAATAAGTAATTAAAATAGGCAAAGTGGATTAAAAAATATGACCCAACTATATCTTTCCTACAAGAAAATTGATAGAAGGATGGGGAAAGTTATAGCACACAAGTATTAAAGAAAAGCACAAGTGGCTGTATCAATACCAGATAAAGTAGACTTTAAATCAAAGAAAATTACCAGAGATGGAGAGGGTCATTATACGATAAGAGTGATAAGAGTCAATCCCCCAAGATGACATAGCAATCCTAAATGCCTAGACACCAAACAAAAGAGTTGAAAATACACAAGGCAGAAACTAATAGAACCAGGCACAGTGGCATATGCCTGTAATTTAACTACTTGGGAGCCCGAAGCACGACGATGGCAAATTCAAGGCTAGCTTTGGCAACTTAGCAAGCCCTCATCTCAAAATAAAAAATAAAAAGGACTGGGATGTAGCTGAGTGGTGGAGTACACCTGGATTCCATTCCAAGTACCACAAAGATAAAAAACTAATAGAAATAAATCCTCAATTACATTTGGAGATGTCAACTGCCCTCTCTTAGCAACTAATAGAACAATTAGGGAAGTAGCAAAGGACACAGAACTCAACACCATTGACCACCAGGACCTAATTCACATTTATAGAATATTCTACCCAACAACAACAGAAGACACATTTTTCATGTTCCCATAGACATATGCTAAGGTAGGCCATATCCTAAACCATAAAATACTTAAAAGAGACTGAGTCATAGAGTATGTTCTCTGACCACAGTGGAATCAAACTAGAAATTAGTGATAGAAGGATAGAAAAAAATCTCCAAATTCTTTGAAACCAAAGAAGATACTTCTAAATAACCCATGGGTTTGTTAGCTTTTCATCACTGTGACTGAATACCTGACATAACGTGATGGAGAAATGATTTATTTTGGCTCATGGTTTCTGAGGTTTCAGTCAATGGTCAGCTGGCTCCATTGCTTAAGGCCTGTGGCAAGGCAGGAACATCATGTCGGAAGGGCCTAGTGGAGGAAAGCTGCTCACCTCATAGGAGCAGGAAAGCAGAGTGAAAGGGAAAGAGTCAGAGGAAGGAGCTGGGGACACCCCTTGACCCACTCCCTTCATCTAGGCTCCACCGCCTAATAGCCCACCGAGCTATGAACTCATCAGTGGATTTATCCTGGAACCTTTTGGGGGACAGATCATATCCAAACTATAATAATAGGTCAAAGAGAATGTTATGGAAAAAATTTAAAAGTATCTTGAACTAAATAAAAATGAAAACATCAAGGTTTCTGTTACATAGCTAAAGCAGATCTAAGGGGAAATTATATACATTAGGAAAGAGAAAAGTTTTTTTGTTGTTGTTTTTGGTGCTGAGGATCAGACTCAGGGCCTTGTGCTTACAAGGCAGGCACTTTAACCACTGAGCTAAACCTCCAGCCCAGGAAAGAGAAATGTTCTAAAACCAGTAATCCTTTGGAAAGCATGGAAAAAGAAGATCAAAGTAAAACCAAAGCAAGGATGAGCAAGGAAATAAGAAAAAGAAATCAGTGATGTTTATAAAAAGAAAAACAATGAATAAAATCACAAAACAGAGCTGATTCTTTGGGAGAAAAATCAATACAAATGACAAACCACTAGCAAAATTGGCAATGGGAAAAAAAGACACAAATTACTAATATCTGGAATAACACACGACATACCACTAGAGACCTTGCAAACATCAAAAGGAAAGGGAATTTTATGAACTCTACACACATAAATTGAAAACTCATGCCCAGCTGGGGATTTAGCTCAGTGGTCAGAGTGCTTGCCTTCCAAGCACAAGGCCCTGAGTTCCAACCCCAGCACCAAAACCCCCCCCCCAAAAAAAAAAAGAAAAGAAAAGAAAAGAAAACTCAGACAAAACGGACCAAATTCTTGAAAGATACAAACACCACAACAAGCCCAACATGAAAAAAGACTATTCGAATAGCACTAAGGAAATTGAATTCATAATTTAACCCACCAACCCCCTAAAAAAGCAATCTCCAGGTCCAGATGATTTTATTAGAGAATTCTACCAAATGTGTAAAGAAAATTAACACTAATTCTACATAATTTCTTCAACAAAATGGAAAAGGAACAGTTCACAATTCATCTTACGAAGCTAGGATTACCCCAAAGGGAAAAAGCAAAAAAAAAAAAAAAAAAACAAAACCAAAAAGGTGCAGATCAGTATCCTTCATAAATACAGATGAAACATCCCCTAACAAGTAGTAATTGCAAATAGATTAAAGCAATGTATAAAAAGCATCAGACACTACATGCAAGTGGGATTTATTCCAGGGATGCAAGGCTGGTTCAATATCCAAAAGCAAATCAATTAAAACACCATATTAATACTCTAAAGAAGACAATTATGAGATCATACCCAGTAATACAGAAGAATTATTTGACAGTGCTCCACAGCAACTCATGGTTTAAAAAGCAAAAACAAGGCTCAGGGCAGTGGTACACACCTGTAATCCCAGCTATTTGGGTGGCTGAGGCAGGAGGATCCCAAGTTTGAGGCCAGCCCAGGCAACTTAGCATAGAAACCCTGTCTCAAAATTTAAAATAAAATGTAGCTCAGTTGTAGAGCACTTTCCTAGCTTGCTCCAGGCCCTGGGTTTAGTCCCTGGTGCCGGAGGAAGGAATCTCACTTCTTCCCAAAAGACCTGCCAAAGTTAGGAATTCAAACCTCTTTGAAGCCTTGCTACTCTTATAACTAAATCCTGAACCTTATTCTCAGCTTTTTTGGGTTCCCCAGATGCAGGAGATCAAAGTGTCTTTATAAGTTGTTATAGAGGGCCTAGGATGTCCACACTTGGTTTTTAGTTGGTGGTCAGTCACCCTCAGCCTTTCGTTGTCCTTCTCCAATGCCTTGACTGCCTCCAGCAACTGCTGTCCAATTCCACTGTCTTTATAAAACAATTTATTTATCAGATCTGAGCTGAGTCATCCTCTCCCGCCAAGACCTCATCTGCACTCCGCACTAGCAAAGGCTGTAAGCAATGGACTGCTCTGCCGCTGCCGCTGCTGGGTCCCTTCTCGCCAGCTGGCCAGCAGCTGATTCTGCTTTAAAAATCCCATTTTAGAGTTTGCTTCCTCAGCACTCTTGTCACGGATTGTTACCTGCTTGGACTCCTTGAGAAAAGTACTCTGAAAAGGGGGTTTGAGGAAAGGGGTTGATTAGGGTGTCCTCTCCGGATTGGTGACATTGAGAAAAAAAGGTCACAGGATTGGACAGAGGCTGTTGGAACAGCTGTGGCCCCACAGCATTGTCCCCCACCAAGATGAGGGAATCAGACTTTGCAGTGTCACTCGGCTGTGCCAGGAGGGGCTGCCACCTTGCTGGATTTTCAGTCCTGGGGGCAGCTTCTGAGGGTCCCCTGCTGGGAACCGCCAGCCACCAAAATTTCTTGCAGCATTGGGGGCCCGCACAGGGGTGAGCACTTCAGTCCTGGGGAGGGGATCTGGATGACACCATAGCATCCACCAAGGACAGGACAGGAGGGACGCTGTCTTTCCCACACTTCTCCCTTAGGACAGTTCTTGACAGCTCCTTTCCCTAATCAGTCGGGTGTGTGGTGCTTACGGTGAGAGGAATCATACAGTGGTGTACTCCAAAGCCAAACAGACATTGTGCTTCCCCCCGCCCCATACTGGGGATTGAATTTAGGCCCTTCTCACTCAGCCACATCCCCAAACCCCTCTCCTTTTGAGGCAGGGGTTCATTAAGTAAATTGCCCACCACGCTGGGCTCAAACTTGCTTTCCTCCTGCCTCAGCCTCCCAGAGTGCCAGGATTACAAGCGTGGGTCCTTGTGCCTGGCTTGTGTTTGCCTTTTATTATGAATTAGGTCTAACAGTGCTGTGACCTACTGAATACACGCAATCAAGAATACACTGTGAACCTTGCATTTTACTTTTGAAACTCCTGACATTACCGATGTGCCTGTCTTCACTCACTAGGCTAGGCGTTCCTGAGGAAAGACGGTGCCCAGGACCCTGCATCCTGAGTACATGATATGCCCTAATATTCGTTAGTAATTGATGGCAGAAATAAATCACTATGTGTGAATAAGCAACCGTGCAAGGTTTCTGTCTTCAGACAGTTTAAGAAGGACACATCTAGGGTTGGGGATTGAGCTCTGGGGTAGAGTGTTTGCCTAGCAGGTGTAAGGCCAGGAGTTTGATCCCAAGCACCTGCCCGCCCCGCAAAGGAAACACCTAACAACGTGCTCACTGACACACACTGCTTAGAAAGGAGGCCCTGGATCCTGGATTCTGGAGGGTTTTTGTTTGTTTGTTTGTTTTTCCTTCTTTTTGCACTTTTAGGAATTGAACTGTGCTATACTCCCTGTTCTCCTGGCCCGTACTCCTAGCCTTTTTTTTTTTTTTTTAGAAAGTCTCACTAAATTGTCCAGGTTGGACTAGAATTTGTGATGCTCCCACCTCAGCCTCCCAGAGTGATGGGATTATTACAGCCTGTACCACTATGCCTGACTTTTTTTTTTTTTTAATAGGGTGTCACTGCGTTGCCCAGTTAGCCTCCAACTCGCCATCCTCCCACCTCAGCCTCCCCAGTCAGGCGTGCGCCACCGCACCTAGCTCGGATTCCGGAAGAAACGCTCCCTCTGGGAATCCGCAGTCATGTGCGCATCTCCCACTCGCGGCCGGGTTTCCGCTTAACTTCCTCCCGCGGGCTCACGCCGCTCAGTCCTTGAACGGCGTCCTCCGGTGTGCAGCACTGGCCGCCAGGGGGCGGTAGAGGCCACGCCGAGACCCTGTTTTGTAGCCACCGCCCGCCTTCCTGCCTGGAGAACCCAGCAAGACCGCGGCGATCCTTGCTGCGAGCCCAGCAGAGAGCCAGCCCCTGCTGCACCTTTGGGGACGAGGCCTCAACACAAAGACGTCGCTGCGGATCACTCATGGCAAAACAGGGCCTTCCCGGAGCCCCCTGGTTAGCTCTGGGTGTCTGATTTAAGCTGAGCAGTGATTCCAACCAGCTCCTAACTTTTTAAACCGAAAAGTAAAATAGATCAAAGAGACAAAGACATCAGATCATTGGATGTTCAAGGGTCTCCCGCCTTAAGAGGCCACCTAGCCCGGCTGCCCCTTCCCATGACTTCGTCTCCTCCATCTTCCTCTCACAACCGTGCCCCAGAGCCCGGGCCGGCAGCAGGCACGCACTCCCACGTCCTCGGCTCTGGGCTGCTGCCAGCGCCCTGCACTCGGGCTTCTGCCTGCCCCCCGCAGCCCCCTCGTGTAACCCATCACCCAAATGCAAATTCGGTGGAAGCCTTTCGGTCCAGATTTATCCCCCCATTTTCCTGCTTCTACCTAGTTTCTTCTGTATCGGAGAATGACCCCATCACCACTTGCGGGGCCAGAAACCTGGAAGTCATTCTACAGTCTGTGCCGTCCCTTCTCACTACCCCCTCACATCTCAAGCCTGTCAGTTCCTGAGAAGTTGAGTTCCTTTCTATTTGCCTAGCTGCTGCGTAGCTCCCCTGGCCGTTCAGCCTTGCGGCAGCCCGTCCTCCCCTGCAGTCATCAGCGGGCCTAGTAACACCTCCGTGCCAGACACAGTTGTGGGAGTGTGCAGGGCTACGGAGGAGTATGCAGGGGATTGAGGCCACATACTGGGGGCCGCAGTGACAGAAAGATAAAGGGGATAATATGATGATAAGTGAAGAAAACAAAAGAGGGTGATGTGATGGAAAACTTCTGTTTGGAGGTGGGGTCTCGCTGTTTAATTCCGGCTGGCTTTGAACTCATGGTGATCCTCCTGCTTCAGCCTCCCCAGTGCTGGGCTTACAGGCATGCACTACCACACCCAGTGAAAAATACTTCTAATATTTAAAAACAGGGAGGTGGTAGCAGAAGGATCATGAGTTTGAGGCCAGCCTGGAAAACTTGGTGAAACTGTGTCTCAAAATTTAAAAAACAGGGGCTGGGGATTTAGCTTAGTGGTTAGAGTGCTTGCCTTGCAAGCACAACGCTCTGAGTTCGATCCCCAGTACCAAAAAAAAAAAAAAAAATTTATTAAAAAAAATTTAAAAAAAAAATTTAAAAAACAGAAAGGGCGGTGGATGTGGCTCAATGGTGTGGCGCTGGCCTAGCATGCATAATAAAGCCTTGGGTTTGATCTCCAGTACTGCAAAATAAAATCAAGTCTGGAGGAGGCTACTGTAGTTGGATCCCTGACAGAAGACTGAGAGTGACAAGAAGCCTTGAGGGCGCAGTTGGTGCCTAAATCCTCCACCTCCCGGCCTGCCTTACCAGGGCATGTGTGGACACAGTTCTGGCCCGGAAGATTCAGTCAAAGTCCGAGGGGTGGAGCAGAGTGCTGAAAAGGGGCTGTTTTCCTGAAGAAATCCCAGCATCACGGGCACTGCCCCTTCCTGGTCCTGCTGCTGCTCCTCTGACCCCATCAAAGAGGGAAGAAATTCCAGAGATGCAGGCCCTGACCCAATGCCTGTAGCTGCCATCCAGGGAATTACTACATGGTTTAGGCCACTCTCAGTGGCACTTTCTCATCACAGAGCATGGTGACTTGGGCCAGCCACAAGATCTGGAAGCAAGAAACGGGGCAGAGTGCAAAGCCCCTAAAGTGGGCACTATATTGGCACAGTGGAGAGAGGTGAGGGGTCTTGAAAAACTCTGGGGCCTTGGAGAACCCTCTAGAATTTATATTTATGGAAGACCACTAAATGCTTTGGGGCAGGAAAGTGACATGTTCTGATTTAGAGTGTTTGTTGTTTTGTTTTGTGGTACTGGGGATTGAACCCGGGGCCTTTACACTGAGCTATAACCCCAGCCCATTTTTTATTTTTTTATTTCAAGACAAAGACTTATTATGTCACTAAGCTTGGCTGGGCTGGAGCTTGGGATTCTCCTGCCTCAGCCTCCCAAAGTACAGGAATTACAGGTATGCACCACCGTGCCTGGCTTGATTTGGGTTTCTTAAAAGATCCCTGTAGCAGGGCTGGGGTGTAGACCAGTGGTAGAGCACTTGCTTAGCATGCACGAAGACCTAGATTCAGTCTCCAGCACCCCACTCTCAAAAAGGAAGAAAAAAGACCCATCTAGCTGGTACACAGGTCGAGCAGACACTGCCTTTCAGCTACTCCCAACTTCCCTTTGCTGCCCGTCCTGGTCTCTGCTGAGCTTGAGGTGAGCCTGCGAGGTGGAGGGAGGGAAGACACCCAAGAAATCTCTTCTTTCCCATTCAGAGGGACACAGTTGCCGTGTGGCCCTCCCTTCCTCTGCCTGAAGTGCAAAGTGATGCCTGGAGTACAGGCCCGCAGCAGACAGGCTGAGGCTGCAGGTGAAAGGAAGGGCTGCCTGGGTACCAGCAGCATCCCGAGACTCCGACTCCTGCCTGCTGCCATACTCCGTACTAGGTGAGCAAAATAACCCCTGTAAGCCACTGTCGATCGGGTTTTATGTTATTTGCAGTTAAATACATTCCCAACTGCCACAGAGAGGGGTAAGAAACAACATGCAGGTGACAGACAAGGGCAGCTCTGACCGCTGAGGCCATCTCCCCTCAGGTCTCTCCGTGTCTCGTCTTAGTTGCCTCTAATTAGTCTTCCACACCATCACACTTCATGAGCAGCTTGTGACTTAACAACCTTCACGGGCTCTCCACTGCCTACATATAAACACCTAACCTCTTTTGTCCAGGACACGCGCCTTCAGTAATCTGCCCGCCTCCTGTCTGCCGTCTCCTCTCACCCCGGGCCCTAGAGAAGACCTCTGGACAGACACCGTCCATCCGCATGTCCAGTCCAACAATCCTAAGAGGTAAGTGACTTGGCTGAGGTCACGCATCTACTAAGTGGTGGATGCAGATTTAAACTCTGGTTTGATTTTTTAGAAACTAGAATTCACCACTCTTATTAACAAGTCTGAAGACTGGTAAACGTTCCCTTTCGAGTCCTCAAAGGTACCATCAAGGTCCCCAGGATCTTGCCATCTGTCCTCTGCCACTTTAGAGAACCGGCTTTCACCCTTGCACTGTCACTTAAGGTCTGCTCAGCTTAAGACATAGCATTCAGGTCCACATGAGAAAGGGAAGGAAGGGCAACACCAGCTTGATCCGTTGCACCCCCATTTTTTTTTTTTTTTTAAGAAAACAAAAGCTTTCCTAGAATCTGGAGTTCTGATAGCAAGGTAATGAGGATGAGCAGATACCAGTCTGTCCCCACCACCTGCCAGCGGAATGAGCGCCGCTGGGTACTGGGATCAGCCCCGCCTCTCCCAGCGCTGCCTGGAAAACCCCTTCTTGCCCATCCCACACCGGAGGTCCCTTCGCCCTCCTCCTCCTGCGGTAGCCACTCACTCAGCTCTTCCTGCGTCCACTGGCTCCACACAGGCTGAGCACTTGCTCTGGGCCAGACACTGCTAGGAGCAAGGATTTCAGTGGCGAACCAGTTAGAATTTTAGGTTCGGCTCCAACTCTCATGATGCTTTCAGTCTAACAGGTGACACACCGAGACAGGTCAAGGTATAGGTGGAAAGAAGCTACCTCTCCAGACCCTAAACGACTGCATGGCAGGTCTGTGTCCTACCCTGGGACCTAGCCCAGTATTTCACTCGAAATAGAAGTACTACAACCATGTTGTAAATACATTCCTTCTCAGGGAGGCTTTGAGGTGTATTTTAAATGTATACATTTGAAGAGAAACGTGATCTTATTTCCTCCAGGACCCCCACATACAAGCCATGCTCACCCCCAGTGCTGCGTGGAGTACTCTGCACCCTGCTTTACCCTCCCCACGTGGCTGCAGCTCCTGCTCCCAGGAGAAGCCCAGGAGCACCTGAGACAACGCTTCACACCAGAAGGCCGAGGCAGATGTGTGTTTTGCTGAAGGCTTTGTTTGGATTTTCTAAACAAGGCTACCTCACTGTCAGTGTCAGCCCTGCCAAAGTGTGATTCTGAAGCACTTAAAATAACTCCGCAGGTTCTTAGTCCACAGCTGATTAGGTGCAGTTTTAATAGTTCCTTAAATGCCCTGTTTTGCTGTCCTTTCTACTACTACAGGTGATGGGAGCTGGGAACAAGGCAGGCAGAGAAAGGGAAATAGAAATAATACAAGCGCTGCTTTGGGCTGTGCTTCTGTTGCCATGGAGATGGTGACAAGTGATGCACAGGTGAGAGTGGGATGAGGTGACTGTGAAGGCCAGAGAAGACAGGCAGACGGGAGCAACGCCCAACCTTCCCAGGACCGGGAAGGGCTTCACCGAGGCCAAGGGGCCTATCCCCCAACTCTGAGTGGGAAATCAAATGGATGAGCAGCTTGTTCCTAAAAGTCCCCAAGGACAAAGTCCACCACCTCCCTGAGTCACTGTTAGGCTCACCTTTCACAGCACGCATGGCCCTGAGAGGCTTTCCAGGGTCTAATCTCACTCTCTCTCGATGTCCTTCCAGCTGGATTCCCCTTCCTGTTGCTTCGGTGGAAATAAAAGTTAATCATCACCCTACACTGGGCGCAGTCACCCAGAAGGGAAGATGATGAGGTGTGATCTTGCTTGTTTCTGCCCCACCATGATCATGCAGAAGCTGTGGTCCTCCGGGCGTCCCCATGGGTTTCTGCCCATCTCCCTTCTGAGAGTGAGTGGCCCCACCCACCAGGGACAAGGCACGGGCCAGAATGCCCTCCTCCTCCCCAGTGAGATACGGCACAGAGAGCAGGACAGTCTGGTTTTAATGAGGATCTTTAAAAGCCTTTGCCACAGCAGACAGAACCCAAGACAGCCTGGAAACCCACACGGACAGCAGCTGGGTTCTCATGCTTCCAGATGACCCTGCAAAACAAACGTTTCCGCTAAATTAGGAGAGTGGCCTTTTCCCACCTCGAATTAAAAAAAAAAAAAAAAATCCCAGGCTTCAGAATAGTTTCAGGAACCACCCTCCCTGCACAGCATGTTATGCATCATGGCACAGCCTGGTTCTGAGGTGAGGGGAATGGAAAACGCCCTACCCCAGATGCACCAGTTCGTAGCCCTGCCCACTCACCACCAAGGTCCTCGGGAGAGGGCGTCTGCAGGGGCATTCAGGGCTTGGTGCTAAGGCCGCTCCCTTCCCCACCGCACCTACCATTCTGCATTTTCATTTCTCCTGATCCAAGTCACCTGCCAGGAAGATCCCTGCCACTGGCTTCTAGACTGTTTCTGGGCCTCTCCTCAGTCCCTAATCCCCAAAATAGTGTCAGGAAAACTAAAGATTTGCATGAAACTTCTCCTTGGCTTCTCTGCTTGCTTTCTTTCACACCCCAGACCAATCAGCTGGTGCTTCTTTTCACAGGAGTGAAGCCACGCCATGTGTAAGTGAAGTTAACACCCACCCGAGGCTGGGTTCCGTCTGGTCTCTCCCAACAGCTGAGCACGGTGATTCTGCTAATTAAGTCACTTTCTTGTCTTTAATTAGCTGCTTGTGAATCTTGTTGGGAAGTCTTGGATCTGTGAAATAGTCTGGGAAAAAAATCAAAAAGAAGAAATCATCTATCCTGTAGGGGGAAAGACTGGGAGGGAGACAGCTTCCTCTGCTAAAAAGTTAGGATGCCCGCTTTATGGCCTGAGTGGTCACACGGGCCTCACCAGAGTGGCTCCGGACGTGGGAGCTCACGGTCCCTGGAAGTCACACAGGATGCTCTCACTACACCACGGTGCGCCATTTGCCGGCTGCTTGCTGAACCAGAGGGAGCCATCAAGGGCTCAGGGATTCTCTGGGTTTTCTGTTCCAGTCCCATCTTGGGGCCCAAATAAATGCCAACTATTATTCTTGCCTCCACTCAGCTTGCCAGCTCCCACCTCTGAAACACTGTGTACGCCCTGTCTGAGAATACCCAGAGGAGAGCCAGGCCCCACAGGATGACGGCAGAAGAGGGTTTTTATACAACTGGCAGAATGTGAGTCACAGGCAGCATCTGCTGTGGCAGCAAAGACAGACTTAGATTCTGTTAGAAGCGGTTTGAGGAGGCAAATAGCTCCTGGAATTCACTGCACCCAAGCAATGACCTGGCCCAGTGCTTTCCCTCTAAATACCATTGACCTTAAACCCTCTTGGGCAGTGTGTCCATTAGAATCACCTGGGGAGCTTTTAAAACTATGGCTGGGGCCCCCACCCCAGACTAATTAAATAGGACTCTCTAGGGGTGGGGCCCAAGCATCGGAATTTTTAAAAAGCTCCCCAAGTGATTCTAATGTACAGCCAGGGTCAGAACTGCTGTACGATTCCCAGGGACAGGGCTGCCGTGTGTTCCTTTGGGAACCTCAAAATTCTTAATCCTTACCAAGAGGAAGTTCTGTCTCATTTCCTACCTGGCTTCATTTTGAGGACTCGACAGTGGAGCAAGGATTCCTCCTGAAACAGCTCCCGTGGGGGCCATCGGGTGAAGGAGGACCCCCGACTTGGCAGTGAGAACCCTGGCTGTGCTGTCCAGGCCTACATCACCAAGCACAGGCAGGCACGTGTGTACCACACCACACATGGCTGCTGCCACGCTCACCTGCAGCGAATTCCAGGACGTTGTCTGGTCTTTTCAGGAATATCTCTCTGGAAAACATGAAGAGATCGAGTTGGGGGGGTGCTGTGGGCACTGCTTTGGTCCTGCACCTTCCCCTAGCAGATTAGTGTGTGACACACCCATCCTAGGAGCAAGTAACCCAGGAGACCTTGACCAAAGACCCTTCACTCATAATTTTGCTTCAACTCAGGATCTAAGGCAAAGAGCAAAACATCCTAAACGGCAATAAGCCTCAGCTGTTGCTCATTTCACAGAAATGCTGTGCTTCACCCGGGGGGCTTGCCATTCCAAAAATTTTATGATTAATATTATTTTGCATTCCTGGGACTTGAACCCAGGACATTTGCACTGAGCTACTTCTGCCTTAGTCTCCCAGAGTGCTGGGATTACAGGTGTCCACCACCAAGACTGGCTTCACAAACATTCCCACAGAGCCAGGGTCAAGCCAGGGGCAGGAAGCTAACCTGAAGAGCCCACCGCGTGGCCCTCAGGGGCCGTGTGGTGCAACGGAGAGGCAACTGCACAATGTTGTGAGGACGGTTAACCATGACTCCCCAGACGGAGGGGAGGGATCCCATAAACAAGCTGAAAAGATGAATTTCAGATGGCCCCTGCACTACGATAACACCCCAAGTCCCAGTGTGCTGAAAATGTCTTACGTCCCCTCAAGTTTCATGGTTCGTAAAATATGCTCACAAATGTTATCCCACTTTACAACATCTCTGCAATGACAATTACTACGTCCTTGTTTTAAATATGAAGAAACCAAGCCTCCAAGAAGTTAATCATTTGCCCAGGTTCATAAAAACAGTAAACAAAGGAGAGCTTGGCCACAGGGCCTCGCGCCTCCAAGGTCAGCGCTCTCCGCAGGGCCTCCCCCAGGCTGGCTCCATACGGGGCCCAGCACCCCCAGGCGTCGCCACCCATGCTTCAGTAATTTAGCTTTCCTTCTCTTTCAGTTTGATCAATGAGCACAAATGAAGCATAAGTCACTGCACAAGATATGAAGAACTGCTTTAAAAAAGGTAAAAGAAAGCCCTGCCTCAGTGAATGTACAGGCAAATATAGGGAACAAGTAAGTTCTCAAACATCCCAGAGACCAATAACCCCCGGGAAGCACTAGTGCTCTGGATGGGGTGGGGGTAGGGGGTGACTGCAAGGAGAACCCCCAAATCTCCCAGAGCAGCTGACATTTGAGTGGACCCCTGAGATCCACCCAGGATCTCAGCAGGCAGGACAAGGATTAAGGGATGAGAATATCCCGAGCCAAGGCCCAGCCATGGAAGGAGCACATGTCAACGAACCGGTTGTGTCCGCCCTGGTTTCCCTGGGGCCTGGGCTGCAAGTGTTCTAGGCATAATCAGGGGGTGCAGTGAGGCTGGAGGAGGGGGTGGGGTGCTCCCTAGAGGCCTTGAGTGCCGAGGAAAGCGATATCCAACTGGAAAGGCACCAGGTGGCTGCGATGTGGTTCGGTGGTGGAGCAAGTGCTTAGTACCCAGAGGGCTCCAGGCACCCCAGCACCCTCACCACCGCAATGGGAAGAGACGCAAGTACCAAGGCACAAGTCACACAACCAAAGAAGTGAGAACGGAGGGGCTCCTAGCTACTCTTGAATAAAAGACGGCAGACACACAGGACCACACTCACATAAGAACTTCATTTATATAAAATACAAAAAGGCAGAATGAATTTGTGCTACTAGAATTCAGAATCCTGGGGCTGGGATTTAGTTCAGTGGTAGAATGCTTGCCTAGCAAACGCTAAGGCCCTGAGTTGATCCCCAACACACACACACACATACACACACACACACACAAACACACAAAAATTTTCTTCATCTAGACTCTAGAGCTGTGGGTGGGGCGGCTCACCCAGCCTAGGATACATCACATTTCTGTATATGCCAACAGACTATTTTAGACAAAAAAAGGCAATATGGAAGAACCACTGAGGCTTCTTCTAGCCAAGGAATAACAGGCTGAAAAAATTTGGGAAGATCTGTCTGCCTGGGTATTTTCAAAAAATCCAATAAAGCCTTTCTCCAATGTCATATGTGGCTGTCATATCTCCAGCCCCTGAGGTTTCTGGGTACCTCAAATAAGTTTGATCTCCACTCTTTTCTTTTTCTTTTTCTTTTTTTCTTTTTTTTTTTTTTTTGGTGCTAGGGATCAAACTCAGAGCCTTGTGCTTGCTAGGCAAGCACTCTAACCACTGAGCTAAATCCCCAGCCCCTGATCTCCACTCTTTTCATTTTTCAGGTCCAAAACTAAGGTACTAAGAATTTCATTCTCTGTATTTCTGGAATAGCTGGGGAAACTATGGCTGAATGGCCATAAATCAGTAGAATCCAGAAACCCCAAGCGGCAAGATCACTTCTTAGGAAGACCAGCTCAGAGCTTCTCCTAGTTCACAGGGAGTGAGTCGAGCAGAGACCAGCAGACGGACTGCAAAAGGCAAGCTGCTCAGGGTCCTGCCCTCCCTTCTCCCTCTTCTCACAGGAAGTACCACGTGAAACAGCCAATTGAAGGCAGGACCAGATACTGGCTCACTCTGGCACCACTCAAAAGAAGTCACGATAATATCAAACAAAAAGCAAACCCTCGCACTTCAAACACATCCCCCTGCACCCCAAGAATAGACCTAAAAGGGGCCAGAGGACTCCATGCAGAGGAGTTGCAGGGACAGGAAAGGAAAAGCCTGGTGGCCTACCAGGCCTTGGGAGGGGATGGGAAGGAAAGAAAGGGAAGGTGCCTGGGGCTGTCCCCAAAGCAGCCAGGACCAGACACAGCCTCCTCCGGGAAACTGTTCTTGGACACAGAAGCAGGGCCTGACCAGTGACAGAAACAATGCCATCTTTGTTCATCACCCCAAAGTCTCCAATCTTTGTTTGTGCACAATGCAAATGGTGATTTAATTCAGGCTTTTCATGGTCATACTCAACCTCTCTGCTGGAACCGTTCCTAACTTGGACTGCAAGCTCTCCAGAGTAGGAACCAGGCCATTCTTTATTTTCCTTTAGAAGAAAAGGTGCAAAAAGTGATGGCCATGTCTGACACTGACAGATGACTCCTAAACTACATTTTGCCCAAGCCTCACCCCTGGCCTCAATGAACCTGACCCTCACAGATAAACTGGCTAGGTTTCAATTTTTTCTTTTCCCTGTCTCCTTCCTCTCTGCGCTTTCTATGTCTGCTGCCTCTCAGAGAAACAGCTAAAATATGAAGAACAGCGAGACTGAAGAAAAAACAAAGAGGTCTGAGAAAAAGCAGCCCTCCAAATGTACCCTTTTATTTTCTTTGCCGAGGCTAGGGCTTGAACTCAGGACCTACGCATTGCCTGCTAGGCAAGAGCTCTGTCACAGAGCTACACTCAGCCTTGAGACCTACTTTCACTTAGTTTTGTGATGCTGGAACCCAGGCCAAGCAGACACACTAGGAAAACCCCTTTCCCACCAAGCTACTGAGGCCTGGTTTTGCTTAGACGAAGGACAGCGCCGCCTGGGTGTTAGCACAAGTCTCCTCCTGTGGATGGTGCTTACAGCATAATACAGTGAAAGAACACGGGGTCTGACTCCTAGCTCAGCGACATAAGGAAGGTACTTAACTTCTCTGAGATTAACTTGTAAAATGGAAACAATACTTTTGTTTGTCTCTTTTGTTTTGGGGACAGGGTTTTGCTATGTAGCCCAGGATGGCCTGGAACTCTTGATCCTCCTGCCTTAGCTTCCAGAGCACTGGGATTACAAGTGTGCGCCACCACACCCAGCAAAATTTTATCTTTTGTAGAGTTTGGGTGGGATCAGCAAAACTGTCCCAAAACATCACTGCATGGGCACTGGGGACACACATATGACTATCACCTTGGCACTTTGGACCAGTAACAGAGACAGAAGACTGAGAAGACAATTACAATACAATGCGATGATCGCTGGTATGGAGGAACAATCTGGTGCCTGGAGATGGAAGTCATTATTATTAATTAAACCTTGCTGATTTGACTATAGCCAAGCAGTATTTGAGACAGCTCTGTTGTTTTCATCCATTGGTGCTCCAGTTTTTTTTCTTTCTTTCTTCAATTCTTTGCCTTTCATTACATTAGCTTTTTCCAGTCAAGCAAATGCCAGGCTGAACTGCATGCAGGGTGGGGAAGGAAAGACTATGCTCCAGGCTACACTGGAAAATGGTCTTCTTTTGCCTAAGAAATAAGTAGCTGCCAACCCTTGGAGTTTTTCTACAACAATGTTCTCAGGGAAGGAGCAGACATCTGAATTTCTTGTTTTGTTTTGTTTTTGAGAAAGGGTCATGCTATATACATAGTTCAGGCTGGCCTTGATCTCACTGTGTATCCCAGGTTGGCCTCCAACTCACAACAATCCCGCTTCAGCCTCCTGAGTGTTGAGATTACAGGCATGTGCCAGCACACTTGGGTCTGAATTTAATATTTTCAAATCCTGCTAGTGATCTTGTTTAGCTCCTCTGGTTGAGCGTAACGTTCCATATCCAGCAGCTGCTTGTGCTTGAGGAAATTATGCCAAATTCCCTCTTCTAAGGGTCCTATGTATTGATCTTTACAGTTAAAGTGAATGAATATTAATATTTTGAAGACTTTAGAGGCCAGGTGTGGTGGTACACACCTGTAATCTGATCCCTCTGGGAGGCTGCAACAGAAGTGTTGAAAGTTCTAGTCCAGCCTGGGCAAGTCAGCAATTTAGCAAGATCTTGTCTCAAAATAAATGAAAAAGGAGCTGGGCGTGGTGGCACAGACCTATAATCCCAGCACTCGGGAGGCTGAGGCAGAAGAATCGATACAAATTCAAGATCAGTTTGGGCTACCTAATGAGTTCAAGGCCACCCTGAACTACATAGAGAGACCTGTCTCAAAAACAAATACAATAAAATAAAGGGCTGGGGATGTAGCTCAATGCGAAAGCCCTTGGTTCAATCCCTACTACCACAAAAAACAAACACACACATAGAAAAGAATTCTAGAGATAACTGAAGGAAATCTTTAAGAGGTCGCTTAAGAAAATCCCACCATCACAAATCTCGGTGTTAGAAAAAAAATTGACTTTAGGATTTTTTCTTTTAGGGAGAGTTTAATAGAAGGACATTCATATTCATCTACCCCCAGCAAGATCTGATAAAAGTGTCCCTGAGTTGCCCAAGGCCAGTGTGGAAAACCACCTACCTGAAGAAGCCGCTGAGAAGCAACTCCACCTCCTTGTGGGTCCTCAGGTACTTTTCATTAGCGATCCGAGTCTGGATCTGGGGGCAAGAGCAAAGGGTCGCGCTCCTGAGGAGACAGACCAGGTGGACCCCGGAGTGTGAAAGGCTGGGAGAAACGACCAGCGCCCCCGACCCGGGTCTTTTCCCGGGTGCTGAATGCATAAGCCGCCTGTCTCCGTCCGACTTTTCTGCCGATGCCGCCAGCTCAGGCTCAGGGGCCTTCACTGAGGTCGGATCCCGACCCGAAGTTCTTTGTATCTAACTTGATTTATCGGGCAGTAATTTCGGCCCATTTCTCCGGCCGGATTCCTGCTTTAATTCTTCCTGCACCTTTCGTCGTCGGTCGAGCTCGGCTCTGGGGCCGGGAAGCCCCCTTCGATCTGGGCACGGGCCCCCCACCCCGTCCCCTCCTCTCACGGTCCTCCTCGCTGTCTCGGGGGCCCCCGTCCTGCGGCCTGTGACAGAGGCGGGCGTGGGGAGCTCAGGCTCACGCACCTTGAAGTTTTGCAGCTGCTCCAGCTGCGCGGGGCTCAGCAGCTCCCGGCCGCGCTCGGGAGGCGGATCCCGCGGTGTAGCCATCTTGCCGCGGTCGTCTGGGCGACGGGCCGCCGGCCAACGAGGCCCCGCCCCCGGCCCCGCCCCGCCGCGTCCAGCCCTCTCGCAGCGAGGAGGGGAGGCCTAGGAAGCAATGAGGAGGCGCGAATTTGGGGAGTCTCTGAAGGATCTAGATTTGGGGCTGATTTATCGATTTAATTGTATATGCAATGAGCATTTCGTATTGGCCGAACCTAACCTCAAATAGTATTTTCTCTTAGCTCTGGTCTAGAACGAAAGAGGAAAAAGTTTCCTAAGGCAGACTCTCCTCGAAGCTGGTTCCCTGCTAGGCCAGATGCTGGAGGAAGCCTGGACCTGAGGGAGAGAATCCAGGTCTCTTCCCTTCTCGCTGGCCCCTAAGGCGGTTCTATCGTTCCTGTGGGCGTTTCTCAGGGAAGTCTTGGAGTCTTAAGGGGAAAGCTCCCAGACCCACCTTCTGCAAAGTAACCTTCTCAGGATGCTGGGAACGAACTGGGGGACTCCTGGCAGAATTTCTCCCTCGTGAACTCTCTTTCTTTCTTTCTTTCTTGTTTTGTTGTTGTTGTTGTTCTTTTTGTTTTGTTTTGTTTTTTTCTTTTTTGAGACAGGTTCTTGCTATGTAGTCCAGGCTGGACTTGAACTCACCATGTATCCCCAGGCTGGCCTCAAACTCGCAGCAATACTCCTGCCTCAGCCTCCCAAGTGCTGCGATTACAGGTGTGCACCACCATGCCCGGCTTGAACTGACTTTCTTATGTAGATTAATTTTTCTCTTCACTCTATTCTCTTCATAAATTCCAAATTATTTCTCCCACTCCTGATTAAATATGGGAGGAAAAAGGGAATTGATCTTCAAGGTTTGTTTTTCTAGGTTCTAATTAAGAAAAGCAAGTGAAATTTAAAGCCAGAAAGCTGAAAATAGTGGCCTGGAAAGGGCAGGAGCCTGTCTGTCAATACACACACGCCGAGCTCCCACACCACAGAGATCAGAGACCTTCTGATGGGATGGAGCAGAGAACCCAAAAGAGGGGCTGTCTTTTCAGATTTGTGAACAACTTCCGCAAGGAGCAAGGAAACAGTTTGAGAACAAGCTAAGCATCAGCACTTGGGTTGGGAGGACAGGGCCTCTCAGTGGTCTGCCTCTATTTTTCTCAGCAAAGACCGAGAAATCAGGGGAAAAGTTGACAGTACCCATGCCAGGGAAAGAAGTCAGTTGCCAGGAACCTCTTTTGGGTTAGTAATCATTTTGGTTGGTTGGCTATTTTTCAGGAGAGAGAGTTAACAGTGTGAGAGAGAGATAAGCAGCCATCTGTCAGAAGGGTTATTTTTCTGACAGGATCAGAGGTTAAGCAGACCTGTCCTTCCCACTCCCCAAAGAAGCAAATGGAGATGCACCAGAGCTGCACAAGCCAGTGTGGTTGCCACGAGCCCCCAAGGTTCTTGTTAAACATCTGCAGGGCTGCAAATTTAGCACCGTGGTACAGCACTTGCCTCGCAAGTACAAGGCCCTGAGCTCAGTCCCCAGCACCAAAGCAAACAAACAAACAAAACATTTGCAATGTGTCTGTTTTAGATGTCCTGGAAATGTAAACTAGACTCTGTATCTTGAAGAATTAGTGAAAAAATGTAGAATAACTCGTTAATAGCTTTGTATTGATTCCATGTTTACATAGTATTTTGGACATACCAGGTTAAATAAAATGTATTATTAAGAGGAATTTTACTTTTTTAATGTGGTTACTGGAAATTTTAAAATTATATATATGAAAAAAATTATATATGTGGTTTGTGTTATATTAGACATCATCGGAGTCTGGACATGGAAACATATTTGCACACGCTCCTGCATGCACTGCTCTCTCCATCCTCCCACCCCCATGCAGAAAATAATTGGCGTCCTCCTTCTGCAAGTATATGATCTTGTGTTTCAAGAATCAGTCAAACGGGCTGGGGATTTAGCTCAGTGCTTAGAGTGTTTGCCTTGCAAGCATGAGGCCCTGAGTTCGATTCCCAGTACCAAAAAAAAAAAAAAAAAAGAATCAGTCAAGCTTTTCTCGACTAATCTGTCCTGTGGTCCAAATACCCACGTGTGAGAGGCTACTTCTGTTTCCTTAACAGATTTACTCACTAATATGTGTTACATTGGCCTGTCACACCTCCCTACTTGAGGCAGAAGCCACCTGAGGGCAGGAAGTGTACATAACTATTTGTACATGCTCATAAATTCTACTGTAGATGTCTTCATCTGTATTCAATGAGGGAAGCCAGTAATATCTGATGACAAGCCACCTCACCCACATGTACCACCAAATCTTGCCTTTTCTGAAAAAAATATACCAATTATCTGGCATTTCTCACTTTCTGGGAATCTAAAACCAGGAATAGAGCTCTCTCTCTTTATAAAGTCAATAATCTCTTTTTTTTTTTTTTAATGTAGGGCAGCTTAGCTCTGAGTGTGGAGGAATAAGAGGGTGAGCTTGGGGATGGTGGCAGAGAAGGTATCCTGAAGGAACTAGTGGAGGAGTTAGGGTTTGAAGCCATGTCTCCTCCTGGAGAGAAACTGCCAGAGAAATCCCTCTGAGGGATTGCCCCACCACCCCGCCATCTCTTTGTCACAGGGCTCCCTTTTCTGAGGGTCTAGAAGAACATCAGAGATATAGATGCCCATGTTCACGCAGCCAGAGGGGCTGGTGAGAGCTCTTCCCCTCCTCCTGAGACTCTGCCTCTCCTCTCAGCCTGATACCTCCAATCTGGGGGCTACTGACTAAGGGAAGAAGCAGAGATGTTTTCTGCCTGCAGCTGTCTCCTCAATTACTGACTGGGAGGAAGAGTGAGAGGAGTTCATTGAAATTCATTTTTGTGAATGTTTAATATTTCAATTAATATGATTAGGCTCAAGCCTGAATGAGCAGCAGGGCGGCAGATCTGCTGAGAAGACACAGAGTAATGAGATCAACCAGGCTGTGGGGTCTTCCCTTCTCCATCCTCAGAGGGCGTGATCTGCTTAGCATCTCCATAAATACAGAGATCAGATTAGAAAGCAAGAAAGGGGTAGTGGGGGTGGGGCAGGAGAGCGGAAAGTTACTTTGGAGAATATGCTTGTACTTTCTGATTCCTGGTACTGCCAGTCTTCCAAACACCCACCATCGCATACTTCACCACTTTCCTCCCCTCGCTGTCTTAGGGGACCTATTGGGAGGACCTGGGCATTTATAAGATGAAGTGCACTCAAGTCTGCACACACACACACACACACACACACCCCTGCCAGGATTTGGCTCCACGTCACAGAAATTCCAGCTAAGGAAGGATGGCAGGTGGTCAACAGAGAATCAAGCAGGAGAAGGGAGGACTATGTCTCAGCCAGGATTCAATGAAGCCCGAGGAGGAAGAAAGGTCAGGCTTAGCCACTGTCCCCATTCCTTAGAGGAATGTTTGATGTGGGAGTTAAATGTGTGGGCTCAGGAGCCAGCCTACCTGGGCTAGAGGCTCGGTCAGACTTCTTTCTAGCTTCGTGGCCTTAGGCAAGTCATTTATTCGCTCTGTGCCTTGGTTTCTTCATGTCTACTTGGAGATTGTGACAGAATCCACATCACAGGGCGGTGGTGAGGGTTTAATGAGTTAGAGAGTATAACACATTTGGAACAATGCCTGGGACACTGTAAGTGCCATATAAGCGCTGACCATGACTCTATTTCTCTTCCAGAAGAGAAGGCCACCTGCTGTGATAGCTCAGGATTGGAGGCTGCTGGGATTCAGCCAGGACACATTTCGGAGACACCAGCAACCCTGAGGAGACATCAGCCTCACCCCAGGGCGAGGAAGGGAGGGACGGAGATGCAGACTGTTCTACAGAAGCTGTGAGTGCCGGTGGGTGGTGGGCGAGCACCCACAGGGCAGAGCTGGTGCTGCTGGGGTATGAGGTCCGCCTGTGCCCCCCCACACCGAGCAGGGCTCGGTGCCCTGCATGAGAGTCAGGCTCCTTCCAGATCACGGAGCTCACGGATCACACGTGGAGGGAGGATGGTTTCGGGGAGTAACAGCCCCCCAATGTGCTTCCCTGCCCATCCTTCCCGCCTGACTCAATTGGAGCCCAACTGGAGGGAGCAGCACGGAAAGGAATAATTGGGTTTCTCTGCCCTAAAGGAGACTTGACAGCTGTGCGTCTCGCCACTGGAGGCATCAGGAATGTGCTCCCAGCAGAGGTTCTGGGCATAGAGTATTCGTTAAGCACCTACTACACACCAACACCGTGAGCAATGAAGTGCTGAATTAAACGGTGTCTTGGTCTTCCAGGAGCTTACAGTGAGAGCTTCCACCGCCACTGCTGCCACCCAGCCCACGTTCGTGTACACACAAACCCCCCGGAGGGAAAGAAGGGGGTGTCGGCAAATGCCAGAAACCTATAGTTTTCTTGTTTCCTTTTCTGGAAAATATACAATTCCCTTTCTGCAGTCATCTCAACCTGCTCTCCCCTTCCCGCCTCCCTTTCCATTTTTCCTCTCTGGGTCCCTCTACTCTTTTCCCTCCAGACTCTGCTACCTGCTTCCCTCCCCACCTACACATCTCTCCGTCCCCCTCAGCCTGCCCAACTGTCCTTTCCCATTTTCTTTTCCTTGGTTTCTTTCCTTGGCTCTCCACTCTGGGCTCCCCAAACGCCGGTTCCCCTCTCCTCCCCACCCCCAGCTCCCATCTCCTGGGTCTTCTCTTCCAGCACCGGGGACAGCTCCAGCCCCCGGAACAATGGACCCCACCTTAGGGCTCCTCTATAAATTCTCCATCTTCGTGCCTTGCCTAACTTCTGATTGGGGAGTAAGATGGGGGAAGGGTTGCAATCAACAGGACCAGCTGCTCTTCTGGGGGCGGGAAGAGAGTCCGGAAGGATGGCAATAGAAAGAGGGCGTGGCTCTTGCCTGGATTGTACGTCTCTCTCCAGGGTAGAGAATTTGTATTCTACCCCTGAGACTGACATCACCGATGTCAGGGGAACGGAGGTGGGAGTGGGGAGGGGGTGTGGAGGAGGGAGGTTTTTGTTGAGGAGAGCGCGGCCGGAGAGCAGAGCTCCGGGACCCAGGTGACCGGGAACGCAGGCAGCCCCAGCGGCGGGAGCAGCCGGCAGCAGCCCAGGCCCAGGGACCGGGGTGGGGGTGGGAGGGGGGCTGAGGGGAGGACCTGAAGGGGGGCGGCAGGGCAAAAGGGACCCCCGGAGCCCTGCCGCCATCAGAAATCAAGCATCTGGCATCAGGGATCTTCGGACCCAGCAGAAGGATCAGCCACAGGGGAGGTGTCCTCCCCGGGGAAGCCAACGAGAGCTCCACCTGCCCCACATCAGGAGGGGCTCCCCTCACTGAAGCTGCTGGCAACCATATCTCAGGCCCTGAACCCCTCAGTCTCCTCCCCGTCCCCTTCCTCAGGCTCCTCCCCGTCCCCTTCCTCAGGCTCTTTCCCCCACCTCCACCTCTCATTGCCACCCCCCCACACCCCGTTCTCAGCCCTCCTGAGCCCCAGAGCTCCTGATACCACTCCAGCCCTCCAGGTCTCAGCCACTCTGACCCCCATCCTGGGATCTCTGCCAGACCTGTGGGAGGGAGATCGTTTGTTCGGGCTATGCCCCCTGGTGGCTTGGCCGTGTCTGCCTAGACCCCTGACCCCCAGCCCTCCACTCCGGGGCCTCCTTTGTGTGAAGAGCTGCTCCTCTGCTCAGCAGTGTGGTTGGGGGCCAAGGGGAAAGCTGGCCCTGGCTGGGCCCCCGGCCCCCACCACTTGCCTCCTTGTTGGGCAGCTCCCCTGGCCTCTGGGCCTCTCCCTGCTCCCCTCGGCCCCTCCTCCTGGGCCGCCCCAATGAAGGAGCCGGATGCCATCAAGCTATTTGTGGGGCAGATCCCGAGGCATCTGGAGGAAAAGGACCTGAAGCCCATCTTCGAGCAGTTTGGTCGGATCTTCGAGCTGACTGTCATCAAGGACAAGTACACCGGGCTGCACAAGGGTGAGGGGTCAGGCCAGGCTGGAGAGGTGGCAGTGGGTGGTTGGGAGGCTGGGAGGAGGAGAGAGAAAAGCCAGGCTGGAGAGGTGGAGTGGCTGGAAAGGTCTGCTATGCAAAGAGAAGGAATTGTGGATGGAGGAGCTGAAAGAGAACTCAGCTAGAGTGACCAGGGGACTCTGGGACAGAGGACCAAGGGGGGCTCTTTTGGGTGAAGAGTTATCAAGAGGGCTGCAGAGATGTGGCTCTTAGAGATGGAGGAGGGTGTGAATGTCATGGGATGAATTTAAGAAAGGATGCAGGGACAGAGAGCTGGTTTGAGAGAGAAGGAGCTGGGCAGGGGTGTGTGTGTGTGTGTGTGTGTGTGTGTGGCAAGACTGAGAACCGGAGTAGGCTCTGATAATGTCAGGACAGAGGTAGGTTAGGACACAGGGGCAGGTGCTCCCTGTAGAGAAAGTAGAGCTGCCCTGGGCAGGGCAGGAGAGGGACGAGGGACATGCGGAGTGGGGTATGAAAGACAGAGATTGGTGGTGGTTTGGGAAGTGGGGAGGGGTCAAAAAGTTAAGAAGGAAGATGCCCCTGAGGCCTCTCTCTGAGGGCTGTGTGGCTAAGCAGGGCTGACCCCAGGGTCAGAACTTGGAAAGCACTGAGGATCCTTGGGCCACCTTCCCTCCCTCCCTCCCATCACTGGGCCCAGGGAAAAGGCACTTCTGGCTAACTGTGCTTTCCTGTCCCTCTGGGTTTCACACGCTCTCCACCATGTGCCTGCCTCCTGTAGAGTTGGGAGATGCGAGGAAATAGGGAATATAGGAGAGGAGGGGGTGCTAATGACCAAGATGGAGGGAGGAAAAGGCAAAGGAGAAAGAGGAAGGAGACCAGCTGAAGAACAAAAAACCACACTATGCGCACTTGTCTGGCAACCACAAGCCACACCAAGTCCTGTCTCCTAGCAGCTTGCCCATCACCGCCTGCGTTCAGATTCCCAGGTCTCCACTCTGCTGCTGGGACAGAAAGTCTTCCCCTTCCAGATACCTCCCACTGCATCAGGCTGGAGAGGGCAAGAAAAGGAAAAGCTTCCTGGCCTCAGTCTCAGCGGGGAGCCCCTTAGGGAGGGGAGGCTGGGGACTCACCCCCAACTGTCTCTGCCCCTGCCTTTCCTCAGGATGTGCCTTCCTGACATACTGTGCCCGCGATTCAGCCCTGAAGGCCCAGAGTGCCCTGCACGAACAGAAGACACTTCCAGGGGTGAGTCCCATCCTTTGCAGTCCCTGGGGTGGCTGAGAAGGGCCTTAGCGATGGCGTGGGCTTCTCACCCTCCTGGACACTGAACATGTTTCCCAGCTTCTCCATCAGCAGGAAGTCCCTCTATTTCTAGCATCTGATTTTCTTGCTACAGACTCGTGCATGTCTCTAGTCTTCCCTGAAGAGTAGGAAAGGAGCGATTAGCGGAGTAAGCGTGACCTTTTAGAGGAGCAGATACAGCCCCTCCCCCACCTCCCAACCTGCCCGTGGGGGGCAGTGCTAGAGGGAGGACTGAGCCAGTGGGGAGGTGTGGGGAGAAGCCACAGGACACCAGGTGTGGGTGGGGTGAACTGAAGACACCCAGACACTCTTGTGGCTCTGAGGAGACAGCTGTGTGGCTGGAAGGTGGGGGAGGGCCACTGCCACCCTGAGAATGGGCAGCTGGGGCTGGATTGGCGTCCAGGTGTTAGTTTTAGAATTTGACGGCTCCCCTCTTGTGTCCCAGGACAAGCCCTGGGAACAGAGTCATGGGGCATCTGGGTCAAGCAGGGGCCTGGGTAGGCCTAGGCCGGGGGAGCAAACAAGGGCAGGGCAGACATCATCATGGAGCACCAAGAGTGGTTGGAGAGCGAGAGGTGCCTCTGATGTGGCCTCCCTCCTGCAAGGTCACACCCCTTTGTTTCTTCTCAGCCAGCCTTGCTGACAGTCCCAAGCCTGGCTGGCAACTGAGGAGCAGGAAATAAGAATCTCAGACTGCCCTGTGCACAGAAGTGGGTGGGCTGGGGGTCACAGAGGCCTTTTCCCTTTTGCAATCTACTTGCTTCCGTTTTCTCCTCCTGGACCTCACTCCAGGCCTGCCTTCAGCACAGTCTTGCTCAGCATTCTCTGGATGCTGGAGACAGTCTGTCCTGGCCCCTACCCCTTCCCCACACGGGAACTAGAGAACGGTGCTGATCATGGTGCTGATCATCCATCTCTTCTTGGGAGGGAAACAGACAAAGTAGATGGGGTGGGGCAGGCAGAGGAAAATTAGAACTGCTCCCACCACGACCAATTTCAAACCTTTCCGAGGTTCTCACTGGCCCTCAGCCCTAAATTCTGCCAGGAGAGGCAACACAACCACTCTTCCCCAGTCAGCGGCCAGAACAGCCACCACCCCGTATGGTGGAGGATCCGTGCGTGAGTATGAGCAGGCCCCGGGAGTCAGGCTAGAATGTGTTCATGCACACACATGCATGAGTGCCCGCAGGCCAGCTGTGTGGGGATGTGGGCACATGAAGCCTGGTCCCCATCAAGTTTCAGTCCCCCACCCTTTCCCAACTGTTTTCGTTCCCAAGGCTGTTTGCCTTTTCCTGTTGTCTCCCCATTTCAGACGCCCTGCAGAAACCACAGATGATCAGAGGAAAAGAGAGAGTGGACAAGGGGAAGCAGATAGGGGATTTGGATGAGAGAGCTGACTTGGGGGGTGGACATGGACCCCAAGGGCACAGTGTGCCAGCCAGGGACACCTAACCTGTCTGTTCCCTGCAGCTGCCCTGTCGGGGTGGAGAGGGCTGCTCCTGCCCCTCCTAAGGACATCAAGCCCAGAGTGGGGTGAGGGAGGAGCGTGCCCCAGTTAATGATTGTCTAGCCCTGTTCCAGGGCTCCCAGGTGACCCTGAGTTCCATGTTGGCCCTTGCCCCACGGGACAGAATCTAGAGGGACTTGACAGAGTTTCCAGTAGAAATGAGGGGTTTACCTCCTGATGGGACCCTATATTAGAAGTTTGGGGGAGCAGACCCAAAGAACAAAGAGGAGCAGATGTCTGACCAAGCCTTGCTGCTGTACCCCCTGGGTCTTTTGTCTTGTCACCTGCCTTCCCCTCAGATAATTTGTGTGTGTGTGTGTGTGTGTGTGTGTGTGTGTGTGTGTAGTGTCAGCTGCTACACAATTCCATTGAGAAGTTCTACCGACTGTCAAACCTCCCAGCCTTCCTAGTGTACCTTCTTTTTAGCCCCTCTTCTTTGCTCCCCATCTTTGTTACCTCAGAACCTAGAATGTGCTACTCTATGAGGGTGATGTTTTAGGCTGCTCAGAGCAAGAAAGGGGGCAGTGACCACTGAGCCTACCTACTTGCTCTTCTCTCCACCAAAACCTCCCGGGCTGGCTTTGCCACAGCTCCCTGGATCTGTCCCATGAGCGGGGTGTGGCCTCCAGGCTGTGGTAATCTGAAGGACATCTCTGTCTGGCCTATTCCTCCTCTGCTGTAGACCCAGATCCCACTCTGGGCTGGGAAGGTGGACTGCAGCCCTACTTGTGTGTGGTCTGGGACACAGGCAACAAGTGTGGAGCCAGGAGTGGCAGGGCCCCAGGCCTGCGCCCACAAGAGAATTAGATTTTGTGGGAACGATGAGCTCTTCTTGGAAGTGGAGTCTTTTCTGCTGGTGAGGATGGTGGTGGAGCAGCACGGGGATTCTTGGATGGGGTATAAATAGCCCCTTCTTCTTTGGGAGGCCCGGGGGAGGGCTTATCACCTGGTGGGTGGTAGCTAGGGAAGGGCGGGTGGCACTGTGCAGGCTTGGTTGCCAGGTAAACAGAGCACAGCTGGACTCAGGGGAGGGGACAGGTGTGCAGAGCTAAGCTAACAAAGCCTGGGCTTCCCACAGGAAGTGCCAGGCCAGGAAGGAGGAGCCTGGGAATGGGTACTGGGGGCACCGAGGGAGGCCTCCGTCACCACGGCCACTCTATGGTCTGTGCATTTGTGTGCATCTCTGTGTGAATCCACATCACTGTGGGTATTTATTGCTCTGCTATTTATGTGCCTGGAAGCCTGGGCAGGGAAGGAACCGCATCCTTTCTCTCTGGGTTCCAGGTTCCTCATCTCTGTCCAGAATAGCACATCCTCAAGGGCCTTTTGGGAAGGGGTTAGTGCCTTGTACAAGAATCCCCTGCACGGTGTCCCTGAGTCTTCCTCTACCTCTCATGGAGTGGGGTGGAGCCAGCTCTGGAGGTGCCTGTGAGGGAATTTCCTGGTTGTTTTGGTCACAGTACTGAGGCAAGGAGGGGAGCAGCACAGACCCCTGAACCTGGGACCCCAGTCCTTCACACACAGACACACACACACACACATACACACACACACAGAACACACTCACTCACACTCCTAAAGAGATTGGAGCTTGGATGGGATAATCCCAGATTGGTCGGAGATTAAGCTGGGGGCACAGTGGCTGGAGGATTTGTGTGACTGTGATCTTCCCTCCCCCACCAGCTGCTCACAGACCCACAGATCTGGGAGTGGGGTCCTGGGGCAGGAGAATCATTTGAGGTGGAGCTTAGATGTGACCCAAGGCTGTGGATACCTGACTGGAAGAGTCCAACCAGACTGAGACTGACTGGCACGAATGGGTACAGGGACAGAGGGTCCAGTGTGAGACAGGGCTGGGGCAGGGGGATGCCATTTCTGTCCCGCTCTGTGTTGATGCCATAAAAGGTTTCCTATTGCTAGATCACTAGAGCTGAAGAAACCTGACTAGAGACCACCTGATCCACCCCTTGATTCATGGACAAGGAAGCTGAGGCCCAGAGGGTGCAGTGGCTCACCCAAGGTCACATAGCTAGTGAGTGGCAGGGCTGGTCCTCCAACCCAGGTCTCCTGACTCCTACCCCAGGACCTCCTCTGGGCATACCCTTAGCCTCACCCTCAGAGTGAAAATGAATGGTTTGTTTTAATTCTTTTGGTCATTGGAACTGGGAGTGTCCTACCATCAGATGGCGGGAGGGACCAGGTGTGGTCCCAGTAGTCGAAGTCCTACATAGCAAAATATTTTCAGAAACTGAATACTGAATGTCCTTTTCTTCCTTGCCAGTTTCTGTGATGCTCCCACCCTGGCTAAGGAAATCAACCTGTGGGAGTAATAGCTAAGTCTTCTCACCAAACAACATATGGAGACTGAAACTGGGAGTTTCTCCATTCCCACGAAAGACCAGACAAAGGGCAAAACTGCGAGGGTCAGGGAGGGTAGAGTGCAGAAGGACTTAGGTGCCAGGGATAATTTCCAAGGAGACTGGGATAGCCTCTGCTCCTTCAGAGCTGTCTTGGCTATCCAGACACCAGGGATTTCCTCCAGAGGAGGAACGGAGAAGGGACAGTGTGGCCCCTGCAGGGCTGCCCCTACACACCTCTCTCCTGGACCAGGAAGCTTTCCTGGACCCCTCCCCCACCTTCCAGCCACCACCAAATCCTCCACCCCCAGCATACCCTGTTCCCACCCCCCTCCCCACTCCTTCTCCGGGTGTGCCGAGCTGCAGAAGTGATGACGTCACCACGGTCGCCAGGGCGACGGGGACGGATAAATCAGGCTGAGTGGGCGGTTGCCATGGTGCGCATTCTCCCGTTGCCACGGAGACTGGGCATCTGCTCCCTTTGTGCTGCCTGAGTGCCTTCCCCCTGGGGTCAAGGGGTATAGGGGGGCAGGAAGAGAGGTAGACACACCTCCAATGGTCAGAAGAAAGTCTGGGCCTCTGTAGGGGTCTCCCTCAGTCTAGAGACCACCTTGAGGCTTCTCCATAGGGTGGTCTCTGTTGCTCCTACTTTGTAGAAGGAGGCAGCTCTGGTTGAAGAGCCCCTTGGTCGGGCTGTACCTCGGGACCTAGGTCTTAGGGGCAGGCCCTCTGCTTCCCTAAGGAGAGCAGTGCCTGTTCCTGGCCCAGGCATCCAGGACCAACCTATGCCTGAAGCCTTGCCCCATGAGCATCTTCCTTCACATCCTCTCTCCACTGCCTCTAATCCCCGCAGGCCTTGTCCCTCCTTCCCAGCAGAAACCTAGAGAGCTAGGGAAAAGCCTGGGTCTGGGGCTTGCTCCCTTGGGCTTTTCTGCAGGCCCTGGCCTGGGGAGGGCTCTCAGGTGTTTAGAGGAGGACCAAGCACCTGCCTTCTCTTCTCTCCTTTAGATGAACAGGCCGATCCAGGTCAAGCCAGCCGACAGCGAGAGTCGAGGAGGTAGGTTCTGCACTTTCAGACCTGGTCCCTCTCCTCCCACTTCAGATCCAGGGCATGGGGAAGCTAAGGGGCAGCGTCTCTTGTGGAACAGTCTGACCTTTCTAGAGTTCCCAGTCAGGGTGGGGATAGGAGGCAGGATGACCATAAGGATAAGATCCTCCTCACTATAGACATGGAAAAACTGAGGTCCAGAAATGTGCAAGTCCTTCAGAGCTGGGAGGAGTATTCTATATACCTGTATCCTCCTCCCCAACCATCATCCTCTTCACACGTCAGAGCCACTGGTCCCCATGTTGGGGAAGTAGTGTCAGGAGCTCCAGGGGGAGAGTAGTAGGTGAAAGGGCTGAGAAAGAAGCCAGGAGGCCCTGAACATGCCCCTCCCCTTGTGCCCTACTCCCCAGAAGACCGGAAGCTCTTTGTGGGGATGCTAGGGAAGCAGCAGACAGATGAAGACGTCCGCAAGATGTTTGAGCCGTTCGGGACCATAGATGAGTGCACTGTGCTCCGGGGACCTGATGGCACCAGCAAAGGTAGCCCACTCGCGGCCCCTCTCCCTGGTAGCCCCTTTAGCTTCCTGTCCATACCCATTGTTCCCTGGCAGTGGGTCCCCCTGTGGTGGCCCTCAAAGTGGACACTCACCCCTTTCCTCCTCCACCTCAACTCTCTAGGCTGCGCCTTCGTGAAGTTCCAGACCCACGCCGAGGCCCAGGCAGCCATCAACACCCTTCACAGCAGCCGGACCCTGCCGGTGAGACCTGTTCCCCTCCACATACCCCTCCTGTCCACCCAGCCCACCTGCCAGTGGCACAGAGGGGCAGCCTACTCAGGACAGGACTTTTTTGCAGAGTGCGGTGGGATCAAACTCAGGGCCTTGCACTTGCTAGGCAAGTACTCTACCTCTGAGCTAAATCCCCAACCCCTAGGACAAGACTTTTAATTCACTGAGAAGTAGGGTTCTGGCAGAAGAGAAGAATCAAACCACATAGGAACACGTGCACACGTCAAATAACATTTCCACACCTCTCCTCTCCTGTACTCCTCATCTTCAGTCCAAATCTGTTCACCCTCCTTTCCTGTCTCCTCTATTCCTCAGCCCTCCTTTGATCTCCTATCTCCCACCTGCTTTCTCAGGTCCCCCTACCCACTTTGCTGGGGTCCCAGGCCCTTATTTTGCCCCTCCGGCATGTTGACTCTGATTTCCCTGCTCTTTAGCATTAAGTGACTCCAGTGCACTCTGGGAGCTCCCAGAGGAAAAGACTGCTAGATGAGAACTAGCTGGCCTGAAGGATGTGGGGTCCCCTAACTCACAGTTCTTGGGTAGCCAGGATGCAGAACATGGCAGAGAACTGCTTTAAACAATCCGAGGCCCCTTCCAGCTCTGAGAGTCTAGGATTCTACAACAATCCTTGTAAATGTTCCAAGTTCATCTTTATTCGCCTCAGGACAGTATTAAAATCTCTGGCTGTGTCCACCAGGGACATCACAAGGCCATAGGCATGGGAGTGGGGATCATGTAAGAGAGATGGGGAGGCTACAAGGTGAGATTAAGTATCTGCTGTGGCTGGCCCACTGGTCGGGACAGATTGTCAGCTCAGAATCCTCTTGGAGAAGCCAGTGGGCTGAGGATTTAGCTCAGTGGCTAGAGTGCTTGCCTTGCAAGCACAACGCCTTGAGTTCAATCCCCTGCACCAAAAAAAAGAAGCCAGTGATTCCCTTCCCATCCTGGTAGGCCTTCCATTTTTTGAGCACATGCTTTCACCTTCCCAGCTCTGTCTAGCCTTTTGCACATCCCAGCACGGGGAGAGGGTGGGATTAGAATCTCCCCCATTTGATGGCAGAAAACAGTGGCTCTTCCTCCCCAAAGGGCCAGGCCATGGAGGCTGGGGGGATAAAGCCAGGTGCTGAGGGCCACGGGGAGGAGAGATGCTGATCTGTCCCTCTATGCCACATGGGGCCCACACCCAGGGTGCCTCATCCAGCCTGGTGGTGAAGTTTGCTGACACAGAGAAGGAGCGAGGTCTCCGCCGAATGCAGCAGGTGGCCACCCAGCTGGGCATGTTCAGCCCCATCGCCCTCCAGTTTGGAGCCTACAGCGCCTACACCCAGGCCGTAAGCACCGCTGCAAGTGCTCCCCCGTCCCCATGTCCCTGTGGCCTCTTTTGTCCCTCCCCACCCTCCCAACACCAGGGCCCAGCTTGGGAGGGAAACAGGCCGGGTGTGGGGGCCGGGCCCCACTCTCCTCTCTCCCCACGCCAGCTGATGCAGCAGCAGGCGGCCCTGGTAGCGGCTCACAGTGCCTACCTCAGCCCCATGGCCACCATGGCTGCCGTGCAGATGCAGCACATGGCCGCCATCAATGCCAATGGCCTCATCGCCACCCCCATCACCCCATCCTCAGGTAAGACAGGGATGGACCAGGCACGAACCCGGCAGGGCTAGGAGCTACAGCATGGTGGGGGTAGGGATGGGAAGCCACGGGGTCCAGGAGAGGGTCAGGGTCAGAGAGTAGCCCGCCTGCTCCTGTCTGCTCGCTCAGACTTGCTGGCTGGTTCTCTGCATCTGTGTGCGTCTGCTTCTCTGCTTTGTCTCCACTTTCTCCTCCCCAGGAACCAGCACCCCTCCTGCCATCGCTGCCACGCCCGTCTCTGCCATCCCTGCTGCCCTGGGCGTCAACGGCTACAGCCCGGTGCCCACCCAGCCCACTGGGCAGCCTGCCCCTGATGCTCTGTATCCCAATGGGGTTCACCCCTACCCAGGTGGGGCTCCCTGCCAGACTACCCTGCCCCAGCAACCATCTAAGCCACCACACCCATTGGTGGCACTCCAGCCTCAGGGTTTGAGGTGCTTTTTCCTGCTCTCATTTTGGGCAGGGATGCTCCTTCTGTTCTCAGCCAGGGACACTGAGGCTTACAGAGAGGCAAACCAACCTGCCCAGAGTTGCCAGGCATGAACTCAAGTCCTCTTCATGCTGGCTCTTTCCCCCTTCCCACTGCCCTGTTTGTTTCCCCTTCTCACCTCGCACTCATGCCTGGATGAGGCTCTCCCCATTGCCATCCTCTACTCTCAGAGGGGCTGGTGGGGCCCCTACTGTGCCCCAGGCCCACTCATGTCCATGCTGCTCTCTCCAGCCCAGAGCCCCGCGGCCCCTGTGGACCCCCTGCAGCAGGCATATGCGGGGATGCAGCACTACACAGGTGAGGCCCCCCAGCCGGGCCCCTGCCCAGGTGGGATGGATGGCAAGAGGGAAAGAGGCCCAGAAACTGGGTCTGGGCTTCTCAGCTCCCTGCCAATTCCCCTTTTCAGGCTTTCCTGACAGACCACACCTATGAGGGTGAATCTTCAGGGGCAGAACACCCAGGGGCCTGGGGCAGCTCTGTGGGTCCCACTGGCCTGGGCTGGGGGAGAGGGACAGGGATGGCTGGAGGAGTCAGGGGAGCCCCATTTGCTCTCTGTTCCCCCCAACCTAGCAGCCTACCCAGCGGCCTATAGCCTGGTTGCACCCGCGTTCCCGCAGCCTCCGGCCCTGGTCGCCCAGCAGCCCCCCCCACCGCCCCAACAGCAGCAACAGCAGCAGCAGCAACAGCAGCAGCAACGAGAAGGTGCCATCGGGGTCAGGGTCCTCATAGCCTCGAGACTCGAGGGATAGGAGTACCTTGGTTGTGGGCTTATGGGATTCCTGATTCCCCAGGCCAAGCCCAGTTCTTGTCCCACGCAGAGGCGGGGAGGTGACGGGAGAGGCAGTGACTGCAACCCCGGCTTACCGTGCTGGTGGTTCAGCCAGGCTTGGAGGTTGCCCGCCGGATAGCGTTCACCTGAGACCTCTGTTGTGCCTGTGTGCATCTGCCAATCACTGAGCTCCCCTATCTGCTGCCATGCAGGCCCTGACGGCTGCAACATCTTCATCTACCACCTGCCACAGGAGTTCACAGACTCAGAGATCCTCCAGATGTTTGTCCCCTTTGGTCATGTCATCTCAGCCAAAGTCTTTGTTGACCGGGCCACCAATCAGAGCAAATGTTTCGGTAAGAATAGCATGCATGATCCAAAAGACAAAGCACGGACTCTGTGTGTGTGTATGTGTGTGTGTGTGTGCATGGAGGGGCGGGGTGCTAACTCCAAATTAGGAAAAGGTCTTATACATTTGAGGGCACTTATGATCACAACAGACCCAAGTATTTGAAATTCCGAGTGTCCAGGGTCATGAAAGAGCATTCTTTGACACAGTCAGCATCTCTTCCCGCAGAATACCACAGCTTCATCTTTCACCCTAAGAACCAGCCGTGGGACCAGGTTGCAGCTGAGTGACAGAGCACATGCTTAGCACACATGAGCCCTGGGATTCCCAGCATCAAAACGGAAAAACAAATGAACAAAAAAAACCCAGCTGAATTAATTTTTTATGAAGTCTAAAATAGGCTCAGTCTAGGGGTGAATGGTTTTATAAAGGGAGTAGGTTTCATTTGCCTTCACATTTTTAAAAAGCTGTTTCAAAAACCATTTAGGCACCAGGCATTGTGGCACACCCTTGTAATCCCAGCACTCGGAAAGCTGAGACAGGAGAATCACCGCAAGTTCAAGGCCAGCCTGGGCTTCATAGTGAGTTCAAGGCCAGCCTAGACTACATAGTAAGACCCTGTCTCAAAAACAAAAACAAGGGGTTGGGGATTTAGCTCAAGTGGTAGAGTGCTTGCATAGCAAGCATTAAGGGCCTGAGTTCGATTCTCAGCACCCAAAAAACAAACAAAAAATCCAAAAACCATTTAGGGGTCTAGAAGTGTTTTCAAAAGGCAGGCTCTGAGCTATCCAGGCTGAGGAAGGATCCACCCTGCAAAGAATGCTGGCAAGAATATACCACTTAGTTTTTCTGAGTGGGTGGACTAGATTCATCCATTCAGTCCATCAATTAGCAAATTCCTTCTCAACACTTACTATGTCCCAGACAGTATCAGGGACACCTGGAAGAAGTGGGGTGGTGCTTGGAAACTGGAGAACACATCTCCAACCCTAAGCACACGACAGCAGGCTGGGGCTGGGCCTGATGCCCCTCTCATCTCAGGCTTTGTGAGTTTCGACAATCCGGCCAGTGCCCAGGCTGCCATCCAGGCCATGAATGGCTTCCAGATTGGCATGAAGCGCCTCAAAGTCCAGCTCAAGCGGCCTAAGGATGCCAACCGGCCCTACTGAGGGCCCCAGGTGGGTGCTGCTCCTGCCCTGTGCCTTCCCTCTCTAGCCCCTGTATGTCGTAGCCAGGGCCCAGGAGTGCCCCCTCCCTCAGGATACCTACTCCCACCTGACTCTGGGCACGAGATCCAGGGTCTCCTTTTCCTGTTGGTCAACCATGTCTCTCTCTCTCTCTCACACACACACACACACACACACACACACACACACAGAGTGACCCTAAGAACAACCAAATCTGCATCTCTCTGTGTCCACTCCCAGATCTTCCACAATATCTGGTCTTATTTGTCTGTTTAGTGTCCATGTTTCTGTGTGTCTCTCTCTTTCTGTTTTCCTTTGGGTTGGATGGAACTAGGGGAGTAGGATTTGGGGAACGGGGGCTGGTTTAGGGTACTGGAGGGACCTAGAATTGCTGGCTCCTGGAATCTCTTCTCCTGAGAAGTGGATATACCTTGTTGCCCTGAACTTTGGGTGATTTTCTAATGTAGCAGTGAACTCTGGGCAAGAGAGCGCACAGACTAGACTGGGGGAGCCCGCCTCCAGGTCCCTTGGGAGTCACTTTGGTTTAGGTGGAGGAGGTTGGAACATCGCACTACCTATGAATTTTGTTTATCAGGTCCCCTCCACCCCTTGCTGGCCACCATCCCAACCTTAGGGCCACGAATCCGTGCGCCTTGGTTACTTTCATGTTGTTTAATCTCCTTTGGACCAAACCCCTGAAAAAACACAACCCAAGAACAATACCCACATTTTCTGTTTCTCCCCTTTCCCCCCAATCCTGGCTGCTTAACTCCCCCCCACCCTGGGGGCCCCCCAGCCCAGGGCCCGTGTCCATTGTCGGCTGAAGCCCCCATCCCCGGACCCCTGCTCCGGGCCCCTGTAAGTTGCATGGAACGAGCGTGTTGTCTTTGGAGCCGATTGTTTGTTATTTGGGGAGGGGCCGCGGAGGGAAGCGCCCCCCAGCCCAGGGTCAGGGCCGGGGGCAGCTCGCGGGACGTGCTTGGTCAACAGTGGTTGGTGACTGTGGTCTGTGTTCTGTGCATTTCTCTCTTGCTTTCTTTGTTCCTTTTCCAAAAGGAACGAGAGCACTACCTAGGGGTTGGGGGTGGTCTCAGCCATGAGACTCGCTCCCTAAGCCCAGGCCTGGGTCCACTGTGGCCTTCTCTGCAGATGCTTCCTCTCTCTTCCCAGGTGTCTGTCTCATAATGCACCCCTCTCCTTCCTTCTCTCAGTTCCGTCTGCCTGCCTGTTTGTTGTCGCATTTCTTTGCCTCTTTCCCCTGTAGGACTGTCTCTGTATCTTCCAGTCTTTTATTTTTCTCATGGGCTGTTTGGTTATTTCCTTTCCAATAGCTTCCCTCCCTGTCTCTGTCCCTTCCCTTTGCTCTCAGGGCTGGTGGGGGGCAGGGGGTGGTTCCATATGGGCTGAGAGCTTTCTGATGACTTGCCTTCCTCAGGCAGCCTGATCTTAGAAGCTGTCACCACCCCGGCCACCTCCCCTTCCCCGTGATGGGCACTGGCCATCACCTTCCCCAGGCTTCATCCGTGTTTCCTTCCTTCACAGGTCTGGAGGTACCAGAGGAAGGGGCACCTCACACCCTCTTCCCACGACTGGCCCGGGCCCTCTCCACACATCTGCCCTGGGCCTTGATTAGGCTCTGGGGCAAAAGCTGCTTCATGGCCTTGGGGGCACAGGACATCGCCCCACCTCACCACCCGCCTCTCTGAAGGGCCGTGGCTTTGCTTCCCTGGCTCCAAGGGCCTGTTTCCTCCTGGGGACCCTTTTGGCCTTTGTGAGGGAGCAAGGAATAGGCTTGGGGGTTCTGGGCTATCTGCCTTCTGCTAGGGCTCCTGTGACGGGCTCTGTGCCCAGTGCTCACACTCCTGCTGTGAGCCCGTTCTAGCTCTGCAGGCCCCAGCCTCTCCCCTAACAGGGGCTTCTCAGAGGCTGGCTCTCACACTCCTCCACCCTCGGCCAGAGGTAGGATATCCCCGAACCCTGGGCTCCCAGCCCTGAAACTCACTGCCCCCTCAAGGGCCCCTCCAAGGAGGGTGTGGGGGAGCCCCGAGGGCTGCCTCTCCGCCAGTCAGCCACAGAGACCCTCCTCCTTTCCTGAGGAAAAGATCTCCCCCAAACCCCTAAAAATGTTTACAGTCTCTGCTGGCCCCCTCCATGTAAATACCACGACCACCCGTGCGTTATCCAGCCCACCCGGCCTGGCCCGGACGCTGCCATCTCTCTTTCTGGGAGTTTAGACAATGTTGCCCTTGGATTTTTTTTTCTCACTCTATTGATTTCTCCCTTTGGTTTGGGGGGTGATTGGGTATTTGGGAGGAAGGGTGTGGGGAGGGATAAAGGGGTTTATTACCTGACCATTTTCTTTAGGAAAAGGTTTGAGGGAAAGGAAAATGGGGTGGGGGAGGGAGTGGTAAGGGGAGACTGGGGAGTCAGTTTCAGACAGTTCTCTATGCTTAACTTATTTATTTATTGCATTTTACTTTTAAAGAGTTGGTCTTTTCTGTCTAAATAAAGAAAGTTTAAAAGCATTAGTAAGAGTCTTGGAAGGTTGAGGGTAGGGGATTGTTCACACCGGCGATGGGGAGGGAAAGAGGGAGGGAAAGAGAATGAGGTTTGGGAAAGGAAATTCTCAGGGAAGGCCCAACCCTTGCTTTTGAGCAGTGTCTAGGGGCTTGCTCATGGTTTCATGATCTTGTTCTGCTCATCTGTGAGGCTTCATTCTGGAATGTTCTGCAGAGTTAGACATAGGGGTAAAGAGCCAGTGGGCAAGCCTCTCCCAGTATCCACCCATATCCCTCTGAAGGCTGGAGCCTTGAAGTCTGTATTCTTGGCTGCCATTTGTGCACCTAGGCCAGTGGGGATACTTGAGCTGGCTATACCAGCACCACATATTAACCGCTGCTCTGTGTGAGATTCTGTTCTAGGCCTTTAATGTGCATTTCTTCACTTAATCTTCCAACAGCCCTGTGAGGCAGGATATAACTGTACAGATAGGGAAAAGGAGGCTTTGAGAGTTGACCAAATTACCCCATCACGAAGCCAGTAAGGGAAGTCTGTAGAGGCTGAGCCCAGTTTGTCAGACAAGAAGACCCACGAAGCTGTTGTCTCCCCTGTTCTCTTACTGGAGGCAAAGGTCCCAAGGAGTACCAAGCAGGCCACAGCAGCAATTCCCATCAGGTAGAAGGCAGACTGTCCAAGGCCCCTCCAGCTTCTAGATTATTTTCTGTGAACTGCTTTAGGGCTGGACTCAGGTGGAGCACAGAGGTGGATTCTTGGACTTCACAGTGCACAGGCCACTTGGTCGGTGGCAGCTACCTGCTACCTCAGCCCTTCTTAGAAACTTGTCACCTTTCAGATCTGATCTAGCTTCAGGCCAGTTATTCACAAAAACACAACCACGAATAAATCCCAACTCTCCCTGCCTCTCCCCATACTTGTGCCTCCTCTTAGAACTGCCTGTAGTTAAAAAGAGAAGCAAATTGTGAAGTACCACAGAGATGTATCTATGGACATAGTTTCCGGGGGAAAAAATAAACAAGACTCGGACTGGTAGAAATCAGGAATGGGACCTTACTCAGAAGGTGAACCCAGGCAAGATTCTTAGCCAAATACAAAGCATCTGAAATCTAGAGAGAAGCCCGTGTGTACAGGTCAGAGATGGGAAGAAGTGTGTATAAGGTGGCAGCACAGCAGTTGGTATTTAGTATTAGGAACTTTCCCTTGAGATGTCTGTCTCAGAACAGTCTATCAGTCAAACAGACATGGAAGGTGGTTTTAGACCAAGAGCATCTCCCAGAGTGGCTTACTGTCCTGGGGCTTCTCTCTCAGGATGTGGAGGGTAGCAAGGGGGTGAACAACCAGGAAGTCTCCTCCTTCTTGGTATCTTCCTAGCCCCCACACAAATGTTAACAGCTACCTTTACTTGTCTGTTTCTTCTGTGATAATCACACTATGCTCAAACATTAATGGCAGCAAAAAGAGAAGGAAAATGGCTTCTTGAGGCAGAAGAGTGGAGCTGGTGAGTTAAGAGCAGGGATGGGGAAGACTTTCAATTATAAAACCAAAAACAAAAATATCCTGTCAGGGACACTAAAGGGATGAGAACATGGCAGCAGGCAAATACTCTGAGAATACTCCCTTTAGTGTGTTTTTTTTTTCTTTCTGCTTTAGTGTGTTTTCATTCCCCTTCTATAGCTTTAGAGCTGTCAAACATGTATACAACACAAGGTATCTCCATTTCCTTTGGGATTGGGCCCTGCTGGCTTGACAGGCATGGCCCAACTTTCTGGGTTCCCTGTGGCTTTCATTTCTCTTGCTAAAATTTTGGAACTTTTCACAGCCTTGGCTCCTAGTGTCTGTGACTGAAGGAGTTCCCACTCATGGCCATGCCTTATGCTCTTTTCCAAATCTAAGAACTTGAATAGCCTTGACCCAAACTCCTGGTTCTCATAAAAATCTTCACACTCTGGGCCCTCTTTCAGTCTACTCTGCCAAGCAGTCAGCTGGAGATTCCCTCTAATGCACTGCATCCTCTCACCTGCTGGATACAAGTACGTCCCAGTCATGTATTTCTAGCCTAATTTTTCTCCTAAGCGAAATTTCCATACTACCTTTTCTCTTAGTCTTCCTTGTTAGTGAACAGCACCACTATGCACCCACCGAAGCCCAGATTTGGATGGCACTCTTCCTCCCATAGTTCATACCCAGTCCGGCTGCAAAGCCCCACCGTGTCCACCTCTGCAGTGCACTGTTAGTCATCTAGCTCAGCTTGTATCTCCACTGCCTTCAACACTGCCCACATCCCACAGCCCCCATTCTCCCCGGGCTGCAGCAGCCTCAGCTGTCTCATTTCTTCTGTTCTCCTACAACTTGTTTGCCAAAGAAGCCAGAATTAACTGTAGAAGTTAATTCACCAGGGCTGGGGATTTAGCTCTGCAGTTAGAGTGCTGGCTTTGTAAGCACAAGGCCCTGAGTTCGATCCCCAGCACCTAAAAAAATTTTAAAAAAGTTAATTCATCAATATTTATTGGTCACCTACTCTGCCTTGTTCACCATCACCCCAAGTAGGGCCCAGAACACTAAGAAGTTACTTAGTAAATGATTAAGAAACTACCACTGGGGTTTAGGATTTAGCACAGTGATAGAGTGCTTGCCTAGCAAGCACAAGACCCTGAGTTTGATCCCCAGAGCCAAAAAAATAAAAATAAAAAAAATTTAAAAAAGCAACTACCAATGGACATCTATACTGGATTTTCCACCTGTGCTTAAACCTAAAACCTTTTCTACCCCAAAATATCACCTCTTAACTATTTCTATTTTCCAGCCACACAGAAAGTCTTGGAGTCTTTTAATCCTCTCACATAAATCCAATGTCATTAAAACATGAAAAATCTCACTTCCACCGCTTTTTCATCTGTTTCCTTCAATCCTACTTCTACTTATTAACTGAATAATCACAGCAGTCTAATTTACCCTTCTGTCTATTCTATACTCTGAAACATCAATCTTTCTAAACTGCACCTGATAAAAACCTTTTTTGCTGCATCCTTTAATATAGGGCACCTCCCTAGCATCAAATGACCCTAAAGCCCCACTTTCCTCTTCATCCTTAAATGTGCCCTAAGTTCTACTTGAATAGGACTATTCATTGTTCTCCAGACAAGGTAGATCCCTTTCACCCCTGTGTCTTTTCCTCCCCCATTACTGGTAATACTGCCTGCCTGGCAATACTGACTTAGTGTTAGATGCTTGCTTGCTGAAATCCTGCTCATGTTAAGTGATTCACCTTAAATATTATCCCACTTTCTTCATGAAGACTTTCTTCATGCCCTCATTCAGAGGTCTCTCCCCCTCCTTTTCCAGTCCTTCCAGCACTGACCCTTCCTCTGCTGTGTATCATGGTCATTTGTAAATGTCTCTTTCTGTGGGACTGTAAGTAAGCAGGATGCTTCTCCTTGCTTTTGTATCTGTGGCAGTATCTAACACAATGCCTCCTACATGGTAGATAATAAATGTTTGTTGACTTTAACCTCTGTAATTCTAATTCTATAATTCCACTTTCTACTTCTCTATGGATTCTTTCCTTGCTAAAGAAAAACGTTTTCCCATAGCATAGTAGTATTTATCTGATTCCAACATTCAATGCTAGTGGCTGGGTGAATGAGACTGAATAATGCCTCTCCGCCAAAGGCCAAACAAAATGTCAAATTGAGTCTTGCTCTTATGGTCATCGACTGAGGAACAAAACCACATTGACTAGAGGTTCTAAAAATAGTAAGAATGTGAAGATTTATAAAAACAATTTTAAAATGTCTGACCCATTACAAATGTGAGTTTTTCAGAGAAGATTCCGCCCATAAAGTAAGTGCAGAGAGGAGGCAAATAGGTCTGGCACCTGAGAGTCCTAGGTAAAGGTGAAGGGCAGCAGAGGACCACCCTTAGGACTAGGGGTGTAGGCACAGGGGTGATACCACCCACCACAGCGCCTAGTAGTGTCTGGGCATTCATTAGGGGTGACATGTTTTCAGTTTCAGATCCCCAAGAGAAAGTTTCCTGAGTTACTGAAAAGTGAAAAAGCATATAGGTGTTGCTGGGAGGACAGTGCTAAGATCTGTCTCAAGGGCTCTTCCACACTTTATCTGGATTAAGCTGGGAAAGGAGTCCTGTGACTCTAAAAGGACCTCATGCAGGTTGGCAGCTGGAAGGGGCAAGCTCTATCAACTCTGAGGACTGAGGGAGAAGGATTTCAAAGAAGCCACTGCAGACAGAGTTGCAAACCAGGCACTGCCTATTTCTCTCTTCCCCACCCCTCCCTGTCTCCTGCCCGCCAAAGACTGCCCCACTGGTTGCTGGGGAAAACTGGTTAGATGCTACTTCTCATTTGTAGGTTGACCGCTCTAACTCAAATCTCAAAGGTTCCTCTACTTCTTCCCACGCACCCCAAAGGATTTGTAGTCTAGGAAACCAAAGAATTGTTTCATCAATAAATCAATTTATTTAAAAGAATATGTTACAATTAATTACACTAAGTGACATTACCAAACAATTTTAGAGTGGTTAGCTCTAGAACAAGGAATGAAAGAAACACTGTTAGCCATTATATGTCTGTGTATTTTCTCTTCACATTTCTTAAATCACAAATAAAAAATACAAGATACTGCAGTGAAAATACAATTAGAGTTTCTCTCAAATAAATTAAAAGTGTGCATGACCTGGGAAAAATCGAAGCCCAGTTCACCAGCTTAAAGGGGGGCATGATAGAAAACTGGTGTCTAAGTTTAGCAGTTGGCCAAGTGCCTCACCCTGTATCAGCCCCTCTCCAGTTCCGTCTCTCCCCAGAGCCCTAACTTCCAACACCCCCAAGGTTATTGCTGAGGAGTGAGCTACTGCTGTACTGGCACGATGTGCTCAGGTTTAGGGGAGAGAACAGCAGATGGAACTGGAAGACGGGGGCCATACAAGTGCTCCACTGCCTGCATTCTCCGTCCTTCCCTCTCTGAGTAATCAGCCACATATCCCTCCAAAAGGAAGCTAATGTGACCCAATGAAGCTGGTGAAGGAACAGCGGTACACGGGGGCCTCCTGCTAGGTCGGCCCAGCCAGACAGTACAAAGGAGAGAAAGGAGGGCACAGCAGTCTTCTGGGCCCGGGGACTCCAGGTCACCTAGCATGCAGTTCCCTTGAAGAAAACTGCTCTTAGGAGCCAGGGCCATGAGAAGGGACAGATGTCTGTCACACCTCCCGTCAGGACCCTGTTCAGCCACTCCAAGCACTGGGTCTGGAGCTACAAGAGATGACCCAAAGTTACTGGCCCGGATAACTAAAGGATGAAACAAAATGGGCCAGCATGAGGACACTGGAATATTTATCTAATTCCTCCCTGAAAGTTCTGTCCAGGCCTAGAGCTGCCCTGAGCACACACATATTTGTACCTGTGCAGAGCTTAGGCCTAGGCCAAGGGGAGGGCAGAAAGATAGAGAATCGAGTAAAAGTATAAAAAGCAGAGCGCTCCAAGTATGGCCCAAGGAAACCTTTCCACAGGGGCAGGTTTCTCAGGGCCTCAGTTTTCTCTTGTTCCATAAAAACTCTAAGCTTTTGCCCCAGAGGGCAAAAATCCAGTGTGGAGGGGACGATAGTGGGAGACCAGGAAGATCCTGCTGACTTTGCTGGAGTGAAGCTGAGGGGAAGAGGAGCCCTCCTTTCTCAGAGTCAAACTGCAAAAGAAGACTGGGTAGACGTCTTCCTGGGCAGGAGCCAGGGCTAAGAAAAGCAGCAGGGATCAGAAAAACAAAGTACAAGGGATGAGGGGGAAGTAGAATCACACCTAACACTGCTTCATGCAAAGAAGAGCTTGATCCTATGGGCCTCTACCGCCACAGAGACCTCCACCTCCACTGCTGGAGGCCTGATGCGGAGAAAGAAGGTGCCACCCTGGAGGGTCTCCCTCCTTCCTACCGCCTGCCGCAGCTGGGTGCTTTGTTAGTGGGACAGCCTCAAGCAGAAGCTGTCCTAAGCAGATCCTGCCAACAGACCAACTATCTATGGGGTCCCTCACCCCATCTCCAAACATCAACTGGTTGCCATGCCAGCAAAGGAACACACAGCACATGAAGCCACTCTCGGGGCCTCCGACTCCCTGGGTCTCATATCCAGAGGCCAGCACTCAGGCTGTCTTGCAGACTCTAGGACCTGTTCATTACTCTCCAACTCTGGGAGTGTGGGGATACACTGCTGCTGTTTTTACAGTCTGAACCAAGCTGGTATCAAAAGCCTCTTTAGCATCTTGGAGTGGGAAAGCAACACATCTTCTTTTTAAGGTCCTTTGGCTCATTATTAAATTCATTTAAGCCAAAAGAAGGAGTTGATCCTGTATTACATAAAGCCATCAAAGCAGGGATTACCCTCTGCAATGCAAAACATTCAGCATTCTGCTGTTCTGAAATCTGTGATTCTTCCTGGATTTGGAGAAGGGAGGAGGATAGGATGTTTTATATGATTTCACACCTCCCTGGGGCCAGCGGCCACTAGGATAACAGTGGGAAACAAAGAAAAGTGGCCTCGCAATGATCAGCAAAATGAGTTACAAAAAAGAAACTTCAAACCACCCCAACACTGCTCAGTGGAGCCAACTACAACCAATTCTGACTGCCTCCCAACTAGACAAGGCAGAGGATGTCACCTTCTTGAGCTTTGTCTTTAGAAGGTGAAAGGGAGCCCCCTGCAAAAAAAAGTTCAAAGATACGTTTCAGGCACACCTGAGCCTGACTTGGTACTCCTTAAGCAGTGGGTATAGAGCTCAAGGGCTAGGAACATCGCCCTAGGCATTAGCCCTGGCCTCTGATCCTGGGATGTAGCTTGTAGGTCTCAAAAGGTCTGACTGCAAGGTCAGATGAGCAGCTCCTTGAGGAGTTTCCTTTTAAACAAAAGGAGGAGACGCAGTTTAAACTGAATACATGCCCACTCCTTCCTGGGTCCTCAGTCGACTTGGATAGAGCTATGGTTTAGTTGGCACAGACCACAGACCTATTGTAAGTTTCTTTAAGGTCTTGAAGATACTGTTAGGTCCCTCCCAACACTGCGGTTTAAGGATGTCACAGACAGTGTAACAGTTATGGGCAGTTACTGTTCAGGAATGGAGTAGGTAAAGCCTATGTACACAGGATATTGCTTCCTTTCTTTCCCCTATGAAAATCCAACCTTTGTGCCTCTATTACCCCCTTGCTGCAGAAAAGGCAAGATCAGCAATTACTACCATGAAGTGTTTCAAGTTCCTGTGGCATCAACTTCCTGAGCCCATGCTTAACTCTGCTCTGGGCAGCTGAGGGGAAGCACACTAGAGGCCTCAAGGAAGCCAGAAGGAAGTGCAGAATGGGCCCGCAAGCCATGAGTGGAGAGACATGGACCAGGAAACTGTTTTGAAATCAAGAGACCACAGTAGGTCTTCAGACTCTCTCTGCAGACTGCAGCCTTGCACCCATGAGAAACACACCTATTTCTCCTCCCAGGGACCTCTTGTAAGATAAAGACACTACACTCCTTGCTCCTCAGACTCAATGGCAACCCATGAGCCAGAAACTGCACTCAATACAAAAAGGGGGGAAAAACCCAAGCAGGTTGTAAACTTTTCGAGTCCTTCATGAGGAGAGGTATTTTCCCTGTAAATTTTTTTTTCCTTTTTAAAGTTTGTTTCAAAATAAAGAGAGCAAGAGAGAGGTCATGAATTCTAGTGAAAGGTGTGTAAAAACACAAGCTAAAAAAGGTACTGCCATCAATATGAAATTTAAAAAGAAATATATATATGTATATACGTGCAGCTAATTTGTGTATATATAATTTTTTACATACATACATATATATGTCTGAACAGTGCAAATGGATGAAGTTCATAGTTCCAGTTTTAAAAATATAGTACAAGGAGAGTCTGTTGGTATGAGGCCCAGGTGAAAGGACAAAGATACCTTTGGCGAGTTGGTTGGGCTTATTTCTTTTCCTGTCTTATCTCAGTGGACTTCTGGTACTGACCAATCTGTTGTTCTCTACCAGCTCAATTCCAGAGGGAGTTATTAATAATATTTAGTTTAGGGCTTCTGAATATAATGACTGTTTTCCTTTATCTTTTCTTTTGTGTTAATGGTTACTCTGTTTGACACAGGAGAAGAAAGGGATAAGAGGATGAAGGCGAGAAGAAGGGAAGGGGATAAGGAAAGGCTAGGTGGCCACATCCCTCTGCTGTGACCGCGCCATCTGGAAAATGTTCTGAAAGGGAAAAGACAAAAGAAAAAAAAGTTATTGGGAAGCCATATCTCCTCCAGTTTGGAGACAGTCCTCAAATAGAAGCTAAAATGGTATGACTGGAATACTCTATCGGATTGGCCTCTTCCCCTGATAGGACTTCCCACCAAGAATCATAGGCTTTCAGAGTCGGAAGAACTCTGAATATTAATTACCCAGCTAAGTCCTCCTGTTTCATAGAAGAGAAAGGGCAGATTTAAGGTTGATTTAGCCGAAATTATAGAGTTGGAGGAAACTTGGATATGATTCCCAGAACCCAATTTTCTTTTTACCATACTAAAAATATAAATTTTCATATTCCTGACTTTACCTCTTGATCTTCTGATTTTTTTTTTGACATAAAGAAGCTCATTATTTAGAATCTTCTAAATTCCATTCCAATACTGACATCTAGACATTAGCCATAAAAAAACTTTCCCCTGCATACACATTCTTAGTTAGTCTAGAACTGAACCTTTTAGAGCTTTCAATGATACCTACAGCTCACTGCAGCAACTGTGTCATAGATTTGCCATCACTGGCCTAGAAGGACTCCGTTATGAACCATCCAGTCAGATGGCTAAAACTCAGGGAGGACAGAGGCCTTCTAGGTCAGGAACAACGTGGAGGGTAATTTGATTTAAAAAAAAAAAACCAACAAACCAAATCAAAAAACCCCAACAACAGGCAGAAGAGGGTCCATGAAGTCATGAGGATGGAAGAGCCTATAGCTAGTGTCTGCCCTCTACACAAGGGAAGAAGCCAGGTATTTCTGTACAGCCCATTCACCACCCAGAGGCCAGCCCCACTGGAACAATGTCCTAGCTCACATGGGATAACCAGTCTCTAACTAATATTTCTAGAAAGACATAAATGGCGGTGAGGGGCCCCAGTGTTTGGAAATGGGCCTACAAATTTAAACAAACAAGATGAAGTTAATTCAAGAAGTCTTTAGAATTACCTCTTTTCTCCACTTGAGCTCGCAGAACACCCTCTCGAAGCACTCATGCATATAATTGAACTGGGGGGAAAAAAGTAGCAATACTCACCGACTTCTCAAGACCAGGTACTACAGGGCCTTTGAAATCCTGCCAGATCATCATCCCATCTTCCAAATCCAGTCTAGAGAAAACCCTGACAGGTCCCACAAAGCTCTGACCCGGCCATCTATTGTTCTCTAGCTCCTTCTAGTGGTAATCAAGAGTTAAGCGGCATGTGAAACACCAATCTTAGGAAGTGGACATAAAGGGAAAAAGGATGAACCTGGTTGCTGGGATTCAAAGAGGTTCTGACCCCAAGAAAGCTACAATCTCTCTGTTTCTATCTATTTAGCTTTAAAAAAAAGTTCAGACTGGGGATTTAGCTCAGGTTAGAGTGACTGCCTCGCAAGCACAAGAACCTGAGAGTTCGATCCCCAGCACCAAATTTAAAAAAAAACTTGAAGCCCAATCTACTTTCCCCAAGTATCCTTCCCCATGTCCCACTCACATATGGTGTGAAGATTTTAACCCATCGGGGCTTCTTCTCTCCTCGTGCATATTCAAAACAGAAGGCCATTCCTTCTTCATCTGTGTCCCACCGCTGCATCTCATCCCATTCAAATGCTATGACCTGGTTCTGGACAACCAAGAATAGGAGAATAAAGTCTATAGTTTGAGTTGGAGAGTGGCAGGGAGCTTAGGCGAGGGTGTTCTGAGCCAGGCAGTAGAAGATAATGAAAGGAAACATCTGTAACATTTCATTGAAAGGACTGTGATGAAAGAATAAAAATCAATGCAAAAAGCCAGTGAATTTGAGGATCAGATCAATTTGGACCCAGTACTTTTTACTCCAATGAAAATGCAGTTTTCATTTCATTTCCCCCCCCAAAGAGGAGGAACTGAAACTCAGACAGTGAGTGAGTACCAAAGTGTCCACTTGCAACATTCCTACCCAGCCCCACACTGAACTCTCACCTCCAGCTGTCCTTCCTCAGTGCAGGCATGCAATTTAAAGTGCGTGATGCTGATGGCTGTGATAACGTGTCCCTTCCTCCTGGAATCACAGGCACAGTGGGGGAAGATGATTTCATTGTAGCCCTCACAAGTCCTTAGCATGTTGAGGTACTAGGGGAAAAGGAAACAGTATTACCAGGAAGTGAAGCAACTGAAGAGCTACTGAGCTAGGTGTACTAGAGAAGCAAAGAGAGTACTGTATTCTCACCCAACCATCTGAAGACCTGGCCTCTGGTCTCATACTTAGCCCTAAATTGGCAAAAGACTCTCTGACCTTTACCTGCTTCCAGCATCGATCTTCACACTGGCAATCTACCTTTATCTACTTTCATAAGATACATCAATGAAAGATAGAAGAGACAATGCAATCCAGATCTGCAGGGCTAGAAAGGACCTCACATGGCATTTAATCTGGTCCTCTGTTTTCACTGCACCTCAGAGATGAGAATCTCATCTATCCTCATACTTAACAAAAGATAATGCTTTTCCCCATCTATTCTCCAGCCAAAATTTAGAATGATCTCAGTAATGATGACGAAGTTACTCATTTCACGCCATATATGTTAAAACTGAAAGAAACTTAGAAACTAATCATTTTAGAGATGCCTAGAGTAAATGAAGACTATCTTGAGGTCATAGGTAAGAAAAATTGGCACAACCAGGGTTGTAAACAAGGCTTAATTTCTAGACCTCTGCTCCATTATCAGCCCCATCAGTCCCACTGTCCCCTGGAGCTTCTCTTGAGAAAGCAAAGGGGCTAGGAATTTAGCTCAGTGGTTAGAGTGCTTGCCTTGCAAGCACAAGGCCCTGAGTTTGATTCCCAGAGCCCTCCCAAAATAAAAAATTTAAAAAATGAAAAATAAAAAGCAGAAAATCAGGAGTAGGGGCTCTACTTCAGTGGAAGAGCTCTTGCCTAGCAAGTTCAAGGCCCCAAGTTTGATTCCCAGCACCACCACCCCCCAAAAAAGCAGAAAACCAAAACCAAATTGCATGTATGAATGGTCACATGTACAAGGCTACGAGACCAGTCTAGAGGTGGTTCTGAACTACTGAAGCTAACTCCACTCGTTGTCCCCTTTCCTCTACAGGTAAAGCAGGCTTCTCTTTATTCAACTCACTATTCCTAGTTGAGAGGTGAGAGTATAAAAGGTGAGTAGAAGAGAAATAGGAAAAGGAAAATCAGGGTGGGGAGGAAGTTATGGTCTCCGTCCTGGTTGCCTCTCAGGGACTGCCTAGGAAACAAGCCAGCAGCCTTGAGCTCCACACCAAGTATATGTCACACAGGAAGAGCAGGGACATTGGTAGTGTATACAAGGGTACTGGAGAGAAGGCAAAGGCACAGCACACTGTTTCAATGAGACAGCAGTGAGTTTAGAATACACTGGAGAGTCACATTCTGCCTTACCAGGGGAGAAAAGAAAGGACACAGGCAACCTATGGCCTGCTCCTGATGAGCGGCACTTAAGACCATAGCTACCGCAACCAGAAACTAAGACTTCAGGGCTGGGGGTGGGGGCAATCATGTACATGCTCCCTTTCCTATTTTATATTTCCGTTTTGGTAAAATAATAGCAACATTAAGGAGAAAAATTATAAAAGGATAGCAAGAATACAGAGACAAAATGAAATTAGAAGTTCCAGAATACTTCACTCATATCATTTTTTCCCTCTCATTTCTCCCTCTTTCTCTCTCTGTTTTCTATTTCCCCTTTTTATTCTTTCTATATCAGTGATAAACATGAATACTGTTTAATCCTGCTATGGCATTATGAACAAAAAAAAAATCCCTGATCTAACTATGATAGGAGGTGGGTCATATGGAACAGGATAGAACTGAGGTTATAGTAAGTAGCAAAACTTGGGACAGAGAGCAGTATACCGAGGAGTGAACAAGAGGTCAGGCCTAGCTGCCTTGCACTTGAATTCTGGCCCTTTCACTTCCTAACTGCACATCCCTGGGCAAAAATTACTTGAATTTAGGCAAATTACTCAATGCCAGGAGCCTTAGTTTCTTCTTTTATAAAGTAGGAAGTAATAATAGTACCTACATCATAGTGTTATTTGTGAGCATTAAATGTACATAGTACTTCATACATAATTAGGAATTTAATAAGTGATAGTAGCTAAAAAAATTTTTTTTAAAGCTCCATTACCATTGGCCAGAGGGTTCAACCATTTTCTCGCTTAAGAATGCCTGTGTGTGTGAGGGTGGGCATGGCTGTGCACACCAATAATCCCAGCTACTCAGGAGACTGAGGCAAAGTCTCAAGTCTAAGCCAGTCTTGGCAATTTAGTAAATCCCTGTTTTAAAAAAAAAGGGGGGGGGTTGGGATGTAGATATAGCTCCGTGATTGAGCACTCCTTGGTTCAGTCCCTAATACCATACACACGTACACACACAATACCTTGTGAAATGATGTATCTGAATATTACTTTTCAAAAATCCAAGAGAGCGGCTGGAAATACAGTTCAATAGCACAGCACTTGCTAGCACACATGAGGCCCTGAGTTTGATCCCCAGCACCAAAAAACCCCAAAACCAAACAAACAATCAACAGCAACAATGTAAGCAAACAAACAAAACCCTGAAAAAACTCACAAGGGAAAAAAGCATGTGAGTGAGACAGATGGAATATGAATGACAAGAAGTTGAAGGCTACTGAAGGTAGGTAATAGGTACACAAAGGCTTACTGTATTCCTCTTTTAACTTCTCTACGTGTTCGAAAATGTTTGTAATACAATGTTCAAGGAAAGAGTGCTCTGCAACCAGGCCTTCTGTATCCGAGTCGACTTGCCCTCCTAACACAGCCTTCAGAAACGGTGATAGGCTCAAGGAGCACCTTCAGACCTCTCTGCAAATGCCACTGGAGTCATGAAGCCTTGAGATTAGTTCTGTTTTATGTCCTCAACAAAACTGACTTACACCTAACCCCTCTGTTGAGAGGCTTCTTCTTTGAGAAGCACTACTACTACTTGGACAAACATTTCTGACACAGTCCTAATTGGAAATTTTACTGTATAATTTTTTTTAAAAAAAGACAGAAGTATGCAGACAAAGACAAAGATTAGGAAAAGAGAACAGAAGAGATGTGGCACTCTGCATACCTTAAGCACTTTTTTTGTGACCTTAAGAAAGTTATTCTAGGGCTGGGGACCAGGTGTAGCTCAGTGATAAAGCACTTGGCTAGCACGCATAAGGGCCTGAGTACAATCCCCAGTACCTGCCTCCCACAAAGTGACTCCACTTGGGGACCTCCTCCCTGCTGGAAATAAAGGATTCTGCTGCCAACTCTTTTTTCTCTGATACAGGGAAAAACATGCATCAGAGCCTGACAGATATAGGTTCAAATTTTAGTTCCACTTCTGATAGGCTATGTGATAATGGGTAAAAATAATTTTTTTTTTTTTTGAGACAAGATCTTAAGGCAGTTCAGACTGTCCTTGAACTCAATATGGAGCCCAGGCTGCCCTCAAACTTTTGGCAATCCTCCTGCCTCAGCCTCCCAAAGTGCTGGGATTATAGGCCTGTGCCATCACACCTGGCCCTTGGGTAAAAATCTTAATTTCTCAGACTCCACCTCTCCTCTGTGAAGTGGGGATGACACTTGCAAGGCTGTCAGAGAAGAAATGAGAGTGTGCATAAAGGGCTAAAGTGGTACCAGCATACAATATGCATCCTCCCCACACCACCTCCAACCAAAAGGCAAATCAATCTCCCCACATTAAGGAATGTGGTCCTTGAAAGGAACAGACCTTCAGGGGACTCCCACCTGGTGGTAAATTCTAACAATAACCTGGGTGAAAACTGAAGGCACTCATGTCTTTAGTAAAAGGCCAGAGGTAAAGTCTCACTGGGAGACTTAAGGTTTTCAGAGATTCTCAAGTTGGGTAGCGTTTTCAGTTTTAGGTGAGCAAAAGCTACATTCTGAGTATGTACAAAGCCTAAAGGGAAGAAACATTTAAAAGTTAACATCAGTACAAAATTTGGAAAAGGTGAATTTTTGCTTTTAAACATATATGTAACATATGTTTAAAACACAAAATTACCCCACCCGTTCACCTTTTGTATTAAGTTTGAGCAGCTAAACATCTTGAATTATCTTCCTTGATTCACATACTAAATTAGTATACCATTTAGGCAAGAGAAGAGGGATATCTCCTAAGGGTTCAATATTCAGTAAGACAGGTAAATACAGAAATAAGGCATCTATTTACACACACACAGAGACACAGTACTTAACAGAGCAGAACACTAGGCGAATGCGTCAAGGTCCATTTTGAAGAAACTCTGTTCTCTCAACGAACTTGCCAAAGGGCCAAAGCAGGTCTAAAATTGAAACAAGGGCTTGAGAGGAACCTTGGGAGTGAATTCTCCCAAAACTCTAGTAGTGATTCTGAAGCACCTAACACTTCAGAATCACAAAGTATGCTTTTTAAAAATAAAAATCTTTGGCTGGGGATTTAGCTCAGCGGTTAGAGTGCTTGCCTAGCAAGCACAAGGTCCTGAGTTCAATCTCTGGCACACACACACAAAAAAAATCCTCAAGTCCTAACCTCCAGAGATTCTGGTATGGTAAAGGTGGGGTAAGGTCCAGAAATCTGCATTTTAAAGGGCTTCACAAGTGATTGCCATGGAAGTGAGCTAAGTACCCACTCTTTGATAAACACAGACTTTCATGCATATTGCCTTGTCTAAAATCATTATCAATTATATTAAGAAACACTAATATGTCCATTCCATGAACGCAAAGTAGGTTATTTCAAAATAAGCAAATCATAATTTACACATGTCTATTGTTTGTATGAGAATAGAGAAAAAGAGAGATAAAAAGAAGAGAAGGGAAGGGAAGAGTTGGGAGGAGAGTGGAGGGGAGAGAAGGGACTCAATTATCCAAACCTAACAGTCAATCTAACTTTGTAAATAAGCAGAAAACAAAACTGTTTTGGATGATACTGGGTATTCTCAACTATGGCAGGGATATGAGCTGTCTTCTGTATGTGGAGGACAAGGGAACTTATACAAAACTTACAAGATTATTCTGTCAAGATTCTATCTCAATAGTGGACAATTTGAACATTCTCATTTTACAAAAAAAGAAACCAAAACCAAGAAGTTTGTTGAGTTGCTGCAGGACTCATGGTGATTTGGCAACTAAGCGTAGTGATTTGGCCTTACTCCAAGTCTATGAACTTTACTAAGCTGCTACAATTAGTTAACAGCATCAGGATTTCTGGGCTCTGAAAGGCTCTGAAAGGCCACGCTGTCTTTGAACAATGGTATGTGAATACATAAAATTCAAACTTTGGTGAGATTTTCTCCAAAATCTGTAGTAATATGTGGGGAGTACATACTTCTATGTTGGCACTAGGTTTTCAATACAAAAGAATTCTACAAATGTTTAAGTATATTTTATACTTCATGCCAATGACTTCTGGGAAAACATCTGTGTATCAAACACACTTTTAGTTAAGTGGGTGATTATGAAATTATGAACTTGAGTCTAAAAATGATTTCATAAGAGATATCTATGCTTCTTAAATCCCAATTTTCTATATTTTGCCAAAGAACAACCCAAACCTATTTATTTCAGTAGTACTTTGTACTGTGCCTGGCACACACTTGGCACTCAACGAGTATGTTTTGTTAAACACATAAATAGAAGGAGAGTATGTTTGGAGCACTATTTACACAAAGAAACGGTATGCATTCCACACTAACACTATCAGAAGGCTTTATAAAATTACTTTGATTTCTGCTGTCTTTTCAGGAACAGGTTACTGGTTTTGGCAAAAGCAAAGAACTACTGCCAAGGTTGAGGACTGTTAGTAATTAGCCTTTTCACCAAAAAGATGCAAATATATTAGAAGAATGCATTACCATGTAGAAGACAAAGTCATTTTCTTAAAGAACAGGTAGAAGTTGCATTTTAAAATCCTGTCTCACACATAGGAAGATTTCCTAACTAAAATTCTGACAAGATTTAATTATATTTAAAAGATTTTTGCATTTTCCATTTCAGCCTGCTGATATGTAGAACACTGGTAAGGTGGATGGCTTCCTGGTCTCTGGCAATTTTTTTAAGGCAACAAGATTTATTACATTTCATCATATAGTAATAAAATGATATCCTACCTAGATAAAAGATTACACTCTAAGTTCAGTGGCTGACTTGTTTGCATTCTTATTCCAACTCTATTAATTTAAGTGGATGAATACTCCCTTATAAAAAGTACATAGAAGGTACAAAATAATTCAAGTGACTTATCAGAATCATCACCAGTGCAATACCATCCTATGTGAAATTAAATTGTAATTGGAAAAAAATTCAACTACATGTGAATCTGCCAAGAAAGAAATTTTAAAATGTACTAGTTTAAAAAAATTTTTTGACTGAAAATTACCGTGAGTATTCTTTACTAATTTTATTTTTTACAATTTCTATCTTTGTATCGTGGCAAATACAAACTGAAAACTAATTTTAAAACATTTTAGGAAATACCCTAGGTGTAGCCTTGTCTAATAGAACTTCCTATGATGATGAAAATGTTCCATAGCTGTTCTATGGCTACTTAGCACTTGAAATGTGGCTAGTGCAGCTAAAGAACTGAATTTTATTTAATTTAAATTTAGATTTAAATAGCCACATTAAGTGTGTAGTTGCCAAATTGAACAACACAGCTCTAGGATATCATACAAACCAAAAGTACTACTGAGCATAAATGTCTAAGCAACTACAGAAATGTAAAAACAAATGATGTCACTATTGCTAAATCACAACTAAAATGATTTGCAATGGTAAAAATCTAAATACCAGGATGGGTTGCAGATGTAGCCCTGGAGAAGCACACTTGCCTAGTATGCACAAGGTCCTGGGTTCTATCCCCAGCAACACACACACACAACACACACATACACTAAATCTAAACACCAGTTCTTATATAACTTCATCTTTATCATAGTGTGATGTTTTGCCCACCTGTTTTAGTACTTTTTATCAGAAATAATACTGTTTAGTTATTACTAACAATAAATAATATGCTTATGTATAGTAACTCATCTTTTTGTGTGTCAAATGAGGAACACAATGGACTTTGCATCAAAGTCTCCATGTCTTTACTTTTCTTTTTAATTAGTTAATCCACTGTTCTAGTACAAATGACTGGAACAATTTTAAGAGACAAAGAGGAGCATCTCATAAATGTATTATGGGAACATAAACTTACCATGATCATTTTCCTTTGTTCATATAGCTTCTGCAATTGGTAAGACTTTTCCTCTGCTTTGATGTAACCTTTCTTCACATCATCAACAGCCTATCACCAAAATAAAAGCAGGGAAGAGAGGAATTCTTGATAAAAATAGGAAGACAGGTGCATTTTCAGGAAAATTTGCATCTTCTCGGACCATCGTAACTGCATCAACATAGACATATTAATTGGAATGACTAATATTTAAAGAGTAGCATGTATTTAAGAATTGTTAGGCACGTGAAAAATGTATTTTTTTTTTCTCAAGAGACTTAAATTCTGCTAGGGGCTGGGGATTCAGCTCAGCGGTTAGAGTGCTTGCCTTGCAAGCACGAGGCTCTGAGTTCAATCTCCAGCACCAGAAAAAAGAAAAAAAAAAAATCTGCTAAATTTATACATGTGAAAACAATGAGGGGCTGGCATGGTGGTGCGTGCCTGTAATTCCAGCGTCTGAGAGGCTGAGGCAGAAGCTCGCAGTCTGAGTCCTACGTGGGCCAATTTAGCAAGACCCTGTCTCAGAATTTTAAAAAACAATGAAACTAAAAAACAAAATAAGAAACAATTAAAGAACACTGAATGACAGTATATATATTGTACTAAAGGCAACAAAGATGTAGCAACATATAAGGTCTAGACAGTAATATATGCAGGTGGGACAGGGGCACAACTGCTGATTACAGTCATCAGGGGGCCCTCGGGTGGGCCTTGAGAGGATGAAGAAGGGGAGTCGGGAACAGGAATCGGCTTGATCACTAAACATTCATGAGCTGGCCGTAGCGATGCATGCTCATAATTCCAGTATTCTGGGAGGCTGAGGCAGGAGGATCACAAGGTCAAGCGAGCCCAGCCAACTCTGTGACCCAGTGAGACCCTATCTCAAAACAAATGAACGAATGGATGGATGGATGGATAAATGGCTGGCTGGGGATTAGCTCAGTATGAAAACTCTGGGCTCAATCTCCAGTACACCACAAGAAAAGAAAAAAAAAAAAAATCAGGAACTAGATATGCCCGATTAAGAGAAACACGTGAAGGAAATGCTGGATAGGTAGGCTAACAATAGATATTAAAAGATCCTAACAAACAGGCATAAAATTTCAACTTAAGGAAACACTGAAGTAAGGAGTTAAAAGTAAAGCCGCCATCCTGGCTTTCTTCACCACAGCCCACCCTGCTTCTTGCTTTTTCCTCTTTCACTCGCCCCAAGCTGGCTCCACAAAGCCACTTTCTCCCTCACTCTTCACTGTTAGTTTTTCAAATAGACTTTGTGAAAGAAAGAGAGAAGGGGGGAGGGAGAAAGAGAGAGACAGAGAGAGGGAGGAAGGAAGGTAGGTAGGTTTTTTTAAATAGTGAGATGCTGTCTAAAAAATCTTTTTAGAAAAGACTGATTTATGTCTGATCTGCCACTGCCATTGTGCCAAAAGAATTAAGAAGAGAATGAAAAAAGATCAAGGGTGCTGTGGTGTTTAAATAGAAATTATTTCCTACAGTCATTTAAGGGAAAATAGGTGGATAACCAAATGAGTTTAGGATTAAAATCAAGGTAAGGCAGAAGAAATAAACGCAGGTAGAAAAGAAATAAGGAAATTGCAATTTTGAGAAAACTATAGTTTTGAAACACAAGATTACAAGGCCTTTTCACCCCTCATCCTGTTTTCCTTCCAGGCTCCTCACTCCTAAGTCCCTAGAAGTCTCAAAGATATTCAAAGTCTGTAAGTGGGACCTGTGTTCTTCTACTTCCATAAACCCACAAATTCCAGACTTCCACCCTCAAAGGAACAACACTATTAGTTGGGTACCAATCTCTAAACTTCAAACACAAATGGTTTACATTTTAACCTAGTTGATAAAGCCAGCTTTTGCATTAGCTTTTTAAGTGGGTAACCTGACAAACACCAGATAAAAGACAAGTAATTCAAAGAATAAACAAACATCCTAGATCATCCCCCTGAAGACACCACAAGACCCCAAGACACCTCAAGATCACATCACCCCAAGACCACCTGCAATGTACCTCACTCCTCGAGTGCCTGCACTCTCTTCTCCAAGCATGTATTTTTTAAAATCTGTCTACACCTCTCATTGATGCATCCTGTAGTGATAAGCCAAAAACCTACTCAAAGTGAACTGAGGTTGCCACCTTCTCCGGGGGAACCTGCTTGGGCCCCACTTAGTGACAAAGAGACTAGTTCTACTTCTAGCTTTGGCACTTACCAACAATACTGCACTTGGGAAAATCACTTTAACTCTCTTGGTCTATAGAAAAGGAGTAATACTCATCTCATAGATGACAAAAATAACACATGTTAATTTTAAAAATCATATCTAGTTGTTATTAGCATTATTGTTATCAGTATCGTTTAGCTGTTAAATTCTGAAAAGTACACAATGATATTAACATCCTGCCAGGAATCACCAATGGGAAAGGTTATGCTAGCTCCTCGCCAATCCTGGTCATACAAATGGGGCTGTCGTGGGCAGAGAGGATCACATACACAGAGGGGATGCGCAATAAAAACAACCATGCAATGTCCCGAAGAACTGAACACTGCTATTTATCACCAAAAGGCTGCACTGCTCCAGGTCAAATTTAAACCAACTATTGAAAAGCTGGAGCAGAAGTAAAGACGACAAATGAACAAATATTCATCTATCCAGTTTCCCATGCACAACCAAACCCTGTGGGTTTAGTAGCTACAGATTCAACCAACTGCAGATAGAAAATAATTTTTTTAAACAAAATTGTGTCTGTATTAACCATGTATGACCTTTTATGGTCATTATTCCCTAAATAATATACAATAATTATTTACATACCGTTTATATTTTATTAGGTATCATGTAATCTACAGATTATGTAAAATATATAGGAGGAAACACATTAAGTCATTTCCAAATACTATATGCCCTTTCACAGAAAGAACTCAAGCATCTCAGATTTTGCTATCCATGGGCCGTGTGTGTGTGTGTGTTCAAATCAATAACCTACAGATACCAAGGGAGGACCATAACTTAAAATATTATTTAGCTAAGGGAAAAGGCTTTATGGTTCTTTTTCTGATGACCAAGTAGAAGCACTGTATTTCTGTTTTGTTGAATCCCTAATACCTAAAATGGTGTCTGGCTCATAAGAGCACTTAAATATTTGATGAACATTTCCCCAGGACAGAGGTGAGTCAGAGTGATCATTTACTCTGGCAACTCTGAGCTCTTTTTTCACATGGAGCAGTAAAATGTTCTTTTTTCATTTCAAATCAAAAGTATATTGCTTGATTAGCCCTGAATGGAAAATATAAATATCACATTAATTAAAAAATGTTTGAAGTAAAACATGCGTATAAATACAAAAATGCTACTAAAAGGCTCCTAATAGAAATGGCAGTCTGATTCTAGAGCTTTATTCCAAACTTTTTAAAATGGTTGTAGTAAAGACTTGAAACCACAGCCTTCACACTGAGCTACACCCCCAGCCCTCTTATTTCTGCAATTCTCTAAATTGCTAAACTGCACAGGCTAGACTAGAACTTGCCATCCTCCTGCCTCAGTTTCCCAGAGTGCTGAGATCACCACCACATGCACCACCACATTCAGCTTACTCTTAAGTACTTTCAATGATCATCTTTCCATAATTCTAAAGGTCATGCTCACATTCATAATTCCTGAGCTGTCAATTTTAGACACTGTTGACTTCTTGTACTACAAAGTTTGAGTTCTAGCTTTCTTATACCAAACACTCCTGCTTCCTCTTTCCTCAACTTCTCAATAAAAAATTTAACCAATATTCTACATTATTGTAAGTATATAAACAGTATTCACAACTAAACCATATACTATATCTGTGATTCCTTGTATAATTTTTTGTTTTCTCAGAGGTTAACTGCTTCATGTTTTGGTTCAAAACTTTCTATTTATAAACAATACCTAATTTGTATCAACCAATTTACAAACAATACCCAATTCTGTCACCAATTCTTCCATAGTAATCAAATATCAAAACCACTCTAGATTCAGTCAAATAATTCATTTTCTAAAAATTGCTAACAGTTGTCATCTGCTGTAGTAACCTCTCCTGTACTCTGTCCTTATAGGTTCATGCCTTTTTTTTTTTTTTTTTTTTTTTAGGTTCATGCCTTTTAAAATTCCGTTACAGCTATTTTAGTGAGCTTTCATGAAGGAGTGACTTATGTGTGTGTACAATCTGCCAGGTTTACCCAGAATTTAAAATACCACAAATTCCTATCTTACTAAGTTTTTTAAGGAAAAGGCTCATCATTACCATCATTATCATCTAATATCTCATCAGTTCTAAGGTACACATTATTTCATATTTTAACATTTTTGAAATTGGGATATATCTTACAATCAATGATGTGTCAGTTTAACTGGCAGGCTTTCCTTCTTTTTTTTTTTTTTTGTGGTGCCGGGGATCGAACTCAGGCTCTTGTACTTGCAAGGCAAGCACTCTAATCACTGAGCTAAATCCCCAGCCCCCAGGCTTTCCTTCTTAGCAATACATAAAATAATGGTGCATTTTTAAATCTATGGTCCTTTAGAATTGATAAAATACATTATATATTCCTATCATCAAAATATGACACAAAAAAATAACCAAAATTAAGTATAGGAAAAATTTATTTTCCAACAGACCAAAGAAAAAAATCATCTGTACTCTGAACATCACTGGTAGGAATACTGATCCCTCAAAAACAGAAAATAGAATATGATATAATATGATAGAATATGATTTAGCAATACTACTTCTGGGTATACTAGGGGAAAAAAAGGATGCCAGAGGGATATCTGCACACCTGTGTTTACAGTAGCATTATTCCCAACAACCAAGAGGTAGAAACAACCCTAATGTCTATCCACGAATAAAGAGAAAAACAAAATGTGGTATACGCACAAATAAAATATTCAGCCTTTAAAAGTAAGGAGCTGAGTGTGATGGCACATGCCTCTAATCCTAGCACTCAGGAGGGTTACGCGGGAGGATCGTGATAAGTTCAAAACCAGCCTGGACTACATAGCAAGACCCTGTCTCAAAAAAAAAAAAAAAAAAGGAAATACTGTTACATATGTACTGTTAGCGTTTGTGCCTAAATGTCCCCCCAAAGCCTCATGTGGTCATAGATGGGGCTTTTTCAGAGGTAGCTGAATCTAGAGTGTATGATGTTGGGATTAAGGGCGTGTGATTACTAAATCAATCCACTGATTGGTTTGGCACCACCCTAATCCTGGCAGCCTGGATAAAATATAAGGGACAGAAGAGGCTTGTCTCTCCCTTTTTGCTTCCCCTTCTTGCCTACCTTGCTGCCTTTTGCCTGTCTACCATTGCACCCTGCCTTGGATCTGGCCGATTGCAGACTGAAACCTCTACAAATTGTGAGCTAAATAAACCTTTCCTCCCAAAAATGTGGGTGTCGGGTATTTTGCCACAGCAATGAAAGAAAAGTAACTAGGACATGCACCATGAGGACACTGTTCTAAGTGAAATAATCCAGTCACAAAAAAGACAAATACCATTGATTCTACTTACCTGAGGTATCTAAAGTAGTCAAAATAATAGAAATAGAACTATGATTGCCAGGGATGGTACGGAAAGGGAAATGAGGAATTGTTTAACAAATATGTAACTTCGGTTTTGCAAGATGAAAACATTCTGGATATCTGTTGTACAACAACAAGAATATATTCACTATTTCTAAATTGTACACCTAAAAATGGTTAAGAGGAGGTAGGGATGTAGCTCAGCAATAAAGCACTTGCCTACCATGGCAAGGCCCTGGGTTCAGTCCTCAAAAAGATTAAGAAAGTTAAATAAAAACTTACTAAGCTGTGCATTTTAAATATGTATAGTTTACTGTATGTCAATTATATATCAATAAAGCTATTAAAAATAATTTGGGGCAACAGGAAAATTCAAAAGTACTAGATATGAGGTATTGCTACAAAAGCAATAGTTTTTCTATACACCTAAATATTTTACTTTTGTCTCACAGTTTTATAACTCAAAAAGCAATTTCACATGCCTGCCCTATTTACATTTCAATACTGATTTAAAAAGTCAGCTGTGAAATACTACTCTTCTCCATTTACAGGTGATTGAACAGATTTCATCAGAACTGTACTAAGGATTTACTCAAAGAAGAGGCTGGACTTGTAACAAATATTCTGACTTCAAGCTAATGATTTCCACTCGACAAGAACGAAAAAAATATTCCATTCATTGTAATAATAAAATAGAAAATACTTAGGAATCAGTTTAAGGGGATATAGGTGAAACAAACCTACAGAACTTTATCAGAAGAAATAAGAGAGGAGATGAATAAAACAGAAAACTTAGATGTTTAGTTAGGAATAATACATTTAATAAAAATGGTAATTCTGTTAAAATTTCAAATAGAATAATAATAGGATATTAGTAATAGGTTACAAAATGGGTTAAAAATTATTTGGAAAAACAAAATGGGCAAGAATACTGAGCCTAGGGCTTGGGGATTTAGCTCAAGTGGTAGAGCGCTTGCCTAGCAAGCACAAGGCCCTGAGTTTGAGCCCTAGCACCTTTAAAAAAAAAAAACAAAAAAAACCCCCAAGCCTTTTAAAAGAGGGAGGTGTTATTTTTTGGATGTAGATTGTCCTCCAAAGCTCATTCGTCAAAGGCCTGGTCCCCAGGGTGGCACTGCAAGGAGATGCTGGAATCTTTGGGAGGTGGGCACTGTGGGAAGTGTTTACACCATTGGGGGCTTGCTCTCCAATGGTATTCAGGGACCCCAGTCTGTCATTCACTCATTCGGTCTATCTGTCTCTGCCTTTGCCTTTGTCTCTCTCTGCTTTGTGGCTCATGATATAAACCGTTTGCTCCATCAGGTGCTGTGATTATAATGTGCTGCCTTTGCCAGAAACACAAAGCAAAAGGGCTGCCTGATCTTGGGACTAGGAAAGAAGCTGCAGAAGTACAAGTCAAAATAGATCTCTTCTCTTTATAAATTAATTTCCTCAGGTACTACATTATAATAATGCAAAGCTAATATAGAAGGCTTAGTCTTACCAGATATTAAAAATGTATTATAAAGAAAGAATAAAAAAAATGTAACTTTACATGCAACAGTGCTCCTACAAACATGGTGAACATTGCTGAAACTGTCAGACTTTTTGCAAGAAGTGTGACAAGTACCAATCACACAAAGGTACCCAGTATAAGAAAAGCAAGGATTCTCTGCATGCCCAGAAATGCCATCACATCAAGAAAGATACAGAGTGATTATGGTGGACAGACTAAGCTGATTTTCTAGAAAAACACTAAAACTACACAGGAAGTTTGTGTAGTTTGTGTGTGTTGAGCCCAACTGCACATCTATGAGAATGCTGGCTATTAAGAGATGTAAGCATTTTCAATCACGAGGAGATATGAAGAGCAAAAGCCCAATGATCCAGTTTTAAATTTCATCTTTTGTTAGGAAGACAGTAAGATCTTGAGGTTATGTTCACTTCAAAGAAAGAGGGATGATACAGAGTCAAAAACAGAAGCACAGATCAACAGAAGATCCAAAATAGACTACATTTGTCTACGTATATATCTATATACAACACTAAATTCAATAAAAGAGAAATTAAGCATAATATATTAGAAGTCTATCATTTAATACACACTGCTGTGATATCTGGATAGCAATATCAAGAAAACTTAATTTAGACCAACTGTCTATACTACATACTACAATAAATCTCAGCTACATTAAAGCATTAAATATTAAAAACAAGTGAACATTATGTATACAATGTACCAATACAGGTTCTTGGTAAAAAAAAAAATTACAAACAAAATATTACGAATTTTTAAAGAACAACATTCATTCCCTAACACTACAAAAAAACTAATAGTTGTACATTTGTTTATTTATTTATGGTTTTTTTGAGACAGGGTCTCACTTTGTAGTTCAGGCTGGCCTTAAATTCACTATGTACCCCAGGATGGCCTCGAACTAGCAGTGATCCACTTGCCTCAGCCTCCTGAGTGCTGGGATTAGAGGCGTGTGTCACCATGCCCAGCTAGTAGTACATAAATATTTAATACAGAGGAGAGAAAATGTACTAATTAACAGAAATTACAAAAGATAAACATACAAAATGTTAAAATCTCTTTAAACAATAATCAGTAATACTAAGATATAAAAGGAAAATCAATGGGAAAGATTAAAATATCTGGAAAAATGACCAAGATTTTAAAATCTATAATGACAACACTCAGAAGTCTGAGGCACAGTGAGACCTCGTCTCAAAATAAACAGAAGGGCTGGGGATGTAGCTGAGTGGTACAGTGCTTTCCTAATATGTATGAGGTCCTAGGTTCAATCTCTAGTACCACACAACCAATGAATGAATGAACAGGCAACAGTAGCGTCTTAAAAGAAAAATAGCCCCAAGTGGTAGCTCAGTAGTAGAACACTTGCCTAACATGTGAGGACCATGAATTAAATTCCTTGCAGTGCAAAAAAAGAAAAAAAAGCCACAAAAAGTGATACTACAAAAGTTTATGACAGAATCATTTATAATCACACATTCAAAAATACCCCGGGAGTAATAATAGACAGTACACTAAGTCATGAATGACATATGAAAGAACAATGTAGATATGTGAAAAAGGAAAAATTCTAACTGAATTAGGATAACTGTAAAAACTACACATCTATACAAATACCTAATGTCAATCATGAAGTGTAAATACTTGTAGAAAAAGTTCATAAAAGACTTCCAGGTAGAGATGACAAATGCAAAACAAATCTCTCTTCATACTAAAATTTCATTGAAATGAGTAAGTGCATGCATGTGTGTATGTTGCTGGAGATCAAACCCAGGACCACGGGCAAATTAGACAAGCAACCACTCTACATTGAGCTACATGCCCAACCCAAGGAATTCTTTTTTAAGGAGTAAACCCACAAGATCAGCAAGAGTGGGGGGAAAAAAATCGCCAAAATATTGTAATCTGGAACACATAATATATATGAGTAATAACTTAGAAAAACCTGAAAAAAAAAAAAAAGAATTTCTACAGTGATAGTAGAGAAAGTGGAGAACCCCCTCCACAAATTCCCCAAAGATTCAGGAATTAGCACTAGGTGATCACCTAGGAGAGGGAGTAGGGTGCAGCTAAGGAGGACCGAAAGCCTATTTAAGAAATAAATTGGGGCTGGGGATTTAGGTCAAGTGGTAGAATGCTTGCTACCAAGCGCAAGGCCCTGAGTTCAATCCCCAGCACCCCCCCAAAAAAGACAAATTATGCGAGCCTCTTCTTTATTTCCTGGAGCCACATGACTGTGCTCTCCAATGCCAGCTAAAGACTGGCGCTCAACAAGATATACTCACAAGCTGAACTCGCTCCCAATCAGCTATGCTGTCTCCCAATATTCGACTTGAGCGGACAAGTGTTAGAGGAAAGCCTCTTACATGAACACAAGGCAGGCCACAAAAACAACAATTTCTCTTCCCCAAGGCAAGTCACAGAAACTAAAAACAGACTAATCTTCCCATGCCTTTCTGTATTAGAATCAACCACAAAGAGATTCTCTGATAAGATCTCCATTTCAAAAAGGTGGGGAAGAGGGGGGAGAACCAAGATGCATCAAGTACAGGTACAAAATAAATGTGATGAATGTAACCATTATATGTAAAATGTACCAATACATGTTCTTGGTTTAAAATAAAATTTAAAAAAAAAAAAAAGCCCTTTCCCATGCTCATGAAGGAGTACTACACAGAGAGGCCAAGAACTTGAATAGACAGACCTTGCTGGGTGTCCCCACTCCGTCTATTAGCATTAGATCACACCCTTCTTGTCTGATTCCACATCAATATGGCTGTCTACACTTCAATCATGCCTACACAATAAAGTCTCCATAAAAACCCAAAAGGATAAGATTCTGCAAGCTTCTGGATTGCTGAACACGTGGAGCTCACAGAAGGCGAGTAAGAAGTCATCCAGGAGAGTGGTGCACCCCCAACCCCAGGCATGGGCATTTCTGCTCTCCAGGCCTCACTCTATTTATCTCTGCATTTTTCATTTGTATCCTTTAAAATATCCTTTAGGGTTGGGGATTTAGCTCAGTGGTAGAGCACTTGCCTAGCAAGTACAAGGCCCTGAGTTTGATCCCCAGCACCAAAAATATAAAATAAAATAAAATATCCTTTATAATAAACCATTAAATGTTAAGTAAAGTGTTTAGTAAGTAAAGTGTTAAGTAAATTCTATGAGTTGCTCTAGCAAATTAATAAAACCTGTAGCCAGTTGGTCAAAAATTTTAGAGACCTAGTATCATAACTGGATCTAAAGTGGGATAGTCTTGGGGACTGTGCAATTGACTGTGGGATCTGATGCTGTCTACTTAGTGTCAGAAGTGAATTAAATCTGATCACGCCCAGCTGGTGCTCACTGCAAAACTATTTGCTTGCCAATGGGGAGAAATCCCCACACCTTTTGAGGTCACGGAAGTCTTGTATGTTGATTACATATCAGAGCAGAGGAAAAATACATAATTTGTTTTGCCCAGACACACAGTATATATAATAATAATGAAAATTTTTTGAACAGGTATACAGTCATAATGCTCATATTCTTTACATCCCAGGATATCTTTACTTCTAACTTACTTACTTTTTGTGAAATGGGATAGAGCATCTTACAAATTTAACTCAGACTCAGAAGCAAAGTGGCTAATCCAAGGACTGACAACGAACTGGCAAATTACCAACTATGTACAAACAGAAAAAGAAACCAGCCTTTAGGAACAGCAATTCGCCTACCTGATGAAAGAAGTAGGTAACAGCAAGGTCATTGTCATTTAAGAGGATTTCTTCTTCTGTCGTAAAAAGCCACTTTCGAATGGTCAGGCAGGTGCCTGGCACAGCTGATGTGTAATTCTGGACATAGAGTTTATGAGGAAATTCATTAGGTGCCAGCTTACGTACTGCAGGAAAGACAAAATAAAGAAAGCTGTAGTGAAAAAATACATTACAAATTTCCCTAATATAAACTATTGCAGGTAGATCAAATATGGTAGGTTATCATTAAACAGAGCACAGCTCAAATTCACCAAGGAGTTCTTGTCCTGAGAGCACAAAATACCCACATCTAACCAAGTCCAACTCTCCCTAGCTACGACTGCGGTCAACTGAACCTCAAACTGACTGAAATCTAACCTTCAGGTTAACATGACGACTGCAGATAGCACCAACTCCAAATTCAGTCTGAAATACTCGATTTATTATCTGATAAGTTACAGCTGATATCCACTTGTCAGCTAAGTCTCTGCTCTTATCCAGCTATGGGGCATTCTCAAGAAACTGCTTTTATTGTTAAGACCCGAAAGGCTCTTTCTACTCCATCCCCAAATCCTCAGGCATTCATCAAAGTGAAAAGTGGCTTCAGAGTAAGGATACCTTTTCCTAACAGTGCACAGCAGGATAAAACACCACCACTTTTATTTTCTCTTATCTCTCCCAAGTTTTCTTCTCTTAATGCATACTTCGCTTTATAACACTGCAAAAGACATATTTAATAGTTCTCATTTTACAGAAAGTGAAACTAAAGCTTAGAAAAGTGTAAGATTAGAATCCACATATCCTGGTACCCTAGCAATCCTCTCTAACATTATTTATATCTGACTAGTTAGGCTGTTGAGAGTTGGGAAGAAAAATTATAAAAGGGAGAGTTGCTGTCCCTAGACCTGCGATGGCAAGACAACTGAAACCTAGCAAACTCTCCTCCTGGGATGAAGAAGGTCTGGTCAATCAGCATTATCTATGTCATTTCTGACCTTAGGCTGGTGTGTACATGATGTGCAGAAGACCCATAAACTACAGAAAATCCCTGTCATTAGAGCAAGCCCTCGGAGTCCCTCCCCTTTGTGGATGCAATGCAACCACTGTAACTACAACCCCCAGTTTTTATAGAAGAGAAACTTTCTGTCACTGTGCAATAAAATCTTCTAGGAAGAGAAGATTTTCACACAGAAGCTTAAATATACACATTCAAGCAGAGGCTTCTCACCAATAATATAGAATCTCTTTCTAACTTCTAAAAAGAAAAAGCTAGTCTTGAAAATCTTTACAAAAACCATGAAGGAATCTGAAACTATGTGGCTAAATAGAACATCCCCTTTTAAGGGTGTTTCACTGTAATATACAAAATGTGAAGCTCTTACTTAAAAGGAACTCATGAAAATATCTGATTCAGTGCTGGATGTAACCACCTATAGCTACTGACAAAACAGGAAAAAGGATCAACAGTGATCAGGCATCCTTATGACCAGGCTTAGCAAGATTTGAGTGGGATCTTCCCCTGTCTTCAAGCTTTTCTCTGGGAAAACAGTTTTTGTTCAACAGTATTAGAATAAAATACTCCCAAATTTAATATTAGCCATTAGCACTTACCAAAGGAATGATTGATCACTTCAAATAAGGCAAAGTAATTCACTGTTGTACTGTCCATGCCAACCTTTGCTGCAATAGCCTAAAGTTCAAACAGGACAGAATGGTTTTAGGAAAACTAAGACAATTCTCTTGGGAAACACAGGTATATGCATGAGGGGGAGAGAGAAGGGGAGCCTTGCCATCTTGGATTCATAAAAACTATCATGGTTTCGTAAAAACTATTATGGTCCACTGCTATCTCATTCATTCATTCATTGGTGCTGGGGCTCAAAGCCCAGGGCCTTGCAGACGCGTGCCAAGTGATCTACCCCTGAGGTATATCCTAGCCCCATGGTTATCTTTCTCCAGTATACATGTACACATGCATACAAACGTATGAAAGCAAAGGAAAAAGACACCTGTGTCTGACCCATACAACCATTTGCATCTCTCTGAGTTTCTCCCTTCCAATACAAGCTGGCAATAGTTTCTCTTAACATTGGCTTTCCTCTTTGAAATACAACTTATGACTTAATTTCACAAAGCTCTTTTTAAACACTACTCATAAGATTTATTTATTTATTTATTTATTTATTTATTTAGTGCTGGCAATCGAACTCAGGGCCTTGTGCTTGCCAGGCAAGCACTCTAATCACTGAGCTAAATCTCCAGCCCCAAACACTACTTATAAGAAAAGCACTTGACAGGACAGATCTTAAAAAGAAAACAAATTCTTAAATTTTCACATATTCAGCCTACATATAATATAGGACTTTAAAAGAAAAAGAAAAAGGACATCAATAGAGAAGATCTATATCTTTCATTCTTTTTCTTAAAGAGCTAGGGATTCCCTATGTCGCCCAGGCTATTCCTGGCCTCAAATGATCCTATCTTAGTCTTCCAAGTAGCCAGGACTACTGACATGAATCTTAATGCCAGCTACATTACTCAGCTTAAAATACTGTTTGTTAATTTTATTCAGACTTCTTCTTTTTTTTAATGGTACAGGGAATTGAATCCAGGAGTGTGCTACCACTGATATACATTCCTACCCCTTTTTATTTTTTGTCTAGGGGCTGGGTCCAACTAAGTGACCGAGTCTGGGCTCAAATTTGTGATCCTCCAACCTCAGCACCCCCAGTAGCTGGGATTACAGAAGTGAAGCTGGCCCACAAATATTCTGTTTTTCAGATTACCTATGTTCCAAGCCAGGGACATTAGGCACCTTCATTTGCTAAAGATTACCATCATCAATATCCATATGAAAATATCAAAATGTTGTGACAAGAGACTTATTAAACAAAGATCAGTTCTTCTCTGTAGGAACTAAGGTACTATCATAATGACAACAACAACAATAACAACAACAACAACAAAAAAGACAAAAGACTCCATGTACAAATAAATGAAAATTGAAATTACATAAAAACAACAACAACAACAAAAAAAACAGTAATTCCCCAGCACCCAAAACAAAACAAATGCCCTCCAAATCCCACAAAACAATAACAAAATTCCTTTTCAGGATCAACCCCAATATTAACTGAACAAAATAAAACTTCTGCATATTAGTAACTGCATATTAGTGAACCAAGTATGATCATGCCCTTCCGACATCTGCTCACATATCAGGGCTAGCTAGGTTCATTGCTGAAGCAATGTAAGAGCTGGAAATTTTAAGTGCTCTAATTACCATTCTACAATACATGGCTCTCAAGGTTTAGAAAATGGAAAAAATAAAAAAGATATAGAAAGTGGCTTATAGCTAGAAGTCTCAGTAGCAGGACTAAGAGAAAGTAAAAAAAAAACAAACCCCTAGCCCTCACTAAAGAAACACGAAAAACATCTGCAAAGTGTAAAAACAATTATTTTTCTTGCCGTTATACTCTCACTGTATTTCAAAAATGTTTTATATCTTACAATATCCTGTGCCACAGTACTTGGCAAATTGTAAGGGATAGATTTTTTTGTGTGCTACAAAGAAGATATAAGCATTGATACCCAGAAACCTTGTCTCCCTGAAAATCTTGATCATGTTACCATTAATGGTATATGAAAAAAATAAATAAATAAAGGTATATGAAAAGGCCTGCTGGGGTTGGGGATTTAGCTCAGTGGTAGAGCGTTTGCCCAGCAAGGCAAGGCCCTGAGTTCAATCCCCAGCCACTGGCCCCACCAAAAAGGTGTACCTATGAGCAATGCTTATGCCCAGTACTAAGATCATGATTTTTAACACATTCACAACTGGGCTGTAACTTGTATGTCTTACTGCTGGGCAGCTTTAACCACTGGTGGTACATGCATGACTGTCCCGTCAGGCAGCTTTTTAATTAACTTTATTAATAAAAAGACCAATAAAAGGGATTAGATCTGCTGGTACCACGAGTATACAAGCCAAAGCCACCTGATCGGACAGTCATGCATGTACCATTGATGGTTCAAGCTGGTGGGAATGTGTTAAATACCATTTCTTACTAACAGGAATCAGAATTCCTCGGGGAAATGGCTTATTGTAGATCTAGGTAGGAAATGTACAAAGGTGAGTCCAAGATATCTTGTCATAACAAAAGGCAAAGATGCTATCATAAACCAATGGATTGCATCAAGAGTATACAGAAAGATATGAAGGAGCTTCTATTGGCAAAAGATGAGAGTTTGAACATTGAAATGATAATATATGCTACTGATTAAATCACATTTAATTTTTAGAAAGTTAATTAAAAAATTTAAAAACATAATACTACAAAGTAAAATATAATGGACATCACTGGAATCAACTAGGGTACTCCTTACTCTCAAAACTGGTAATAAAAGAAAAGAATGAAATATTTACCCTTTTTTTTCACAAACTACTTTACAGGATAACTAATTAGCCTTAGTTTATAAGGAAAATTTGTTTACAGAAAATACTATTAGAAAACTAGCACTTTTTGAAATCACTCGATAGGACAACAATCATCACCAGATATACTCATTTGGTAAAAGATCAGCAGGAAACGTTAAAGAGATCAGATTATCACCACCACATCTAGTAAATAATCTTGTTACCACTACATGTGGAATAACCAGATATTGTGTGCTGCCTGTGGAGAAGGAATATGATATATACAGCACCAATTATGAAGCACTCATATCAAAAAAGCAGAATCTGAATCTAATCAAGCCTGCAGAGCAAATTTCCATTTACAGAAAATATAGTGAGCTGGGCACAGTGGCATATGCCTGTAATCCCAGCACTTGGGAGGCTGAGGCAGGAGGACTACCATATGTTTGAGGCCAGCATGGGCTACATGGTGAGTTCAAAGTCAGCCTGAACTACATAGCAAGACCCTGTCTCAAAAAAACAAAACAAACGAACAAATGAAATACATTAGGGAGGCAGAATAACATATTAAATGAGACTACAAGAGAACAAACAGATAAATTCATTCCACAGGACACTGACCCAAATTCACTAACAAGATGGCATCAAAAAAAAAAAAAAAGTTGGCAAGAGGGACTGCTGTATATTAAAATAAAAATAAAAACAAAATGTGATATAAATCTTGTTTAGATCTGGATTTTTTTTTTTTTTTTTAGATCTGGATTTTAAACCAACTATTAAAAGTCCTTGTAGACAACTGGAAAAATTTAACTATGGGTTAATTAATACCAAGAAAATAATGTTAATCTTTAAGTTTGATACTGGCATTGTGGTTAGGTAAGAAGGAGAGTGATAGCTTTTAGATCCATACTAAAGTATAGATAGGTCTTTATGGGTTTTGTTTAAAAAGCTTAAAGGAAAGGGAAAAAAGGATACATGGTACAAATGTGGCAAACTCTTGGTAATTATTAAACGTGAATGATGAGTGCTGAGAATGCAGCTCTATGGTACAGCACTTGCCCAGCTTACGCAAGGCCTTGGGTTCAAACCTCAGCATCACACACACACACGCACACACACAGAGCATCTGGGGATTCACTGTGCTACTTTGATTTCACGTATGTTATTAACGTCTTTTACAATAAAAAAGGAAGAGTTAATTATAACCACTACAGCCTGAGATATTTACTATATCTTTCAAGAAGAACAGAGTACTTTGATATTAATAATAACAATTTAATAAATGTATTAGGTGCCAGTTACTATAAGCACTTTATATGTATTAGCTCATTCCATCTATCTTTCTTAGCTTCATACCACCCAATATCAAATTAACTTGTTCAAGTTTAATTTACCTGATAGACTTGGTCTGTGGTACTGTTCTTTTTCACTCTGACTGTAACTGTTGTTCCATCTGGTAATGCTACCCTCAGCTCTACATCAGATATGCCATTGTAGTTCTGGGGAAAAGACACAGAGGAAGAATTTATGACCCAGTACATCCCCACTCTCCTTGAAACATGCTGGCTGAACAATAATCCAAACACGTAATAGAGAGGAAACAAGTTCCAATTAAAAAACAACACTTTAAAAGTCAATATATTTACAAGTCATAAAGGTGACATTAGGCTTCAGCAGAAGTTAACCTTTAAGAGGCACAGGGAAGAAAGAAACATATTGGAAGCCAATGTGTTCACATTTCAACACATAAAACTGTGTGCAACAGTCTAGGTCAAACACAGATGAGATCTCTGGTTTACTTCTGTCACCCCATTTAGAACTCACAAGTAAAAAGGAAAATAATTGGGGGAAGACAGCTCCGGACTCCATCGTGGGCAGGAGGCTTGAGCTTGCAGGTCAGGTCGCTTCCCGGTGTGGATCTGTGCTGGCTCCGCCCCCTCCCGGGGAAGACAGCTCCGGACTCCATTATGGGCAGGAGGCTTGAGCTTGCAGGTCAGGCTGCTTCCCGGTACAGATTTGCGCTGGCTTGGCCCGCGCACTGGCAGGGTGAATGTCAAATAGGGTGGGAAACACCTTGCACTGAAAGCACTGTTAGCTCTCTCCCTCAGTGTCTTTTTTTTTTTTT
>PVJO010001046.1:0-128296 GCA_004026905.1 Hystrix cristata
TCACTCCAGAAAGAACTGCATATATGGAAAAATCAACCAATAACAAATGCTAGCGGGGCTGTGGGGAAAAAGGAACACTCCACTCCCCTACTGGGGATCCTCCCAGAAGAATTAAAATCGTCATACCACAAGGATGTATGCACCACCATGTTCATAGCAACACAATTTGTAATAGCTAAGTCTTGGAAACAACCTAAATGCCCAACAACCAACAAATGGCTAAAGAAAATGTGGTTTTTCTACACAATGGAGTACTACACTGCCATAAAAAGGATAAACTAGAGTCATTCATATATAAATGGATGTTCCTTGAGAACATACTTTTAAGTGAAATAAATCAGACACTCAAGAGCACACATCTAATTGTTTCTCTGATTTGAGAAACCATAACTGTAAATAAGGACAAAGAGGTGTAATAGATATTATATAAAAGGAGGATGGTGTGCAGAGGAGAGGAGTACTAGAAAGAAAGAAGGGGAAAAGCAGAAAGGCAACAGGGGAAAGAGAGGGGAAAGGGAAAATATGGAAAATAATGAATGAACCTGCTATAAATAGGGAGGGAGGGAGCAGAGGGGAGGGGCGGGGGAGGGGGAGAACCAAGATGCATCATGTATAGGTACAGAATAAATGTAATGAATGTGACCATTGTATGTAGAATGTACCAATACATGTTCTTGGTTTAAAATAAAAATAAAAAAAAATAAATAAATTGTGGGTGTTGGTATTTTGTCCCAGCAATGGGAAAGTAATACAGCATGTTACTGCATCAATACTGTAGGTGAACACAGTTGTATTTGTGTATCTAAGCATGCTTAAATATAGAAAAGGTACATTAAAAAATACTAAACTATAAGGGTTTCTCAGCTCCATTGTAACCTTACAGGGCTACAACTGTATATGGTGACAGAAATGTTATTATGCAGTACATGACTGTATTACGAGGCTGATTTGGTTAGACATAGTCAAACTCACCCCAGCTGCATCTAATGGCAAATAACTGATACATCAGATCATCACAGAGGTTACTACAGACTGTGCCCTACACTGTATTTACAGAGACCTCCACTGATCCTTTAAACTCATTTTTGCCACCACAAAGTCATACCTACTCAAAAGCAGAAAGAAAAATCTCGAAGCCGTTCAATACTACATAATCATTTGAACATAATGAGTCAGTCCTGAGTTAACATGATTTATACATGCAAGTGGTGAGAGATCGTGTGGGACTGCGAAGCCTCCAAAGTGCAGAGCATGCTTCTTTCTTTCAATGAGGATTTAGCATCCTCTCATTTTTGTAATTAACAACTTAATATTAACACTAATTATACTTTCTCTTTTTATCTAGGCAGAGTCCAATCATAAAGAGGGATAGTAGAAGAATGAGTAATACTAGACCTTGTTCCCCAAATAAGAGATTACATCACACAGGAAGTTCTTATTTATGTGTTACCTTTAGGCCTTCCCATGAAGTCATCAATAAGCAGAAACAGAGTTCAATGCTCTTGCTGATAAAGCAGCTGTAATTAGCTGTTATATCTTCTTTCTATTTGATTTGCTTATCCACTGAAGAAGAATCGCTTTTTCCAACTTTAACTTCAAGCAGTAGTCACGAAAATTCGAAAGATTATGTAATAATCTTTCGAATTTTCGCATAATTTCAAAAATGAAGTTAATTTTGAAAACAGTGCCTAATGTTAGTCTTAAGAAAACAGACATTAGGTAGTATGGTTTGGCATAACTGAGTCTCTCTGGAAATTGGCCTCCTCTTCCATTACTACTCCCTTAGTCCACAATTGGAGTCATTCTTTTCAGTTTTGAAGAGTCAAAATTGAAATTTCAAGTACCTCTAGGAAAGACAAAATTTCAGGTCTTATCCTTTAAGTTGGATCAAGGGCCTAGGTTCCTCTTCTTGTAGCACAGCTGGGACTAGAAGCAGCAACTGGGACACTCAATCAGAGACTAATCGAAACCCAGACAACATAACAATTCTGCGAAACTGGTAAAATTCATCTAGATGGCCTTTATTTCATAGGTTATGAAATAAAGGAAACATTAAGTACTACAAAAAATGCTGATGCAATTTTGCCTATTTCAATGTTTTATGTATGGCTTTCTGATAATATTCCAAAATATTGTATTTGCAAATTAGTCATTCATTTCATTTGCATTGCGTTAGCCACCCGCCACTATTATTTTCCACATCATCATCCCTAAAAACTGTAAGCATTTGAGAAAAATATATCATATTTCTCATGACAAAAACAGTTTCATTTAATTTAAAAAGGCAAGAATAAATGGAGGCAAACACTACACTGCCAAATCTTGATCATTCAGGAGAGAACGCGGGAGCAGGTCATTCATATGACAGATCACCTAAAAACCTCTTACATACTGAATCTCATAATTCAGACCGAGCAAGAGGAGGCCCTTCCGAGTCCACTGAAAAGTGAGAACAAGAGAACATTTCTAAAGAAATACGTGTGAAGAGTTCAAATGAATTTTAATGGAATTTTTTTAAATCACAGAACTTCTTTTACAGAAACCTGTGTGTTATGCACATCACAAATACCTACAGTTTACTTCTTTTTTAACAAATATCTACAGCAGTTTATTTCAATCAAAGAATTCATTTGTTCACCTCAAACATTATTTGAAATAGTACTTAAATGAATATATTATCTCTATTACTTGCCCCACCATAAAGATTAAAGAAAGCTTTAGTAATGGAAACAAACTAGAACTGTACTTGCATGCATTAAAAAATAAGACTTAAAATATTGCCAAAATAAAAAGCCACAAGGAAGAAATACTGTATACCTATCATCTAAATTGCTGAGATACTTAGAGATGGGGAAGAAACACCAAGCAAGGTGTTTGATATAACATATAATGTTATAATGGCAAAGACAGAGCTAGAAATAATTTGCAAGTCAACTATCAGATGCACTGTCCTTTCTCAAATGCTCCAAACATGCTGTGAAAGTTTGGATTCATTTAGCTGTACTGGCTATGTGGCAAGAAATTTGGAATGCTTATCCAATTTTGCTATAACAAATGAATACAAATATTTGTAATTCTGAAAAGGCAATTTACATGTAAATGACTCACGAATTCTCTGTCAGATTTCACTCCATTACCACCACCCCCAACACACATACTCGCCTAGTGGTGTCTCTCTGCATAGATTATCTTTTTTTGAGTGCCATAAAAATTTCTAAGCATTCTGAGAAAGCCATCTGTTTGGCAGGTTTAGACATCAGTGGGCCTAAGGGACAAGGGGCTCCTAAATAGTGTGCTTTGGCAGGTGTAGTTAAATGCAGAAATGAGGACCTCAGTGCATTAGACATTTACCATAATTTATTAGGTAGTAGACCCAAAACAACCCCCTGGAGCACAATGACATTTTAAGGTTATACACTGTGCACATTGATTACAACACAGAACTATTTCCAGAGCAAGGCACACAGCACACTTGGTAGCTATAACCTGTGGCCCAATGATATCTCAAAGGATACATTCTTTAAAGATCCTCCTGTCTTGGGCTCAGACTTGATTTAGATTTTCTTTCATAATAAATTTCTTAACATGTTAAAGCCCCTCAAGGGATAATGACCATCTGAAAAGAATAGGGAAGAAATTGTACAATTCCAAAATAACCTCTAAGAAAAATATCAATAAGCACATGTATCATGTAGAAGAATAACGATAATTATTAGAGCTCCCTGAATCCTAGTGAGGCATGAGATTAAGGTGTGGACAGCTGGCAGGGCGAGTGGGCATGACCTGTCAATCACAGAGACTCAGGACATGCCCAGAAAAAGTTACAAACCCCGCACCTGGAACCAATCCCAAAGTGCTATCTTCACATCTTCTCCTGAGAACTCAAGTGGATTTTTGATAGGAAGACCTAGATCTGACATCAGCCTGGGGCATGAGAGATACAAAAGACAGATGCCATTAACTTCCTCAGTGGCCTGCTCTTAATTCTGAAGAGTGTACTTCTTTTCCTACCTTTAGTTAGGAGCCCACACTCACACTGCATAGTATATTTCTTTTCCTACCTTTAATACCTTTAATAAGCGTAAAATCTCGCTACCGTTTTTGCTAGTCTTGGCCAATTTTTTCGTTCAGAACAGCAAAGATCCAGGAGGAATAAGTCCCTAGCACCCCAGAACCTCACTAAAACTAGGAGTAACTCTCCTATGAACAAAAAGATATTCAGACTTGCACTTGGTACACATGCTTATGTGGTACTACCCAGCTTCTTTATATTTACATTACAATAAACTCTGCAGTGCCAGGCATGGTGGTCCACACCTGTAATCCCAGCTCTCAGGAGAGGCAGAGGCAGGAGGATCACAAGTTGGAGCTCAGCCTAGGCAACTTAGTAACTTTGTAAGACTTTGTCTCAAAATGAAAATAAAAATTAAAAACATGCCAGGGATGTAGCTGAGTCTGAAGACCCTGAGTTCAATCCCTGGTACCACCAAAAAGTGAAAAAAAAAAAATTTGCCTATACTTGTGCACAGCCGCCTGTGTGTCTTGAATGAATTCTGTCATTAAAAACACAAAGGACAAAGGACAAGGAACAAGGGCTAGTTTCTCATGGAACAAAGACCCAGAGTCCATTGACACATCCGCTTTGGTTTCAGGGTATTTTTCAATGGCATATAATTCTACAAAATTCTCAATTCTCCTAATGATTATTTGAAATACCTTGGTTAGAAATCAATATAGTAATATGCTCTAAAGGTTTAAACACACAGATAAACAGTAGTCTATTCTTCCTACATTTATTGTCAGTATGGTTGAGGTAGTTGAGATCTTCAGCACTGTAACTCACTTCCCTCAACTTATAGATGAATAACCTACAGTAACCAGGGCCACTGAGCAGTGCAGAGCCGTGGCCAACCCTCCCCTCACCCCCTACCCTTGTTACTATCTCCCCCCTCTTCCAAGCCTAAGCAAAGACCTACGATTACAGCAAGCACCTTTTAAAACCTCAGGTGTTGCTACAGAGGGTCCTCATTTAAAGACCAAGTTCCATTCCTGTGACCAGGTGGTTAAATGAACGGGTTGCTAAATGAGGAGTTGTATATAGCATGTACATTGTAATGTTCAGGACAAACACATGATCAAAAGCAAGTCCAGCTTGATGACTTTGCTTTTATTTGCATGCAGTACTTAATGTATAAAATAACAAAACTCCAGTACTGTACAGTACAATCAACAAAAATTACAGTATTATACAAACAAGGTATACTGTATGAAAAAGACACTGAAACTCTATAAACAAGATGTACAGCACTGTACAAAAAAAAGGTTGTAAGTTCAAGCGGTGGGTCGTGTAGGTTACTGAACGGGGAAGATTCATATATGCATTCTATCACGCTGGCATTCATCATTCTACTTTAAATATTCCAAAAATCTCCCAAATGTTATATGGGAATAAATCAGGCAGGCAGAAGCATAAGACAGCCCTTAGAGTCTCTGCCCACTGCAGAACAGGACAGCAGTTGTGGCTGATGCTCCAGTGGATGCTGTTTGTCCTATGCACTGCACAAATTTGTACATGTGGAGGTGTGGGTGTCTATTCATTGGTACAAGTGACTTGCACAAATTCAAAGAAACATAGTTACAAACCAGAGAAAGTTGGCCTTAGCTTGATAGGAGTAAAAATGATAAAAGAGTAAAGAAGGATGGGAATGTAGCACATGGCAGAATGCTTGCCTAACATGGAGGAGGGTCCGTATATTGGTGCAGGGTGGGGGACAAACATGGCACACAACACAGCATTAAAGAAACCACAAAGTTCAGTGGTCAATCCATGTACAGTTTTTTTCATGCTGCAGCATAAACCCTACTAAACCTTCCTAGAGTAGAAGGAAGGGAGTGAGAGAGGGAAGGAGGGAGGGAGGAGGAAGGGGAAGAAAAAGGAGAAAGAGAAAAGGAGAGAGGGAAAGAGAAGTTGAAAAGAAAATATGAAGTTCAAAGCTAGGTGAACTAATTTCTGTTACTCTACTTGCACATAAATTGCAGACCGAATTCTTTGGCAAACATCGTGTAGTTGTCACAATCTTTTATTATCAAGAATGACCCTTTCTCCTTCCTTCGCACTCTCCTGCTCCAGCCAAGCCCTCTGTGATGCTCCCCAGAGTGGCAGCTAAAGTCTCTGGGCCAGACCCCAGTAGATCTAAAGCTGCACTGCCTGCCGTAAAGTCTCTCCAGTGACAAATGGATGGAGATTATTCCATTGTAGATATTCCTATATTAAAATTTTGTTAATAATAAAAGTTCGAAGTCCCAAACAGAGGTCTTAGGTCACAGGTACAGGCCAAATCAGGAATGGAAGAAAGTCTGAAACTATAAAGGCTGTGTACGGTGGCCTGTCAAGGACAAGAGCCCAAAAGGGCATGAAATGAATTACTGAAAAAAAAAAGAAAAGTCAACTCCCTGCTGGTATCACAACTAGTTCGTGGCAAAATGCTTCGAACACAATGCTTGGAATTCCACTTTCTTAATTCCTTGGCAAAAATTTTAAACTCACTATCATTTTCGTTTAAACTGACCAATTCTTTTTCTTCTGTGTTGACACATCACCAGCTTTATAAAGGAAAGGAAATATAGAAGACTTACATTACAGAAATTGCTTATGGGCAACTTTGCTAGAAAACAGGAATTCCCAGAACTGATGGACATTCAAGAAGGGCTCCTTGTTACCATTTTATCAGTTTCAACAAATACAAAGAAACTAGAGAAGAGCTGATAGGACTAAAATGTCCTTCCCAAGGCTCACTGGCTTTCCATTTTAAAGACTGCTGCTATGGGCTGAATTGTACATCACAAAAAGATGTTAAAGTGCAAATCTGCAGTACCTATAAATGCGACCTTATTTATAAATAATGTCTTAAATTAAGACAGTTAAGATGAGGTCATTAAATTGAGGCCTAATCCAGTATAACTGTGTTTTTATACAAAGGAGAAATCTGGACACAGAGACACACAGAGTGTATGCCATGTGAATACGAGAGTTAAACTCCGAAAAGCTGAAGAAGTAGAAGTTAGGAGACAGTGCTATAGCACTTCCTTTCCTAGTGCCTTCAAAGAGACTGAAGCCCAGCTAAATCTTGACCTTGGACTTCTGAGCCTCCAGAACTGTGAGAAAGTAAATTTCTGTTTTGGGTTTTTTTTGTTTTTGTTTTTTTTTTTTGTATTGGGGATTGAACCCAGGGCCCTCCTACTGACCATATTCCCAGACCCTTTTTCATTTTTTAAAACAGGGTCTTAGCAACTTGCTAAATTGCCCAGACTGAACTCAAATTGGGGGTACTCCAGCCTCAGCCTCCCAGAGTGCTGGAATTACAGACACACACCACCACATCTGGCTTAAGTTTCTGGTAGGCCACTCAGTTTGTAGTAATTGAATGGCAGCCTTAGCAACATAATTGAGCCATCACGTTATTACCCCCCCTTGGACAGCTTAACGAACTTTTCTTCCTACACTCTGTAAGTCAAGAAGACCTAGAAGAAATATTAGGAAAGGAATAAAATAGGTCAGCAACCTTTGTTCTATAAATCCAGTTCTTTCCAAAATAAAGATGTGCAAATGAAAAGATAGGCCTAATTAGTTAGCTAATGAAAATGTACTTATAAAAGAGCATATATTCATTTGAATAGAAAAAAGCAGCAAAAACAAAAACTGAACCCAGGAGTCTTCTGAATAATAATAAGCATCTCATGGTGGCGGGAAGTTGGTGCCAGGGATCAAACTCAGGGTCTTGTGCTTGCTAGGCAAGCACTCTAACCACTGAGCTAAACCCCCAGTGCCTAAGCAACTTAAAATTTTTTAAAAATCAAAGTTTTTTAAAGAGAAAAAAATTCATATTATAACACAAATCTTTTCTCGCCTCTTAGCTTGAACTTCACAGATGCACAAAACAATTTTAGTCGTGTCTGTTTTTCTGGCAGAATAGAAAGAAGTACACTAGCAATATCAATCTATTGCTCAGATCCAGAAAAATATTTAAAGCTGTGAATGTGCTGTGCATGGTGGCACACACTTGTAATTCCATCTAATTGGGAGGCTGAGGCAGGAAGGATTGCAAGTTCAAGGCCAGCCTGGGCAATTTAGGAAGGTTCTGTCCCAAAATAAAGTTTAAAAGAGCTAGCATTATAGCTTCGTGGTAAAGTGTTTGTCTAGCATTCCAAGGCCCTGGGCTCAATTCCTAGCATCACCAATAAAAAGGAAATAAAACAACATCCAAAAAACACCTGCGAGTAATAGAGTAATTTCAATTTATAAATACTCAAAAGAATTTTAAAAGCCCATTACATACTGGACAATTTAGTGTATATATCTAACACTGGATAAAATATACTGCTATATCTTATACTAAATGCAACAGTGGGAGAAAATATACTAAATAACCATTTCCTCTCTTAATTACAAAAAAATTACAGTATCTGAAAACAACTGAATTGAGGGGCTGTTAGTTCAATTTTCAGGTATAGTAGAAGGCGTAAGGTTAATTTTAAACTTATTTTCTTTCTCCACTCTATCGGACGGTACTAAAGCATAGGTTATCATCCATAATTATACTGGCCCATAATTTAAGCTTGTTCAGCATTGTTAAGTAGTAGATTTAATGCAAACTGTCCCAAGTCAAAATTAAATTAAATCATCTTCTACTGTACAGGACATTCCCTGAACCAATATCCAATTGAACTATAGTTACCTCCATTAGTTCACATCCATAATTCATTTTAATTGTTCATTTATTATTCACATAATTACCTTTAATGCCATGAAAGAAATCTCAATTAGTCTAGTTTAAAACAAGAGCATCCTATGATTAAGCAATTCTATCAGTTTACATTGTGCTAACTGGAAATTTATAACTCTTATAAATTAGTCCTTTGTTTGAAACATTAAATGATATCATATTAAAGAATATTTTTAACTATGGTTAAGTTATGGTGTACTACAAATACATGCATATAACCCTGCTAGAAAATTTCACAAATTGTATATTCATGAACCATCTACATGTAAACAAATGGGGTGGTATTGCTGTTTTATTGCACAACAATGAGAGACAATTTAGAACTGGACACTAATCTCCTATCTGTCTCCCAGAGCACGTACCACAGAAAGGCAATGAAGATGCCAATTATTCCCGACACCTCAACCAGGGAATGCAGATGATTCTTCATTTGTCTTGGTAAATACTGCACCTAGTGCAAATTCAGTAAATGTTCAATGAATGACTAAAATTTATCCTTGCCCCTATACTAGCATGAGCCCCCCTTGGTAATCCCTCTTTGTGCCTCTCTTGGTAATCCTAATAAAAAGTATTCATGGTGAATATGTGTATGTGGCTTGCAGGGAAAACAATCTCATTGTTATAGAGCTTTGCAGATCATAAAATTGTATTAATATTGTACCAACTGGCAGGGAGGAAGAGTGAGAGAAGAGGATGCTGCCCTGGAAAAGTAAAATGCTAAAGCGACAAAACTCAGCACTGCTCGGTTTTCTAGCCTCGGTCTCAACCATGAGGAAAGCAGTTCCAACCATTGTTCACAGAATGCATAACCTAAATATTTACTATCCAGACCGAAGAGAAACATTTCAGAAGACCTCTTTCCCTACAAGTTCATTCAGAAAACAAATTTTTAAACTAGAATTAAATCATTTCTACTTAACAACTAAATTAACTTTGGTATTCTCCACAATTATAGAACTGTTCATTACAGAAATAAATTTGCCAATATTTGCCTGCAGACAGTCTTCTAACACAAGAAAATATGCTCTATCCACAAAGCCAGGGTCCAAATGTTATTCATCTAGATGTGGATTTTAAAACAGGATGTAGTATTTTGCAACACAATTTTCAAAATAACTTATTTGTAAACCGCATTGTTTCCTAAATGTAAAAGAACCAAACCTCAACCATACTCCTTAGCAAGACCAGTTGGTTCTCCCCAAGAACTACAGCATCTTGCTTCCTCTTTGGCAGATGAATCCACATACAGCCCGGAGGTGCTAACTAATCCCTGCAGTTGTGCTCACTGCCTATTCCTTTCCAGAGAGTATCAGGAAAGGAACATGTGATCCAACATTACTCAATGAGGTATCAAAGGGAGGCTGTGATAACTCCACTTTCCTTGCTCTTTCAAAGGGACATACGTGAAGAAGTCTCTTCTGTGGCTTGTTCTATCTCGATATGAAGCCTGGACTAACAACTGTCCTGAGGCCAAGGGCCCCACTTAAACAGTAGAGGAGCCAAGAGAACAGCAAGGAACAGACCATGTTGGAGGCTGCTCATCAGATGGGCTTCTTACTGTTTCACTCGTTTTAATTGGATTTTCTACTCTTCGTCATAAACTCCAATGGAACTGACCTGAGCTACATCCGTAACCAAGTAAAAGCACCTGTGAGTAGTACTTTATTGCTGAGTATTTCACTCTGATCTCACAGTTATAAACATAATCACTTTTGCAAAGGTTACTTTCACACACACACAGTAACCACACATAAGTATAGACAACCTTGAGTAATGACTCATAAATAGCAATAGTAACTGGACATCTTATTATCTTATTGAAGGATTTTCACACTAGTTAAGAGTCAACTCCAAATCTAAAACTTTTACATCTGTCTTAGCCAGATTGTACTCAATATTTAAAATCAGGCAAGGAAATGTGTCAAATCTGGTATTGCTAATACATTTTTCAACACCTGCTACATAGAATCGAGATGCGGTTTTTGGGGAGTGGGAATAGACTTCAGTTAACTTTTTAATTAACATTCACTTAAAACAGCAGATGGACATCAAAGTGGACGGCCTACTAAACAACAGTAGTTGGCCCACATGTCCATCATCTCTATTGAATTAAGAGATTCAGGGTGGACAGGTTGTGGCTTGGATCATAAATGTCCCCCTAAGATCCACAAGCTAAATGCTTGGTCACTACTTTGTGGTGCTACTTGGAGGTGACAGAACCTTTGGTGTGAGTGAACCCCAGTGGAAGTAAGTTAGATCATGGAGGGTTGTGATGCCCTTGAAGACGATATTGGGACCGTAACTCCTTGCTCTTTTATCTTTTTGCTACTTTATTGCCATCAGGTGAGCAGCTTTGCTCTGTCACTGCCCTGATACCATCTCACCACAGATCCAAAATCAATAGAGTCAAGAAACCATGGACTGAAACCTTGGAAACCATGAACCAAATTACATCTTTCGCCCTTTTATCTCAGGTATTTTGTCACAGCAATCAACAGCCGACTAGGACATATTTTCCTACCTGTGTTACTCATCAGTCATTAGCCTCTTAAGTATTTGGTTGCTTGTAAAAAGGAGGACTTTCTATGACAGTGCCAAGCAAGTTATCCCTTCCAGTGTTATACCACCCTAACACTGGAAAAGTGACTGCCCTTCATATTCAGGATGCACTAATGTATTATAAAGAATCATTGGGGAAAACCAGTAAATTGCTCGTCAATTATTCCCACAGAGATGTGAAAGTAATCTGGCTCACATTCAGTTAATGATCATATTTTAGTGAACTAGGCTGTTGCTCTCTCACACTGGTGGAATAAATATCAGTGGTACCATTTTTCTAAGGCCACACAAAGTTGCCATTGGCATACCTCTGCCTGCTCCTAAGCCAGCAGGGTGAACCCACAGAATAGTGGCCTCAGACTGGATCGTCACCCACCAGTATATATTCTGGGAGGGTTATCATGACTGTGAAAGAGAGCTTTTGACATTCAAAAGCTCTGTGAGCTATGACTGGAAGAGAGCTTTCAACTTATGCTGAGAAATGCATATTCCTTTCCTGATCTAGATATAAGAACTACTCAGGGCTTTGAGGCTACAGCCTAGGAATGTGCATTTCAATAAGTTCCCAAGTGACTCTAATGCTCATTACAAGAACAGATGGTCCTGGGGGCTGACTCAGAGTATTTCAATCCCAAACTGAGTCTTTACTACTAAATGTAAGTTTCCTAAAGCCAGAGCCCAGGCTTCGCGCCCATGTTGTCTGACCTGTGAGGCACTGCACCATCACTCCCCTCGCCCCGCTCACCTGAAAGCCCCACACTGCCCTTCAAGGTGGCTTCAACCAACCCTCCACCAAGGAGGCACCAACTTCCTCATTTCTCTGGATGCAATTAGCAACTTGACTCCAACCACCAGTTTATTTTTTAAAGGAAGGATCACATTACTATATATTGTTCCTTTCTTTTGCCCTGGTTTTCTGAAAGAAAAAAAATTTTTTGAAGCATAAGAGACTGGAAATAATGCACATTGTACTAAACACAATTCCCTTTCTCCCTTCCTTTCAGACTAATCATGAGCTGTCAAATGAGGATTATTACACAACACAGATATTTCTCCATGGCATATAAAAAGAGAAACAGAGCAAAATGAGCTGTGAAATGAATGTACACAGATTTTCTCCTGCAGTCCTGCTAAAATGCCTTTGGAATCTTCAACAGTAAAATCTAGGAACTCCCTATGAAAATTAAATTTTAAAAAACATAAAATGCTTCATCCAGCATCCATCACAGAGTAAGTGCCCCATAAGTCCTTATTATTAGACGAGGTTGTTTCGTATCTATCTCCAAAGCTGGAAAGGTCCTTTGAATTAATCGGTTAAAAATTGCTTTTCTACAAAGCAGAAAAACCAAAGCATTAAGAGTGAAGAGTCTTATCCAGAGCCAGAACAGCACCAATGTTTTTTAAAGCACAATCCAATATTCTTTCAGCACTCCTTCATACTTTGGCTCACACCCCTGAAAGGTAGAACAGGAAAGCTACAAGGGTCAGAATACTTGCCCGTCTTCTCAGAGGTCTGGGTTATGCCTAACCAGACCTGCAGAAGTAAATGACAGAATGGGAGGCCTTGGGCTATCAAGATCCAGCCTGTGAAAGGAATTCAATTATCACATAGCCAATTGCTTCCCTCTTTTTTGAGTGTGGTGGGGGGAGGGGATTTATCTTCATCTTGGGCAGTTTCTTTTGTTTCTCTTTTATTCAACTACCTTACACACAACTACTAGGCAATATTTGGAGTTTCCTCTGGTGAGGCTAGCCTATAAATATAAAGGCATTGAGAAGATTTAAATTTCTAGCCACCTAAGGCATGTTCAGTATTAGGGAATCCAAGGATAAACTACTCTCCTTATTAGACATATTAAACTAATAGTTACATGTATGAAAAAGAGCAATTGATCACTATAATTTTTTAAATTTTAAAGTCCTTTTAAAAGTATGTCTTATACAATCCCTATACATTTATTCCCTAATAATTTTCCACCCTTATCTATTTATAAAACTGAGAATAACTAGAAGATAAAAATGTTAATGTTTGCTAGACATGAGATTTTGCTACAAACCATTTCTTAAAGTAAATAATAAGATAACGCTAGAGCTCTTTGCTAGATACCACCTCAAATTTTTAAAGTCACATTGGCATTCAGTCCATGAAACACACGTATAGCGATGACTTCATTCCCTAGGATGAAGGATAATTGATCTTAACCTTCCTATCACTTTCCTTTAACTCAAAGCACTAACACAATTGAAGGAGCGGATAAATAAAATCTCTGAGATTTTAAAAGAATGACAGCATGAAAGCCTACCTCCAAATTACCTCCAAAAGGCACAGTACAATGTCTCAGGATTCCTGTCCCACTATTCAGAGGGAAAGCTACCAATATTACTTTTTAAGAGACATTCAAACTTTAAAGGGGATAAGGGTTTTCTTTCCCAGTTATTATAGGACTTTCCCAGTCCAACATTAAAAAAAAAATCCCAACAATTACAAATGAAACACTCTTTAAAGCATATTATTCATTTCCATATTTATTAGTGATGCTTTTATTACCATGAACTAAAACATGTTAGCAATTTTCCTGCTGCCAACCAATCCTGATTTTCCACAAACAACATATAGAACTTAACAGCAGCATTACTGGAAACCTCATTTGACTACATCCAGTAGCTTCTTCACTTAGATAGTTACTATTCTTATCTCTTGCCCCTTTCTTTTTTCCTCCTTCACTGATGATATTTACCATACTGTGTCCAGGAATGGGAACATCTTTGTAGTTTAGCCTGGGAATTTTGCCATACTTTTTCAAATACAAGTCAATGGTGGGACAAGGCAAATGTTTTACCACAGTTTTCCAAATCGGGGTCTATAGGAAAGAACATGCAGATTGTCATGTCAGAGCCAATATTTCCCTTTCCAAAAGAAAGAATTAGCAACGTTATCTCCGCCTTTGTTTTGCCTTTTAGGTAATTACAGCAACGCCCTCTAGACAAGGTGATCCGGAGACCATAACACACAGCACACACACTTTCATCCAAGGCATGTGCACACTCGCGAGCGCTTGGGTGTTTACACACAACAGACACACACACACACACACACACACCAGAAAACACAAAGTATGTAGGAGGCCAGAGCTCAGCACTTCGCATAGAGACCGTCCCCTCTGCCAACCTTCACGAAGAGCACACCTAGCTAATTTAGGTACCAATATGCTCTAATGGTAACTCTGCAGTAGCCACCGTCACACGCCACAAGACAAATCCGCATCTCTCCACCCCTTCCTTCTGTCCCCAGCGACAGCGACTCTCCCCAAGCCCGGCGGGCTCCGTGCGTCCCGCGTTGTCGCCGCCGCCTGCGGCCACTCACCCGGTCTGCAGGCGCAGTGGCCCCAGTCCACCTGGCCGCGGGCGTTCGCGTAGAAGCACCAGGGTCGGCCCGCACCGTCCGGACTCCAGCAAAAGTTGTGGCGCTGCCCTCGCAGCTGCGCCCAGCCCGCCGGGGGCGACCGCTCCAGGAAGGGTGGCACCTCGGCCCAGCGCAGGCACGGGGCGCCCAGGTCCGTCACGTTGGCCCCGGGCCGGCCGGAGGGGCAGCCCCCGGGGAGCGGCCGCGGCGCGTGTCCAGCCTGGAGCGCGTGCGGGCGCAGGGCAGGGACCGCCCGCCGGGGGCACAGCGGCGACGGAGGCGTCCGGTACTCGGAATACTGGGGGCCCGCAGGCGGCGAACGGCGGTGGCGGAGGCACAGCGGATAACCGAGGATCGGATCAACGCTAACCGCTTCGGGGAGCGCCCCCAACATCAGAGCCAGCACGAAGCGAGCGAGCGTCATGGTGCCTGCGCCGCGGGGTCTGGTCCATGCTCCCAGCTCGGGGTTCTGCGGGAGGCGGGCGGGGCGGGGCGGGGCGGGCGGCTGCGTCCTGCGACCCCGCTCCCCGCGCCCCTCCGCGCCGCGCCGCGCCGCCCGCGCGCAGCCTTCCCGCCCGCCGCGCCCCCGCCTCGCGCGCCCCTCGGGGGTCCTGCGCTCCGCCGGCCGGGAGGGAGGACGCCGAGCCGGCCAGGTGGCCGCCGACGCCGCCGCCCGGGAACGCCGCCCCCTGGCTGCGGGCGCGGGGCGCGCAGGGTCGCCGGAGCCCGACCCGCGGAGCCGCCGCTGGGACCGCCGCGCCCGCGCCGAGCCCCGCGGCGCACACGCCGGAGACGGCCCTGGACGCCTGCCACCCGGCGGCCCCGCCGCGGCCCGCGCCTGGCGGCTGCAGTCTGGCAGCAGTCCCTGCTCTCGTCTCTCGCCCACCCCCGTCCCGCGTCTCTTTCTGTTTTGACATCTTCAGGGAAGCGTGTGAATGGAATTAGATGTAACTCTCCTTTGACAACTCCCAAGATAAAAGGCATCAAAGCCCATGAGGAATGTTAAACTCATTTTGCTGAACTGTGAGTTCGTCAAGGACAAAACCGCGTCTTCGTCAGCTTCATATCCCTGTGCTTAACACTGTGCCCCAATAAACGGTGGCCGAAATTAAATTCCTGAACCGAACCGGAGAACGGAGCTGGAGCCTTTCTGCTTCCTGCCTCCCACTTTCCACCCGGTGCCCTGGACACTGCCAGTTGTTTGGTTATTATTGGGATCGAGTGAGGATCTCTTAATACCAAATTTCCTCTCTAACCAGAGAAGATTTCATCCCACCCAGTCTCCATCCTATCCAGAAGAGTCCGTGCCTCTGACACCTGCCCCGCTTTAGAAGCCCAGGGGACTTAAATTGATCCTATTTATTTGCCACCCCAAGAGGACTCTGCCTGTGAGCATTTTGCAGCTTCACCGGCTTGGCCGCAGCTCAGTCAGGCCCCTCCAACACCTGTCCCACCACCGCCAGAGCTAACCTGACTTAGAAGTTTAAAACATTAACTGGAACTAAATGTTTCGGGATTTCTCACCTTTCAGGTGTTCCTCACTGTGCCTCTAAAATTGCACAGGGAAAAAGAAGCCTGTAAAGAAGGCAGTATTTTACTTTCTTTCTTGATCATGTTTCATTATGGGCAAGGAAAGCCGTCCCATAACGTAAAATACCCTGAAGAAAACGTGAACAGAATTTAAATGTTTATTGTTAAAACCCAGTTTCAATAAGAAATAGAATTCACTAAACCTAGCTTTAAAGAGTTCATCTTCGTTTAAATTTTCTGGATCATCTTATTGGGATTTTTTCACTGTATTACTCTTAATAAAATATTCGATTCTACTTCAGAGATAATTGGGTAAAAGAAATGGCATTATGAATCCAAGAATGTTTCATAACATCTTTATCAAGATGTTTTTATTCACGATGCTTTTACCCATTATTTTGTATTTAGTGAACACTTTTTCTGGCACGAAAAGCACAGTTGAAACTGTACTTATAGAGGAGAGTGAAAGGTAAAATACGTATCCAGGGTGGTCTATTTGCTTATTTTTAGTAGGAGTTGACAGTTTGCCAATCACAGATTCTTGACGTAGTAGGTGACAGTGTTAACTGGATGAGTGCTTTTCCTTTCCAAATGTCTCCTCCACCTTAGGCTGCACCTGATGGCCCAGGTGAGGCTCATCTGGGATTCAGGTTGATTTCCTCCCTTCCCTGCGTGATTCCTGCAACCAACTATTGATTTCACACTTCCTGGAGTCTGTGGACTCAACCAATTCCCACACATCTATGTACCTTGCAGAGGGGGGAATAGTGAGAGAGTGAGCGAAAGAGAAGGTTGTTGGAAATAAGTGCCACAGACACCAGAGCCTCGGGCCAGATCTGGCCTCTCCTCCAATTTCCTGCACTGAAGAGGAAGTCAAGTGTCTCCAAGGCCTCCTTACATTTAACAGACTATAAAACTGATACACACAAAGTGGAGTTGCCCGCAGAAAATCCCACATCCGGATTTCATCATTTAAATTTTAAAGCCTATCTTTGTTAGGAAATATAATGGCATTTATGCACTTGGACCACAGATTTTAAGGACCTCAGTTTGAGTTTTATCTTTTATTTCACAGGTAAAATAGGACTTAAATAGATCTATTCCTTACATATTATTCCCCTCTTCTGTTGATGTTTTCCTTTCATCTCATCTTTCATTCCTCCTTGCTGCTACCAACACGCAGATGTTTAGGATTTCCAAATCTCAAACCAATCCCTGAAATGCACCCCCCATCTCATCACTGTGGGTTGGGGTTAAGGGGATTTGCAGGAAGAAATTCTTTATACCACCTAAATTAGGTGGCTAAGGAGCCACCACTCCCTCCCCCAAGTCTTGTCACCCTCTATCACAGATAACAAAGCCAAAGGAGAGGGGAGGCCCTCCATCTCACAACTGTCAGATAGCCACAGCTGGTCTTCTTTCTACCGGCCTTTCCCTTCAGCAACAACAAAGGCACAAGGAAAGGAACAGAAATGAACAAATGACATCTTGCAGTCACTCCTCACCACAACTGGAAGTCCCCAGAAGGCCCCCATAATCCTCCTTTGTCACCTCCTATTCCATCAAGCAAACCCATTGATGTGAGACCAGGAATCCAGTTCTACCAGCCTTGTAGCTCATCCTGGCGGACCCTAGCTCCAGAAGGTCAGTGGGACCCTAGGACGCAGAAGACTCGACTCTTCCTATCCACATCACAGGACAAAGGTCCACATGGAGTATGCCTGCCTCTGCACATCTGCAGTTCCCATGGTAACTGCTTAGGTATAACCACTTGGTTTTATGGTGGTTTAGAGGCCCATTTACTTCATATACATGTTGGACCGAATGGCTGTTGTGTAGTGTGATTTGGAAATATACCCAATACATATATTTATTCTACAGAATTCCGAAAACCAATATAGTAAATAACTTTTGGAAAAGGCCCATTTACAATTTAGGGACTGTCTGTATTTGGAAAAGCTAAGAGCCTTCAGATGGGTGGCATAAAAGCTGTGTTTACTTTTATAATTCTGAGTGCAAAAATATTTGTTGAAAGAACACAGAGCGCTGCTCTTTCGTGTCAGAGGGAAAAATATCAAATCATATGAGGGCCTGTCTTGGGACTAAGGGAGATTCTACGTAGTAAGATATTGCCAGGATTTCAGAAGGGTGAAAATACAATTGTGTGACAACATATTCTTTAATTAAAAATTCAAGGAAATAAGAGGCGAGTTACCAGATGAATGGCAGAAAAATTTAGGGTCAGAGATCCCTGTTAGTAAGAGGTCTCTGACAGTAAGATAAAGTTTACAAGTCTTCCGTGTGTTATTTATTGCCTTTTGTGACTCTTCTGGTCTGGAAGATGTGGAGGAACAACGAATACAGCAGCGAGATTTATGGGCTGTCAGCTTCATCTACGATGCGCAAGAGGAAAGCAGTGTCCACTTGACTCACTGGGTCTGTAACGTTCCTGAGTCTTTTGGTCTGTTTTTCTTGTCATTTCAGACTGAATTTGATAAAACAGAACAGAATGTCTTTTCAATTTGAATTTACTTTTTTTTTTTTTGTGGTGCCAGGGATCGAACTCAGGCCCTTGTGCTTGCAAGGCAAGCACTCTAATCACTGAGCTAAATCCCCAGCCCAATTTGAATTTACTTTTAAAAATGCCCCTAAATTTGAATCATTCTTACATAAAAGTTAATTCTACAGATTAATATTCAGAGTTATTCAAATTATATGTAGTACCAATACGTGAAGTATACAGATCTCAGAAAAATGGTTACTTTGGCCCTGGAATCAAATCTGTGCTCAGTCTGGCTCCAGACCTTAATCACCCTGGAACATTAGACAAGCAAGCACCCCCACTTCCTCTAGCCAGAAGTGCCCAGTCTGTAAAACAGGGACAATAACAGTACTTACATGGCAGATCACTGCAAGGGGTAATTGAGACAATGTATATAAACTGTTGAACGGGGGACACTGTGGCGGAGGACACTGTGGCCATGAACTGTGGCTTGGTGGAATAGTCTCTGTAACTGCCTTTGAATCCTTAACCCCTCGAACTAAGACACGCTGTGAAAACCTCCCTCAGTGTAGCAGATTCAGCCACAGTTCTCCCCTTACCCTGCTTCTGTTAATTCCTCCTCTAAGCTCAGCTCCCTGAAGCGCTCATGTTCTGTCTTCCTCTCAGCAAGTTTTGTCCCTAAAAGCCAATGAAATACTAAATATTGCAAGTAAAATGTTTTTCCTGAGGATTTTGTCTGAGTTTAAGGAGCGGTTCCAAATCCCTCAGCCTTATGGTTGCAAGTGGGCTACAGCCACATATGAAAAGAGTGAAGAGATGGAAAGAAAAGCAGCACTTGCCAGTAATGTTGGAAACACAGAATCTTGGTATCGAAAAGGACTTTGAGTTCCAACTTCCTGTCAAATGTAGGAATCCTTTCCAGAACCTCCTGACAAGTGAGTCTGCACCTATTTCTTGAAAACTAATCATGGGGAAATTCCTACTTGGAAGCCAGAATACTCCTTCTCTAGAAGTTCAAATTGTCTGAAAAATGTTCCTTTTTTTTCAGCACCAAAAGTTGCCTCCAGGTAAAAACCTACTCTATCTAGCAGTGATTCTGGTTCCATCCCCCTGTTGCCTGGGGATGGGGAGTAGGGAGTGGGGCACGGGAGGGTACAGGCGTGGAGTCTCTGCTAAGTTATTTATTGGTGTTTTGGCCTCCAGCCTCATTTCTCCTGCTCCTCTCTGTCCTGAAGAGATGTGCTGGTTTGGCGGGTGCAGATCCAACGACATTAATTACTCCACACTGCTAGAGTCCCATACTATTTACCATGTGAAATATGTGATACATATGCATCAGTAGTCAAAATCCTATTTTTCCTCCTTTTGCTTAATGTGTTTTTCCTCACTTCATCTTTGGAATCTTAAGAACCATAAATGAAATAAGGTTTGGTACAGGCTGAGGTGAAAGGAAGGAAGAGGAGCCGTTAGCTGTTTGGCCTAGCTGCTAGGAAACTACTCCAGGATTTGGAGTCAAGGCCCCAGCTAATTGTTAAAGTTTGCATTTGCCATGGAATGGGGTAGAGGACGTGAAGACGGGACTTAGGAATTTCTGTTTCTAGGTCATCAACCGGTGCTAACCACCGTACTTCATCTCTGCCCATCTGTAATGTGGAAATCACAATTCTACTTTACCGACTTGTAAGGATTTTTACTTTTATGTTAAGTGTGGATATTGAACAAATGACTATTATTCAAGTATGTAAACACAATTATCAGGGCTTTGCCACTTTTCCTAACTAAATATACCATCATTCCTTTTACTATTTCTCATTTTCATTCTATCTGCTAGAATTCTTTCTCAGGTTAAACCCAGACGCATCCTCACTAAACTGTAACTCGTAGAATTAAAAACAATACCTCAGATGTTACTTAAACAGTGTAGATTTACATGGGAAAAATGTTGCATTTATTTCAAATTGTGTTAATTTTTAAGAGCTATGTAACATTTGGCTCTTATACAATAAGTACAGTTACCTAAACTCTTGTCAGCCTGCCAGAATCCTCCACATCCTTTAAAGCCCTACTCAAACTGTGAAATTTTCCCCAGCCAAATTCTGCTCTTGAAATACATGTTAGCCTGACATGTGGCACACATACAATTTCATAATCACACCACGTTGATCCAGAGTTACCGTTATTAAAACCTCCTTGATGAAAAAAAGTGTGCATTCCACAGTGACTGGCCCTAGAGTGACAGCCAATAAACAGTCATTGAACAAATGAGATCTTCCAATAAAATGCAAAGGAGCCGTATTCTTTTTTACAGTACAATAGTGTCGTGTCTACAAGAGATCACAAATCAGCAGCCAGCAAGATGGACATGCTTCTCAGATATATTTTTCTTAGTACAGAATCCTTCTGTAAGTGGAATTTTGTGCATTATTTAAAAACCACACACAAAATTCTACATTACTAGCTTGACTGCTTTAGTGTCTAAGTATGCTATTGAAGTTTCAGGCTCCTTTTTTCTCTCTGGTTGGCCTTTTTTATTGCAGTGGTGGTGTTAGGGATTCAACCCAGGGCCTTAACCCTGAGCTACATTCCCAAGCTCTTTTTCATTTCTTATTTGAGACAGGGTCCTGCTAAGTTGCCTGGGTGGGCTCAGACTTGTGATCTTCCTGCATTAGCTTCCCAAAGTGTGTCACGAAGCCTAGCTCTGCTTGGCCGTCTTAGTTGGCTTTATCTTCAGGCTGCCAGCAAACGACAAGACAGGACATCCAGACAGGAAGAACACAAAATTGTGCTTTCTAGGCCCCTTGTTTGGGAGGAAAAAACATATTTCCCACAAGCTTCCTAGGAGATTTCTCTCCAAACTTTTTGACCAGATTTACACCACATTCCTCCTCATGAAACATTCACCAGCAAGGAAGAGAAACTTCTCTGATCAGCTTGGACTAATTATCTGAAGGGTAATGGATGCTTGGAAAGAAAGCAAACTGTGTACTATACCTTGAAAAATCATAAGGTCAGGCGACATTGTAACCCAAATTCAGTATGGCAACAAATGTCTCTCTCTGCTTCCATCCTTAAGCCTGGACTTGATTCTCCATGGTCCCTTTCACCTAATCTTTGACAGTATCTGAGCTTACCACGCCTAGGTTCTCCTCTTCTCCCTCCTCCTCTTCCTCTTCCTCCTCCTCCTCCCTCAGTGGTACTAGGCCTCAGCACTGAGCTATATCTTTATATCCCTAGCCCCTTTTATTTTTTGAGACAGGATCTTACTAAACTGTACATGCTCTTGTACACGTGACCCTCTTGCGTTGGCCTCCTGAGTAGCTGGGGTTATAGGCATTTGTTCACTGCACCTGGCTTATGCATATTTCATTATCTGGCAAGAATTTCATGCTAAATTATCATGTTTTGTAGTGATTTCAGCAATTCAACTTATGGATTTTGGAGATTAATGGTGAATGAGTAATTGTGTTAAAATTGTCTCTATTGTTTTAATGGCTTAGAATAATAAGGATTTGTTATCACACAGAGTTTAAACACACACTAGGGCAAGAAGCTAGCTGTGGGTAATCTGGGGGTTTCTGGCTCAAGGTCACGAAGTTTCAGTCAAAATGTAAGTAAGAATGCAAGTATATGAAGCCTTGGCTGGGCTACAGGATCTGCTTCTGAAATCACTCGGTGGCCGTGAGCTCGAGGCCTCAGTTTCGCGCTATACAGACTTCACAGTGGTGCTTGCAGTGTGGTACCGGCTTCCTGGGTGTGAATGATCTGAGAGAGCAAGAGAGCAAGCAAGACAAAGCCACAAAGACTTTTATAATATAGTCTCGGATATGACCTACCATTGCTTCTGTCGTATTCTGTTGTTTCCGTAGTAAACTAACCCTGACACCAAGCTTGAAGGGACGGCACAAGGATGTGAATTCTAGACGACAGGGAACATTGAGGACTGTCAAGGCTGGCAGCCACAGCGATGTTCTGCAAAATAACTCTAAAACAGAATATTTAAAGATACCATATCTGTAATATGGCCATCTGAGTTTTCAGTTAATTAAGCAGTCATGTTAAACACAGGACCAAGTCCAAGTAAAAGTGTTTTAATTTCTCTCCCCACTCTGTTTTATGAGCAGACTCAATCTTATTGTGTTGTCTGATTGCCGAAATCCCCATAAAAGATTTTATCAATGAAATCAAGTATCCAGCCTGCTACCTAGTACAAAACTCCAGAATATACCAGGTTCTTGATAAGATTTAATGTGTTAATCAGTCTGGAGTTATTAATATGTTAACAGGGACAGAAAAACGCAAAGCACGGACAAAGGAATTATGGGATTTCAGGAATCCCTTAAACTGAGTCCCAGGAGAGCAGGAATTTGGTTAAGGAAGATGATATAACTTGTAAGGTTATCAATGTTAGACTATTCCTGACAATGAAGAAAAATAAAAAACACTGGTTTAATTTAATGAGACTACCAAACTTTTTCAGTTAAATCATATTCACTATCTGCAAAACAAACTTGGAGCATTTTGTGATACAGCATTTTCCTGTGCAAAAAATTAGGCCACACACTTTTCTGTTCCCTGCCTGTGCTCTCTCTTCTCCAAACAAAAATTCCCCAGAGAATATGAAACTCATAATGATGCATAACACACTTACAACAACTAGAAACAAATTTTGCTGGTAGAGCTGAAATCAGAAGGAATTTATTTTTTATAATCCCCACTTGCACAAAAAAAGTTATATTATGAAGGACTCATGCCCTCATTCTGGTACCGAAAGATTGATACAGTTTTCAAACGGAGACTCATTGGCAGTATTTATAGCTGAGTTGTGTAATAAAACAAACTTAGGGCATTAAAAGTAGGACGCTACTCTTGACTAGTCTTTATTTTTAGAAGGCTTAGAGCTCTCTACCCAGTGTAAAAATCCTCTGCATATGACTTAATATTCTTTGCTATCAAGTGGTCATTAGAAAGATGAAATATGGTCGGTCAACAAGAAAGACGGTACTTGGCACACAGCATTTATGTTGGAGACCACAACTGAGGCCAGCCAGACAACTTTATAGAAGATGCTGGGTTCCATCACAGAGTCGAAAATAACAAACAGTAACTAGTAAGATTTCATTCTGTAAAAGAATAGTTACTAGTGCTGTGCATGTGCCCATTGGAATGTTTGTCTTTGGCAATACTTTAAGTGAATTATTTCAAAGAATCCACAATGACTTTGAATAACATTAATCTTTGGACCTTACCTAGCTCAATCAGGCATGTAACAATTAAAGCAGAGGGAAGAAGTTCTAAGAAATAGATCTCTTGAAAGGGTTTAAAATGTTTAAACACTGAAAATTGATACAAAAGTGAACCATGACATGAATTTTAAGAAAATAATGACATGACATTCAGTTTGGATTGTGATATACAACTGTCTTTGGAAGCTATGATTTCTATATTCTTTTATTTTCGAAATATGCTAAAGATCATTAAAGGGAGAGCACAAAGTAAAAATACCAATAATGCATACCCATCTAATAGATCCATTGGATCACTTAAAGTTCATAGACTTTTTTTTTAAAGGGAGGAGAATTTTGCTAAAATGGTTGAGTGGATTTGTGTTAGCTGTAACTAGGCTCTTTAGGGAGGCATTGGATTTTATTCATTTCTGGATCCTCATTATTTAAAGTGAGTGTATCTGCCATCTCTTAGTTCTCTTCATTAATTATTTCTAGGTGATGGTTGACTGGTGATAAATGCGTAGAATGCAGTGGAATGCAGGATGTTTTCTCCTTGAAATGTGATAGATTTTCCCAGAAAAATGTTAATTAAAACAAAGAAATTTGTTTAGAATATTTTATTGTGTTACAAAATATGCATTTTGTGTTACATTATTTTTCCACCTGTCTCAGAAAATGGGCTGGATTTAGCAGTTTTAGAGGGATTGTAGCCTGTACAACCTGGAAAAGTGTCTGGGGTGACCTGGGAACAATAGCAATATAAGAATTATTTTAAGTAGCTGGAGTAACTCATTCAAATGCTCAATCAGTCAAGGATTTTATAACCACACTGTATTTCTTTCCTGCAAATACAAGAGAATGCTGGAATTTCAATGTTTTATATATAGCTTCGCTCTAGCACACGGGGCTCATGAAGTTTTGGATACTAAACAATCTTAAAAACAATTCTAAATAGAACATAAATTACTGTATTTAAATCAGCAAAAATTAAACATATGCCATATTCAGGAATAACAAATGGATGCATTCGATATTTTGAGAAGTTATAAAGTTGGAAAAAAGATGTGTTATTAACTGTACTGTTTTATTTAAAAGAGAAAGTGATGTTATAAATAACGCTGTTGTACTTCAAGGGGAAACTTCCATTTACACCTGATTATTCACAAACCTAAGTAACTCGAAGAGGGTTGAGATTTTAATAATTGCTTTTATTTTATTTGCAAAAAAAATAATGGCAGATTGTTTTTTCTTATACCTCCCTAAGTACCAAACTAAGCTGTGATATGAATGCCAAATCAAACTTCAGATGAAACAACACAGAAACATTTTTACAAAAAATTATTAATAATAAATCTAATAAGTAAATACTGGATTTTAAAGTATATCCCTATTCTTTCAGATTTGTCTGTCCATTGAATTCTAGAGCATATTCAAAGATGGCTTTAGCAACATACAATTTACAGCAAAGGAAGAGTCATAGTAAATATCTTGACAATTTAGGTTAATAATAAAGAGTCAACACTAATTGAACATCTACTCTGTCTGAGAATCTGTACTAAGTACATTATCAATTACTTATTTAATACATATTTTTTAATCCTTCCCCAATCCTGTCATATATGAATTATTATCTCATTGTGGGGAAAAGAAGAAAAAAAAACTGAAGTTCAGGTGTTTAACCAACTGAAATCCATACATGTAGGAAGTAACTGAGATTAACTACATAGGCAGGCCCTTAACTACTTTATTATGGAAGGAATATTTTTAAATTTTTGACAAATTATCCTAATTGTTATCTTCAGCTATAAAATTCAGTGTAGATGCTCCATCCACCATTTCTCAAAGGCATTGACAAAGGTCTTAGTAGAATTTATTAGCTTACAAAACTATTTTAGAATGAAGACTAGAAACAAGTTTTAGTGAATTATAGCCATGCATTCACACAATTTAGAAAAGTAAATCTGAGGAACTTAAATTCTTCAAGTATCCGGTGACTGGGTATGTCAGGTAAGTTTTCATACTTGAGCTCTAGCTGAATATAAAGACCAGATCTGTTGAAGAATTGGAAAACCAACTCGAGTTATGGTCACTGATAGCTTGGGCTCAAATTCGTCTCAGCATCTATTGCCAGTATAACCGTTTTGGTAAGCTATAACCTCACCAAGCCTTCTAAAACAGTTACAAGAATAAAGTAGAACAAGTTTGTATAGTAATTATTTTGGATTTGACCTTTTGTTGTTGTTGTTTTAGAGTCATAGAGTAAACAATGGCATAGTTTAAAAAGAGAGAAATACTTCATAACCTGCTCTTATTGAAAATAATATAAAGTTATTTGAAAACCGGTGGCCACTAACAGAAACATTTCAAAGAAATTTAGTACTTATTGTAGTATGTAATACAGCTACCAAGGGGCAAGATTCAAAATGAGTCAGAACAAGTCTGTGTTCAAAATCTGACTCTGCTTCAGAATGACATCAGGTAAGTTGCTTAACTTCTTGAGCTCCATTCACTAATCTATGAAATGAGGATAACTCTCATACTAACCTCAGGGATAATAATTGCCTGATGAATAAGTAAATTAAGGTAATGACAGCATATTATCTGGCATATAGTAAATTTTGGATAAATGAGAGCTGTTAATTTTATTGAAATTATTATTGTTAAAATACAAGCTTAAACTAAGAAATCTAGAGCTCAGGTGAAAGGAGATGGAAACCTTGGCTTTTTTCCTCCTATTGCTTTCAATTGGATCCTAGACAACTTCATCTTCTGAGGAAACTGTAGGAGAGGGAAGTTTTGGACATAGTTTAATGGCATCTCAAGATCAATAATAGCCTGTCTAGGAGCCTGATAAATAATAGACTCTCTGGTCCCTAGTGGTTGATGCTTAAGAGCAAATATAATGATCTTCTGCCAAGGGAAAATATCGACCTATAAATATGTTACCTGAAAGACCATGTAGGCTTCAGTAATTTTAGTCGTGAAGTGCAAAACAACATTTTGGTCCACAATGGTGTGTGTATATGATGGTGGTCCCAAAAGATTACAGCACCCCGTGATGTCATAGGCATTTTCATTTATGCAACTACATTCCATGATGTTCGCAATGAAATCACCGAACTGCACATTTCTCAGAACATGTCTCTGTTGGGACATGACTGTATTTCATTAAGAAAGAAAAAAGATTGCTCGTTTCTGAAATTTCTAAGGTGCCCAAACAAGGCTTCTACAAAAGTTCCTGAATAATAACAGATGAAAGGAATTCCTTTTTCTCAGTCTCAGATGAGTAATGCTTCTAAGGCTCCCACACAGGCTACAGTTGGCCACAAACTATTTTATTCTGCTCTTTTCCTTGGGCCTCCCACGTTAGAAACACTTTGTGAAAGGTAAGTTTTATCCTTGGTAGATGTCTAACAGATAACTTTTCCAAAAGGAGAAGGTGAACCCTTCTTTCAATTAAGGTGACCCCTTGTAAGCTGATGCAAATAAGGTGACCCCTCATAAGCTGAGTTACTAATTTTTAATAATATTAGTAAATAAAATTACCCTTTGTATTGTTACTGTGGCATCTAAACAAGGGCATGCTATGTTGCCTGATGGACAGGCCACAGAATAGCAATCAGTGGACATTACAGTCAGCCATTTGATAGTTCAGACTTGCAAATTCTCGGAGTTTCATCTGTGGATGAGAGTGCCACTTCATCAGGTTGTCATACAGAGATGAAAAAATGCCACCTGTGCTACTTCATAGGCTCCCAACAGATGGTATGTTTTCCATGTTTTTCCTTTATATAAACTCTCTGTTTGCTCAACATTATTAGACAGCAGAAAGTTTATTCCCTTCCAGAGCATGTGTCAAGGAGCAGTTTCACAATGCAGACAGAAATGGAACTGGTCAGGAAATGCTGTAATAGGCCCTTGAGAACATGCTAACCTTTGAAAAGAATCTCACACAGTGTTTATTTGCGGCCCTGAAGTTCAGCAAATAATGTGCACTTCATTAAAATCTCAGCGTCTTTGGGAAGGAAGTGAATTTTTTTGTCATTCAAATTAGGAAGCAAAATAATTTAGAACGAATTAAAGTTCAGCCTTTTACACACAAAACAAATGACATACTACTTCTAAGAATTAAATTATGTGCTGATACTTTTTGTATTTCCACAGAAGGATTTTAACTTTTTAAAACTGTGTCAAAAATATAAAACAATTAAGTTCTTGATATTTTTTTCTTTTTCTTTTTGGTACCAAGGATTGAACCCAAGGCCTTGCACATAATAAATGAACAGTCTGCCATTGAGCTACATCCCCAGCCAATCTGTTGCATTGCTACATAAATATTTTTTAAAAGAATAAATGAGTGTGTCAAGACTGTCTTAACCCTGTTCTCCATCTATCTAAATCTTACCGACTAATTAAGATTCCCCTCCCCTTCCACAAATGTTCTTCCAAAGGATTCCAGCCCATAATACTGATCAAATAAAACATTTTCATTTTTAAAAATAGTGAACTACTACTTAGAATTTCACTCCACTCTGCCCTATTTTAGGTTCATCAACTCTGGCCCAAACGATAACTATTGAGTTTAGGTTGGAACCAGTGTACTCCGATCCAAATCAGTTCAAAGACTCTTCAGTGAGTATGTGATCCCTTAAAGCCTGAGCCACAATATTTAGCTCAGGACTCTCGAGAGTCCCCTCAGACTATGCCAGAAAGGGAATGCTAGGAAGAGAATGTAATCTTTGACTTTTCATACCAGCCTGCTTAAGACAGAAAAGAATTCCATCCGGGTTGTTCTAGTCTTGGCTGTCAACAAGCATTAAAACAAAGTAAGCCCTATGTAAAATTGATGTTTTAAAAAAACTAAATTTGTCATTTGTCCATATTCTCCCTCTTGGGTACCCTCCTGCCCTCTCTTGAGATCTAAGGTCCTGCTTCTCTACGTCTTGTGCTTCCAAATATTCAAACCTGGAAGGTGACCTTAGCTGTACAAATTTTCTCACTGTGATTCTCTCATTACTAATACTTCCCTGTGACCATATAAGACCCTGGATGTTTTTAAGCGGGCCCATTAATTAGTGGCAGTTAACCATTAAGTGTTTTTTAATTTTGAAAATTCCTTTGTGCTAGACTAAAGCAATCCTCAAGGCTTTATCTCATAGAGCCATAACTGTGGATGAAGATAAACAACCCTTTGGTGTATCACCCAGAGGAAGGAGAGAGGGGGTTAAAATTCTAGGCCAGGTAAGAGGTGAACATGAATAACAGGTTCAGACAGATGCCTCTGGTGGCGGCTTGTGGAGCAGCCTCAGATTCTTCGGGGTGTGCGGCCAGAGATTCTCTCTCAGAGCTTTCTGAAGCTTGAGAAACAATCAACTTGAATAAGCTCTTTAGGGACAACATAAAGTTATCCCCTTGATGCTTTCAATTTTCTATGATGATTTCTAAGCACCTTCACTCTCCATTTCTCTTCTCGCATTTTTTCCAGCCATTTTTCCACCTGAATGTTCAGTCTCTTCCCCTACTCATTTCAAGATTTTTTTTTCTACACATCTTAACCTGAAGTTGTTCTCCCTTCTTCCTCATTTCTATTTCTTCTTCCGCACACTTTTTATCATTAATAGAAATTCCTCTTTTTTTGAAATCTGTTATTTGTGTAATATATAATATAGGCCAGCTCTGAAACTTTCCCTTAAAAATGGAATAAAGGGACAATAGGAAGAAAGAAAATTGAAAGAAGCACTGGGTCTGTTTTTATCTTCCTGTGCGGGGAAAGACAAAAAACAGATTCTCTCTCTCCACAAAGTATCCACTAACTTTGGATGTTTCCTCAACTCTCTTGACAGATTGAAATCTTAGATATCTGTCTAAAGTCATGAGACCATTAAAAATAGTTTGACTTTTATTTCTTTACTGCTTTATTAGTATCATCGCTACTAATATTAATCATATTAAAGAGAAATATTTAAATTACCTATATTCTTTATTATTTAATCTTCTGTACGCTGGTCATAATTTTTGATATCACAAAACAGAGATGTTGTAAAATACATCAAAACAGTAATAAAATTATTACACTTTTAAATTAGGCATCTAACTTATATTTTGTCTACATAATAGACATAGAAGGATTTCTATAAAAATTTGTTGTTGCAATATATTTTACAAACAATTATAATGAAACATATCAGGTTTCTGAATGAAAAACTCACTGCGATGTTTTAAATGATAAAATACACGTGGGATTATAAAATTTTATTTCTTTTTTTCAAGAAAGAATGCAGAAATGCAGCTGATTTCTGCTAGAGTGACAGTACAATCAGTAAGTCTGCTGAATTATAGTCAAGACACAGCGCCTTGTCTCTAACTCTGAGTGCACTCTGGAGAATGGCGGTGTAGTTCCTCAAACTATTGAGAATCAGCTTGTTGTTAAAGAGATTTGGCTGGCTCTCTAGAGAGGTTTCATTAATGTAATAATGAGGGCACAGTGAAAGTTTCCAAAAACAGTTGGATTTTCAATAAATAATATGAATTTAGATAGAAAAGGCATAAGTCTTAAATACCAAAAGAAGTACACTTATATTCTAATAGCACAGTGGTGAAAGGTAACAGGAAATAAATAAGCACAAATGTGAAATCACTCAACGCAAAGTGCCAAAATGGTACTCAAGTTTCTCCATTAAGAAAGGTATCAAGTAGAATGATAGGAAATCACTAATTTTTTACGAAAGTACTGACTATAAATAAATATGGCAATAAATTAATTTTCCTGGAGAAAGCACCAAACACTATTCTAACCAGATGCTTACAAGTCCGTTTTGTTTCGCACCATTTGGATGATTACAGCGCCCATACCTGGTTAATTGCTGAGGACGGTAAATGCGTTTAGCATGTATCATCTTGTATCAACCCAGCAACTTTTGCAAGGCAGTCACTTCCCCTGAGGGTACTGAGGTTTAGTTGCCCTTCACCTCTGCCATCCTGCACGCAGGGAAACTTGCAGGCCATGAGAAGGTCATAAATTACTGTTCATTTTCACACTGATGTGTATAGTTCTTGGGAGCTTACCAGTGAAAAACTAAGGGAGAGCAAAACTATGAAAGCCCTGAGATTTTTAAAAAATCAAAACAAGGCCAATGGTTTTCAGAGTCTCAGTTTTGTCTGACTTCCTTAAATGGTGATGAAATATAGTTGAACTTATGAGCCTTTCAGAAAAATGGAGACATTTGTGGGGGAAAGTATGTAAAACATGATAATCCTCTGGGCTGTTGTTCTTATAAAATACAGCCATCTCTCTCAGACAGCAACATTAGTCATGACCTATACATTCTTTTTAAAACACATCATTGAATCCATTTCAAGTTTCAAAATGTGTTACTTAGTGCAAGAATAGATAACAGTTGTCATACCAAATTAAGGTCTGCCTTTGGATAGCTCTTTTATTGGCAGTATATTGGTGCATAAAACATTACAGACTTTAAACAAAGTACAGTACTGTATTTGGATTAGGTGGGAATAACTTCTGAAATTGGTGTTATATGAAAACAAGTAGCTGTCTACTTAGTTTTTCCTTAATGGCCTATGTGGAGTCTATTTTACAATTTATTACATACCTGCTCTTATTTGTTTACACATCTCTCTTCCCTACTCAAACTATGAGCCACTGCAGTTGGGGGGCTTTGTGTGTGATTCCTCTTTGCATAAAAAATAAATGAAAATAATAAAAAGCAATCCATGTGTTTATAGTAAAATTTATAAGAAAAAAAAGAAAGAGAAACTACTCTTTAAAGAAGAATGCCAGGTAATGCATATAAAAAGAAGGAAAGAATTAATACACCATTATTTGCCAGACAAGAGTATAATAGCATTCAGGAAAGGATTATCAGGGATGCTAAAACCATTGGGTGGTTAAAATACATCGGGGAAAAGGATATTCACTGGCAACAAGTCAACAACACATTGATTATACATTATCCAAGGAAAAAATGCTCCCTTTATGATTGGAGTAATCCTGCAGACACAACCTTAACCAAGTGACAAAAATTAGTATCAGTAATAATTGGGGAAGATCTGTCTTCCTCTTCCTCTTTGTCAATGGGTATTCCTTCAGGAGAGCTAAGCAGTGAAAAGCCTGTTGTATCTAAAATCAAACTTTCTAGTTGGGCTTTCTTCTTCCTTTCTCCTCTTATTTCTCCTCTTTCTTCCTCATCAGACTAAGATTCCAAGGATCGAGGCCTAGGAATTTTGTTATGTACAGAGAACACTGAAAATAATGTGTGTGAGGAAAAAGAAGTACTAATGTGGAATGAAGAAATGCTGAAATAAATCTTGTGTTTGATTGGATTTCGAGATATCTGTTTAAACTTATTGTTTTAAATAAGTGGCTAGGGGCTGGGGATTTAGCTCAGTGGTTAAAGTGCTTGCCTTGCAAGCACAAGGGCTGAGTTCGATCCCCAGCACCAAAGAAAAAAACAAAACAAAACAAAAAAAGTGGATAACTCAAGATAGATAGTTATAATGATAGAAACACAAATAAATGCATGAAGTTAGAAATATAGCTGTAGATCTATACACACACACACACACACACACACACACACACACACACATTTTCTAGCTCTATCCCTTTAGCAATGAGAATGGAATATCTAGTGCCCAAATAGTTTTCTCCACTAAGAGAAACCAGGGGTCCTTGGAGAAATGGCCGATCCCAGCACTACAGAAGGGACACCTTATTGTGCTAGAGAACAACTAAGGGGCAAAGAATAATGTGGTCATATCAACAGAACACAGCAACCAGTTTGAAGGAGTTTTACTGGTCAAGTGTGAGACAATTTGACCAGCAAAATAAATGAGCTGACATCTGGCTGCAGTTTCCCTGAGAAGCTGGTGTATTATAGACAACTCAAAGACCACAGCTGTCTTCCCTACTAGACTCCAGCAAAGCTTCAGTCTCTTCAGGATAGACGCCTCCTGTAGCTCCCAAAGAGCTAGACAACCCAGGGATGTGCTAGAGGTGGAAGAGGGAAGTAGAAGAGATGACACTAGGCAGTGAGGTAAAAATCAAACCAAAAACAAATAATGATGGCAACGGATGGAAACCTTCAGAAGCAGTTCTGCAAGTCTTTTTTCCTTTGATAGTGCTGATATAGCTGCCTCAGTGTCCTGAATCAATTCAAAAGCTCTACCCTCCTTGGCCTTTTTGACTTCAGGGAAAAGCCAGAAGTTGCACAGTGCCAGATCAGGTGGGTAAATCAGATGGATGAAGATACATTGTAATGTTTTTATGAGCCTACCTTTCTATTAGATGACATTTGGCAGCAGCATTCACTGTATTTTTGATTGCACCTACTAATGATGTACACAAAAGAGGACTTTCAGAACTACTTCAGAAAGTGGCATGAACAATGGTGTAAGAATGTTTGAAGTGGGGGGGATTATTTTGAGGAGGATTAATGACAATAAGTCTTTTACTGTAAAAATAATTTTTAAAACTGTAAATATTCACTGTGTTTTTGATCAGCCTTTCTGCAATTTAACAATGTGTATTCTTGGGGAGGTGTGCTGGGATCGAACTCTGGGTGTTGCACTTGCTGGGCAAGTGCTCTTCTACTGAGTTAAACCTCAACCCCTAACAATGTATGTTCTTATGGCTTATATCTAGATGTCCCTGAAAAACCTCTTGTGCTCATAGGTGGGGGTTTGGAGAGGTAGCTGGATCATGAATGTGTGATGCTGGAATAGGATGGGTGATACTGGGATCAAGGGTGTGTGAAAACTAAATTGGTTTAACATAGATTTGGGTTGGATAATGGAAGACCCACGTGGGTGTGGGTAGCACCACCCAAAAGTCATGTAGCCTGGATGGGAAAAAAGGGAAAGGGAGACTTGGCTCACTGATTCACTGTGCCCTGCCTGCTCTGCCATGGACTGTTTCCTCTGTCATGCCCCTCTGCCATGCCACCCTGCTTTGGAGCCCGCAGACTATGAACTGAAACCTCTACAAACTGTGAGCTGAAAGAAACTTTTTCTCCTTTAAATTGGTGTCAGGTATTTTGTCTCAGCAATGAGAAAAGTAACTAAGATATATATACATATCAAAACATCATGTTGTACAGTATAAATATATGTGTAATTTTATATGATAATTAATAAATACAAAAATGAAATGTAACACTATGAACATAATTGTGCAAACTAATTTTATATGACTTTGAATTTATGCATTTGAGGAATACCTACCTTTTTTATTACTACATGTTTGCAGTACATACTGTTTACACTCATGTGTGGAGTTGGAAGATGTACACAACTTTTTTCATCCCCCATCCCTCCTCTCCCTCCCTCTTCCTTCATTTCTCAATCCCCTTCCTAATTGAGAGAGATCTGTCTCCCTACTTCCTAATATCTATCTTTATTTTGCTGTCTATTTATATTTCAGTGTCCTCATATAAGAAAAACCATGTAATATTTAAGTTTGTGTATCTGATTTATGTCACTTAACATTATGGTCTCATGGTGCCTCTATTTCCCTAGAAATGAATCAGGTTTCTCTTTCTTTATGGCAGAGTAGTACTCCTTTGTGTATAAATACCACATTTTCGTTATCCATTCATCTGTTGATGGACGTATAGGTTGTTTCCAAGATTTAGCTATTGTGAACTGTGCTGTGATGAAAATGTGTGTGTGTGTAACACTGTAATCTTTTAACTCTTTTGGGAAGATATCTAAAAAAAAAACAACTGGGTCAAATGGAATTTCTAGTTTTAGTTTTTGAGAAATTTTCATACTCATTTCCCTTAGTGGTTGTATTAGTCTACATTATTTTAGTATTTTTGTCAAAAGTATTTCAACTTATTCTAATCATGAGGAAAGAATCAGAAAAAAAAATGAAATTTTGGAACATTCTGCAGAACACCTGGTTAGAATCCCTCAAACATATCTGCCATGAAAGTCAAACAAAAAATAAAAACAGAATGGAGCACGCCTTGAATAAGGGTCTAGAGAAATTTATCATCTAAATGCAAAGCCTCATCTTTATTTGGATCCTAGGGGGAAAAATCCTTTAACCAATGAAGATTATTATTTAGGCAAGAGAATTTTGAGCATAATATAATACCACCATATAATATTTAATAAACAGATTGTGTAAATAGTTTTATGTTTATACACAAGAGTATTTTTGTCTTGTAGGGTGATGTGTCATGATATCAGCAATGACACAGAGGTAGACGGATAGATGGATAGATGGATAGATAGATAGATAGATAGATAGATAGATGGACAGACAGACAGACAAACAGACCAGACAGACAGATAGAAGAGTGGCAAATGTTAACACTTGGAGAATCTAGGGATGAATATTCTGGTAGTTGGGTGCTGATTGTACTGTAAATTGTTTTCAATATTTTTGAAAGTTTAAAATTAAAAAATCTTTTATTAGGCATGTGTACTGGGAAATGCAAAACTAACCAAGGTATCTTTCTCCAGGGAAACTAGTTTTGTGGAAATGACAGCATGATCAAATTGCTGTACCATGTGGCAATAGGTGCATGAATAAAAAAAATAGAGAAAGGAAAGAGAATTTTGTTAATAAAATAATATTTTTATATTCTAATAATATAATAATAAAAAATCAAAGAGAAAAAGTTAGAAAATTGAAGTGCTTATATGCCATGGTCTAGGGATAATTTTTGTTTATTTAAAATTCATTATTCTTTTTCCTATACCATACTTTCTCATTCTTTCTCTTACCACTGGAGGATGGGACTAAATTAAAGTCATATAGAATTTTCAGTTTTCTTTTCTGATGTTTTCACTCATATCTTGTGGAGTATTTTGTTGGCCATTACATTTCTTTGAAACTTCTATTTTAATGACCGCATACCATATTCCATCGCATTCTACCATTGTTAAAGATACTTAATATTTCTGAATATTATTTATTACAAATTATTATATAATAAAGGATTTGCAGAAACAAGGAACTGATAGGAAAAGAAAATGCTGGTGATAGGAAAGTAAGTGAAATTTCAATGTACTGATTTTGATATATTCCTTTCATTCATTTTATAACTTGAGGACCTATCCCTTATTTAGTTTTCTGGTTTTTAAATAATTCTGTTATATACCTAGATGACTTTACCATATTAGCTATAAATGATATTTTACATTGAAATAACAAGATAACAACATAAGATTATATGTTAATAGTAAATATTTCTTCACTTGATTTTTTTAAACTGCTGAATGGAAAATTTAATATAAAATGCATTTCAAAAGAAATGTATTAAAAATTTTTTTCTTATTTGTTATCCTTCTCTCTGTAACTTTCCCTACAAGCTCCCCTACTATGGGTTTTATTATCTCTTCCAGTGGAAAAGTCTTTGTGTGTTTATCTAAGTATAACTGAAAGATAAATTACCTAGTAAATTAACTGGTGAAGACAAATTTTTCACGTATCCTAGTGGGGAAAACATAGTGTTGTTTGGAGAAGTTCATTCTCATACACCATTTAAGAGGCATATAATTTGATGGAATTTTTTTGTAGGGTAACAGTAATATCCATTAATTTTAATGTGCATAAATATGTTCTTATTCTCTTTTTAAGTTTTACGAACATATATAGACAACCTTTTTTGACAACTTTTAATTGTCCATGAGAGACAGAAAATATGGGTAATGGAAACAAAGTCCACAATCAATTTGTATACATGCTGCCAATCTTTAATCTTTTTCATTAAAGATTTTATTGGATATTCTGAGAAATAACAAAATGATTGACAGTGTGAGTCCCTACTTTGTCCCCAAACTACTCTTGGCAGATGTGTTAATGGTTAGTGAAATAGCTAAACAGTCAGCAATAGCGAGACAGAGTAGAAACAAAATGCTTTTATTATCCCCAACGAGGACAATCAGCCACCGAATAATTAAGGTTGGACTATGCAATAGATGTAAATTAGGCCTAACAAATCCCTTCAGCTCAGCCCTTTCATTATATCATGCAAAATTGATTGTATAGAGTGTGTCTTCCCACAAATGGTCCACAGTAGAGGAAGTTCTGTCATTTCAACAGTGATTCTAAATGCGTTGGAAGGGTAAGTACAGAGAAGAGAAAAATGGTAATTAGAAAGCTGCTAATTTGTTCTCTAGCTCTGAAGTCTCTAATACCTCTTCAGAGACTCCCTTTGTGTTGTCTTTATTCCCACAAAGAAATAGTTACAAGTGAAATAGATTCACTACAACCCCAGAAGGCATTTTGCAATCATATTAGTATCCCTAAATGGCCATGTAAAGAAAACAAATGAAACCTTTCTACCTTACATAATTGCAATCCACAATTTTCTTCATGAACAAGAGCTGCCTGTTGGGTCTTCATAGCTAGTCTTTCCCACTTTCAATCTCTGAAGATATGAAATATTTTCCTCTTTGTATCCCAGGAACGATTTTCCTAAGGCATTTTCAAAAATTTTTATTCTAAATAAACCCCAAATATTTTTGCTTGTGTGTGTTTGCACATTCCTGTAAGGGGGTGTGTGTGTATGTGTGTGTGTGTGTGTGTGTGTGTGTGTGTGAGAGAGAGAGAGACAGAGAGAGAGACAGAGAGAGAGAGACAGAGACAGAGACAGAGACAGAGACAGAGAGAGAGACTTGTTAAGCCTATTGAAGCATCAGAAAGTTGAGAAGGAAACATCAGCCTGCCTTCTAAGATCTATTTCTTCTAGTATATGGTAGTAATTTACAATCAAGTTCCCAAAAGTTTATGTGAAGAAATCACTGTTTTCTTTTTGATGCTATTCTATACTTGGATTCATATCTTCTATTTTAAAATGCAACTACTAATTCTTTTTAACCACAAGATGTCCGAAAATATTTTTTTCTCCCTAACCTATTATATATTTTAATTTAGGATTTTGCTTTTATTTTAAAATGAGATTCCTTGATTCAAAGTATTATGCACCTTTAATCAGTTATACCTAAACTATGAATAGCAGCAGGATTATTGATATTAATTATAAAAATGAGATTGATTTATATACTTCATTTTGTTGACTTCTAATTAAATACAGTAGTTTTAAATTTACCAGGTTTATTATTTATACTTTTAAATAATTTATTATTATCTGATTAGCACCAGGTTTAATTTTGTTCTTAACAACTGGTCATTGCTATATATCCTTCCTTCCCCTTTGACAAACTCAATACAAAATTTCAACAAACCTTTAATGAAAATAAACTCTAATCCTATCTAGCACAGAGAAAACCCCACGTGGTTCTGGAAACACCATTATAAGGTGAAAATCTGTAAAGAAGACCTCATGCTCAAAATTGGTATATTTGATATTATCTGTTGATTATTAATGAACTTGACACTAAGAAAATAAAGGAAAATGTATTATGGCTACTTAAGTATTACAAAATTTGTTTAGAACAGGTAAAGTTTGGTTCCAAATTATGGAATTATAAATTTGATTGTGATGAACACTTGTTTTTTTGGGCTATATATGACATATTCAATCTATTTGGGGGAGGGAAGTTCTTCCTCCCAGTGTGCGTATTCCTGGTGAGATTGTAAATTAAGGTATTATGTGCTCCTCTACAACGTGAGCTTAGTGTGGCAGAGACTGCTAGTTGTCCTCCAGGGCCAGGACTAGAAGGATGAGAGTGAGGTGCTTAGGGTACAAAATGTAAGCAGCTTGTATATACCAAGAAAGTGAGAGTCCCCTTGAATTTGCACCTTAGGTAACATACTTTTCTCATCCTAGCCTCTGTTCTAGTTCCCAGCATCTGTTCTACTTTGCTCTTTTAGTAATAGAATATTCCCAATTTTTAGTTTGAAGACTAGTTTTTCTAACCTTGCTTCCAGATCTGTGCATGTGTGGCTAACGTCCAGTAAATGGCAAATGGAAATATTAAATGCAACTTCTAGGTCATACTGTTTATAAAAGGAGCCTGCTTATTCCCGAAACTCTCTGTCTGCTTTTTGTGTGACCCACCTAAAATTGTGTGGATAAGCTCACACACCCTGGGAGTGGTGGTCTAATGAAACAAAAAGGATAAGTATCAATGGATGGCACCCTGAAACAGATTGCCTGTCTTCCTTGAAATGCAAACTATACTGCCATGTGAGAGAAGTAAATTTGTATTTATGGTCAGTCTACTGTATTCTGGGGTTTGGGCTGCTGTAATACACAGAGCTAACCAAATCTCATTTCTCTCGGGACTTTCAATCCCAAACAGGCTGAAACCACGGAGGACAAGCAGCAGGAGCTGACTTGAGCAGCCAATACTGACCAGAGAGTCGAGGATGTCCTCTACACCCTAGACCACCTATTACAAAACAATATTTTAGCTTCTGTCTAGTCTGTTTTTCAAAACGTTCCATTAGTTTTGTGATTTATCTGTTATCTTTTCAACAAGTTCCCCATTTTCTTAATTTTCCAAAAATTTGTCTTGTGATCTGTGGCAATACTTGCACCCACAGTTTTACATATTTTGGAATATTTTTTAACAATAGATTCATTAGTATTGGCACTTTTTTAGTATAGGGATTTTTTTTTTTTTTTTTTTGTGCTGGGGATTGAACTCAGGTCCTTGTGCTTGCAAGGCAAGCACTTTAATCACTGAGCTAAATCCTCAGCCCTTAGTATTGGGATTTTTGAGTTAAATTCTTCATAGATTTTCTTGACATAAATGCCTCTACATGATTTCAGAGGCGAAAATTAAGCAGAAAAAAATTCATACTCCTAGGAGATGCAAAAGTAATAGCGTTCTTTACAACGTAGATGTTTTAGACAAAGAAAGGAGAATTTAAAAAAATTCACATAACCTTTCATGACCATGAGCAGTTATTGCTGTAATTGTTCTAAATAAATAAGTATGACCAGATCTTTAGTAGAAATGCCTTGGTAACTTTAAACATTAGGAAAATAGCGTTATACCAAAGACAGAGCTATGCATGTGGATAATTGTGCAGCTTGACTGTGTTGGATGAGGTGTGAAGGAATCTGTTAAGGGAAGGTTAGAGTGGCAGAAGGATAGAAAAGAGATACAGTAGAAATTGTCAGAGTGTTAGTGTGTTGACGATTCACCTCTGAGAGATTTAAAATGCAAAGACTCTGATTATAAAAGTGATGGGTGTTAGTGTTTGTTTGCCTCTTCTTTCTAACCTAATTTGTAGTTCCTTTTATAAACTAAAAAAGTAAAAAAAGTTATTCCTGTTATTGAGTGTTTAAGTTTACTGCTCTGCCTTGGAGGTCCATTTACTAACAATGTACACAGATATGGATTTAATGAACATTTGTTTAAAATCTGTTCTTTTCCCTTATTCCACTTTGTCTGGGAACTTTTGTTAAACATTGTGACAAATGCATTCTTATGGCCAAGCATTGTTGAAGAACAAAACCAGACTAGGTTTGACCCTAGCTGTCTTATTATTTCTTTAGTCTTGCCCCGCTTAAAAAAACTGTGAACAATTTATCTTTGAATTATTGAGAATTCCTGCTTCTGGAAGATTTGAATAATGTATTATTCACTGTCCAAGAGTAATTTTATGAAATGCTGGAAGTTTAATTTACTTATTAGAATGTAGCCTGTGTTAAATGAAAAACATGTTTTTGACTTCTCATGAAGGTCAGATCAACCACATCCTAAAATCATTAGCTATGCCACTTGGTTTAAACAGTTTAGTCTTTGTCATATTTTTAAGGCAAAACTCTTTATTTGGGAAGAAAATAGGACAAGTTTTTTTTTTCTCTAGGCATTGAAATTTATATTTCATCCCTATACAGACTTAACAAAAATTTTACATTAACATTTTGAGGGATAATAAAAATATGACATTTGAGAGGTTTTTGTTTTGTTTTGTATTGTTTTTTAGGACAGGCTTATTTACAGAGTTTTCAGTAATTCAATACATTATTTATATTTTATAAAATCTAAAACAAAATTTCCTCACTGTTTATTCACTATTTATCCATTCAAGTAAGACATATTTATTGAGTGCCTAAAATGGAAGTCAAGGAATTAGAAAATGAAAGACCTTCTCTCAGTGTTTTGAATTTAGAGAAGGATCCCACACAATGAATATAAAAACATATAAACATGTTATAAGCCAGGTAGTGATAAATACAAAGAAAAATAAAGCAAGGACTATAGACAGCATGCTACAGAGGTGACTAAGTCATATTATATGGTTTATTCAGGATCTTTGCTCTTATAGATTATTTCATTTTGGAGATCAATATAATTAAAGGATCATACTAATAATTCAAATACTCAATCCTTTTAAAGGACCTACCATAGCTAATATCTAGTACACACACACACATTCATCTCTTTACAAAGACTGTATTCATGTTTGAGTTTATGAAGAATTACACATCTAAGTAGACTGTTACTTGGTAATACATGAATAACAAACTATGAGGCTGTGTAAATGTGGCTGACCTTTTAAGGTACTGGAAATCTTTTATTAATGAGAAAATGGTATCCTTAAAAATGTGTTTGTAAATATATACTTGGTTCTCCGAACATATTTTTATCTATAGAAACAATAAAAAGTACAAAGTATAAGGATATTTAAGTTTATTATTTAGCCAAATGCAGCTTATTAACATTGGAGTGATAGTAGAAAATAATATTGTTTCCAATTACAGTATTTAAAAAGTAGAAAATTTATACAAAAGAATATTTTTTTCTTGAGGGATGATATTGAAGAAAATCAAATTCACTTAAAGAAAAATCAAGAAATAGAGAAAATAAAGATAATATTGAAGGGACCTGGGGCTATTTCAATGTCTTTAGAGGTTTCTGATCTTGATTGTCATGTCTAATTTTATTTTAAAGTTATATTTTTCTTCATTTTTTAGAAGTCATTTGACACAGCTCATATTGTTATGATTAGAGTTACTCTTTCTTCTCTCAAATCTAATTAAGAAGAGAGACAAAATGATTTTTTTCAGACTTGTAAATAAGGTGGAAAACAGTTTATGAGTCTTCCATTGTACAATTATGTGAAATAATTGTGCTCTGACCTTGTATGTGTCCCATTATATTTCAAGAACTGTAAAGGAATTATACATTTTCTTGTATTTTGAAGATTCTTTAAATACCTTAAGAAGCAGCAATTTTTTTTTAATTCATGGGAGGGCTTTCTAAAAAATGTCAGACTCAATAGATTGCTTTGTTCAAAATATTGAAACATAACCAGTTTCCCTGTAATTCTTTCTCTTTCTATCTTTCTAAATTGAAAAGGCAATACTGTATAATAGTAAGAAATTAGTTACAGTAAGGATGAAACTTTTAAAGCACTATAGTTCCATAAGTACACAAAGAACTAAATGTTTCATTTGGTGAACCAGTATAAGAGAGGTGAGATTCAAAGCCACTATTGTACCTAAAAAATTTCTACCTCAAGGGTATATATTTCCTTTCATGTCCCTAGGAAGAAATTTCAAAAATTATGTGAATGTTTAAGTGGTGTAAAACTAAACAGGATAATTTCTAAAACTAAAACCAAAAGAGAAGTATGCTTAGTGACATCGCGTCTTAGAACCAGAGCAAAAGAATAACAGGCTTTGTCTCAGTGGCCACCAGAGACAGAGCCCCTTCCACCGCCATATTGCTCCAATCTCTGTAAATGCAAAGGAACACAGAGATGGCTGCAGACCTGCTGCCTCTGTTGAACTGCTGTGGATTATTTTAGAATTTTTACTGTTTACAGTTTCTCTTCAGGTTTCCCAAATTTAGTCTGCTTAAGGTCGAACCTATTGTATCAGTAACAAATTGCTGCTTTATTTACGTAATTATATTAATATAAATTTGTGGATTATCAAAGAACTTAATTTTTGTCCAATCATATCTTTAATTGAGTCATCCAGAGAGCAGTACTTTCCTATTTTAAAATCCTTCATGTTAGGCACATTACTCTTCTAATTTTATGGAAGAGACTTGGGAGTGGGTCAGTGATTTATATAAAATCCTTTGGTAGGTGAAAGAGATAGGATTTGACCCTTAACTCCATTACAGTAACCATGTGTCCTAAAACATAAGATTCAGTATAGCCTTACGTTAGACGCATAAATTTTTTTAACCCCTATAATCCAGGTTGCCAAAAAAATTATTTTAAAGAACTTACTTGACTAGTTATCTCCAGAATAAATTCCTAGGAACAGAAGTGTGCTTCAGAAGTATTTCACCTTATCATACTGAGAAATCAGGGTCATTTAGTTCCCAAAGTTAGGCTGCTTGTGTTTAAAAGCTTGCTCTGCTATTTAGTGCCTGTGCCTCCTTGATGAGTTAATTCATCTCAGAGTTCCTCATCTGCTAGTAGAGTTCTTAATACCTAACGGAGAACTAACTGAGGGAACCAAATAATACATTTGAAGTCTGGCACGTAGTTGATTATTACCACATTACCAAAAGTTGTGGTTTACATCTAAATTAGTCCCCAAAGCTTCATGTGTTTGGAAGGTGATTGGACGATGGGGGTGGATGGATTCTTCCACTGGTGAGTTTATAGCTAAATGTGATGTTGGCAGGTGGGTCTGCGAGAAGAGGCTCTGTGTGCATGTGACCCAGAAGTGCATATTCTCCTTCCCTGCTTCTTCCTTGACTCACTCTGCTTCCTGGCTGCCATAAGGTGAGCAGCTTTTCCTCCGCTCTGCCCCCTGTCATGCTGTTTTTCTTTGGAGCCAGTGCCAAAATCTCTAAATAACAAGAGCCAAAATAAACTTCTACTTTAAATTGCAGTGTCAGGTATTATGTCTCAGAGATGCTAAAAACGACTAAGACTTCAAATTACAGTTGAGACAGTTCGTATGAATTTGCACTCCCTAGCAGCAGGTGGTTTTATTATGTTAAGTTGTTCTAGGGTAATTCCTTTAGAGTGGGCTCACCAATCAAAAGTGCTTGGCTTGAACAAAGAATGGGGAGAGATAAGCAATCACAGTGCCCAAAAGCTTACTTGAAAAATGCAGGGTAATAAGTATGGGAAAAACCATCTCTGCATAGCCAGCTTGGGCCAAACAAAGAAAAAAGAGTAAAAAGTAAAAATACAAGTACATGCTGTGTGTGAGAAATGCAGCGCACGCTACTGTCCAGACTCCTCGCTCTTCTTTTACACTGTCTGCATCTTCCTGAGTGCTTAAGAAGTCCTGCCTCCAAATCCTCCCATCACCTTGGGATCTTGTAACTGACGAATCCCACCCATTTCCCCAGCCAGCTTTGCCACAAAGAGTTTAAAGCAGTCTGCAGACTGTCTTCAGTTTTAACTTTTTTTTTTTCCAGAAAATTCACTTGTTTCCCTAAATTAGCAATGACTTCTGAAAGTCCCACTTGTAACCAAGTACGCAAGACTTCATTTGACACTTATTTGCATTTATTTAGCATATGTTTACCAAATGCCTCCTATGGGCTAGCCCTGTGCCAAATGCTGTAGATAAAAAATGGAGTACTTACAGTCCCAGATTTCCGGGAGCTTCAATACAGTTTTCAACCATGTCTCTAGCATTGTCTTTATCATACCAAGAGCTGTAATTCTAGGAAAGGAAGTAGTCTTTGGAACACACAGAAAACGCACCAAAATATAGTACACCGCAGGCCTTCAAATGGAACCTGATTTCCCACAAAGCCATTCCAGTCCAGACATAGAATAACAGGTTCGCTATAACATTCCCCTGTCCTCAGTCGTGAGGATTACTGTCCCTTTTCAAAAGCCTCTAACATGTCTGCCCATTCCCAGAGGTCTTCTGTGAGCTATGAATTCAGTCATCTTACCAATCATATCTCACTGCCTAAGTCTTCTTCCTCTGTGTTAGTGTCCTGAGGATACAATTCTCTAGCCCTTGAAATATAAGTCCCACTATATTTCTGCCGACTCATACTTCCCTCACCTGACACCTGGGTCTCAAACAGTAATGAAATTGGGCTTTAACATGTGACCTTGGGGGACATTCAACACCCAGACTATAGCACTATCCTTTTTCAAGTTCTTAATCATAAAAAAAATCCTTATTTACTTGGCCTATTTGTTTTTCAGTCATTTTAATGTCCCCCTATAGTAATTTTCCTGTACTTAGTAGACTTTTAGAAAGAAATATGGCATTATTAGCCTGTGCTATACATAGTAATAGGGCGACTTGATAATTTTACAGTATTTTAAAACACAATCCACAGCCACATGATATTTTAATGTATTTACCATCCAGTTTATGTTAGGTTTGTGGTCATTGTGTTTACTTAACCTTCATCATCCATGTTAATATTGTATGTCATTTCCTTCATTTCTAACTTTCACGGTCTCCGGAGATTGTTTTAAAAATCTGAAAAAATTAAAATGCTTTCATTATAAATCAGAACTTGTTTATTTTAAAAACTTAGTAATGTGGAAAAAACATAAAAAATTTTAAATGATCCATAATCTTACCACGAGGGGAAATCACCGTAATATATTTATGCATCATACAGTTTAATAGTCTTTTTTTTTAATAATAGTCTTTTTTAAAAACCACTATAAGGCTAAAGGTTAAGCAAGGCTCACCGTGCATAGCACACTCATAATATCCTCTTAAGAGGATATTATGAGGATATCCTCTTCAATAAAATTACTCTGCTGCTACCATAAAACCTTCTGCCTGTGCAGTTTTGACTGCTCAATCGCAGTGCTACTCTGAAGGGCTGCATATTGATACCTCCCCGAAATGTCCCTGGACATTATACAGCATAGTCCCTGGAACCTGTTAATGTGTCTCATGGCAAGTGAGATTAAGCTTGCAGGATTTCAGGTCGCTAATCAGTTGACTGGTTATCCTGGATTATCCGTGTAGGCCCACTGTTATCAGAAGGCTCCTTAAAAATGGAAGGAGGAGGCCAAAGAGGACAGTCAGAGAAAGAGGTGTGGCAGTTAAAGGAAGGTCAGAGAGACGCTACGCTGCTGGCTTTGAAGCTGGGAAACAAGAGCTGAGAACCAAGGAAAGAAGGAAGCTTCCAGGAAAGAGTGTTGCCCTGCTGACACCCCGATTTTAGTTCGAGATCCATGACAGTATTTTGAACGACAGAACTGTAGTTATTTTAAACCACTAAGTTTGTGGTACTTTAATATAGAGCGAGAGTCCTATGGTTTAGATTAAGAGTGTCGCCCAAGGCCCCATGTCCTCGTAGGCAGGGCTTTTGGAAGGTGACTGACTCACGGGGGACTTTAGCTGACTTGCTGTTAGGAGGCCGGTCTGGCCAAAAGAGGCGTGTCTCTGGGCCAAGTACTTATATTAAACAGTCACTAAGTTTGTGGTGCCTTCTTATGCAGTGATAGGAAACAAAAATCTTTAGTTTTTTTTCTTTTTTCCTACTCTGCCAAAAAGCAAGGGCTCCCTATGTGTAGCAGGCATTTTGTTAGCAGTATGCTACATGCAGAAAACAGTAGTGATCAAATTGACAGCAGGAGACAAAGAAGAGAAAAACAGAATTGAGGCCACATTTAATTCCAGAACTTAGCCATCAGTCTCCTCAAAGAACTTCAGCCCCTACCCTTCGCCTTATTGAAAGGAGATAGTTCTCTGCGTTCTCACTTTTCTGGGCATCTTTCAAGAGGTGGCCCTGACTGCCTTTGTTCAAGGCTGTCTTTGCAAAAGTGTTTGTAGAGCAGACATCAGAAAATACAGAGTAATCAAGTAAAGTTTAGGCTCGAAAAAACGACATAGACATAATAGCTACAAAAAAAGAAATTTCACATTGTAATAGTTCTTTTTGGGAGGGGAGAGAAGGGGAAGGAAATTAGAAAAGAATTGAGTTGTGTTATGTATGTGTACCAACTCCCCATGATGAATGTGATCATTATACACTGCAAACATGTACTAATAAAAAATTAAAATTGAATTAAAAAGCCAGTTACATAAATTAATAATCTTGACTATAAGAATAATTTCAGTAAAAATAAAAAGAAAAGAGGAAAAACTAGAAATGCTAACTATGTCATACTGAAAATTGGTTGAGGGATTAATTGGTTTATGGGGTTTGCTCTGGAAATACATTCTGACTGTGTGCATATAAAACAAAATATGCATATAAATGTACATACTCTGATTAAAATTAGAGTTACCTATTTCTTTCAGGCTAAAAGGACAGAGCCCAAATGATGAAATTACAACTGAAGAAGCAGGAGGGGTAGGGAAGGGGAAGGAGAAGAAGGGGGATGGGTAAGTATAAGGAAAGCATGTTAAATGCATGTACAAATACTCCAAAATGAAACCCATTTTCTGTATAACTAACATGCACCAATAAACAGATGAAAAATAAATAATAAATAAGTAAAATGGAAAAAATATACTTCTTTAAATAATACCTAACTACTTCTTTTTCCGGCTGGAACCATGAAGGGTGTCGAAGAGAAGGTTCCTTCTGTGTCAGAAACCCTTAAGAAAAAGTGAAGACATTTCGCAGAGCTGAAGGTAAAACGCCTGAGAAAGAAGATTGTCCAAAAGATGTTTCGAAAGGCAAAAAGGAAGCTCATCTATGAAAAAGCCAAGCACTATTAAGGAGTACAGGCAGATGTACAGAACTGAGACCCGAATGGCTAGGATGGCAAGAAAAGCTGGCAACTTCTATGTACCTGCAGAACCCAAATTAGCCTTTGTCATCCGGATCAGGGGTATCAATGGTGTGACCCCAAAGGTCCGCAAGGTGTTGCAGCTTCTTCGCCTTTGCCAGATCTTCAATGGTACCTTTGTTAAGCTCAACAAGACTTCACTTAACATGCTGAGAATTGTGGAACCATATATTGCATGGGGGTAGCCAAACCTGAAGTCAGTAAACGAACTAATATACAAGCATGGCTATGGTAAAATCAAGAAGAAGCAAATTGCCTTGACAGATAACTCATTGATTGTTCGATCCTTATTAAATATGGCATCATCTGCATGTAAGATCTGATTCATGAGATCTATACTGTTGGAAAACACTTCAAAGAGGCAAATAACTTCCTGTGGCCTCTTTTTCAAATTATCTTCTCCATGAGGTAGAATGAAGAAAGAGACCACCCATTTTGTGGAAGGCAGAGATGCTGGAAATAGGGAGGACCAGATCAACAGGCTTATTAGAAGGATGAACTAAGGTATCTCCCATGGTGTTTTTATGATTTGGTCAGTTAATAAAAAGTGTCTGCTTCCAAATTGAAAAAAATAAAAAATAAAAAAATAAATAATACCTAACTAAAATACTTAGATGGAAGTTTTGAGGTACCATACTGAAATGACATCATCGCATGTAGCCAATAAATTTCTTTTAAACAAACTATTCCTGAAGCACTGGAAGAAGCAGTACTTTTAGTCTTTGACTATGTTTCTCTACACTCAGAAGTGAAATCTGTGAGTCTTCAGCAAAATAATCATTGAAAAGATATCAAATACCAATTGCTACACATACCAAATAAAGGGAGCAATATTTTATAGAGCTTCTTTCTTTGTCTAGATTCCACAAGTGTGCTCCTCATCTGATTTCCTTATAAACGATTCCTTATCAGTAAGTGAAATAAAGCAGCTCAGGATATTCATTCCAACAACTTAGAAGAAGTGTTTGCAAATATAAAATAAAATGTAAAAGCAAAACAAAACAAAACAAAATTGTCCCCTTACGTAGCTAGGAGACTTACACACTCTTAAAGTTTTCCTCATGTTCACTATACAAAAAAGAAAAATGGAAGAAAGATTAAAATCACATAAAGTAGCATCACTTCAAGATAATCACTGCCACATTTTGCGATTCCCTTCCGATATTTTGAGATTTTGTATTTTACATAATATCTCTCAGCAAAACACATAAAGAATCTTATTTTTCACTATAAATGGAATGTATTCTCACTGAAAAAATTTCAGGAAAACAGTAATATCTAAAAAGAAAGAAATAAGCAAAATATGGAATCAATTACATTAATGATAAATCAAATATACAATAAATTATTAAAGATTCATCAAGAAAATGAGTTAGTTTTACCAATTTCTAACACTCTATTTCTTAATCATATTAGAAAAGTTAAATATTGTACATAAAAGTAACACTAAAAGGCTATTAAAAACTACATATAAACTCAATAGATTTTTCCTAGATGAGGAAAAAATTCTAACTACTAGAAAATTTAATTTGACTATCAAAAATGTGTGAAACTTAGTTATATAAATTGTGAAAATTATGTCACTGCTTGATTTGTATTATAATAGTGAGCATTCAAAAATACTGACTCAAGATAGAAAATAAAAGTAAACGAAGAAAAATCACTTCCACTAAACCAGTTTAAGTATAGATTACTACTTCCAAAGAGTTTATAGAATTCAAGTTTGGCATGTATCATTACTAATAGTACACTTTAAAGCAATAAGGTGGATCTGCTCTTAGGAAATATCCTCATGTTCTGACACAAGTTAATAGGTGCTCTAAGGAAAAAAAAAGGATACACGGCCAAACACATTTGAGAAAGGTCATATATTATAGTTTTCTCCTAGAAACATAAATAATATGAGCGTATTAAGGACTTTGAGAAACTGCGTATCAAACATAGCTTTATTATTTCAGAATTTCTCGGATTTATATGATAGATTTATTTTCCTTCTAACATTTATGAATAGGTCACAAAGATGTCCTGCATAATACAGTTGGGGAAATGCAGACAGGCCAGTAGATAACTTTCTCAGGGTCTCATCCAGTGATTTTGGATGTTAAAAGAATAAACAGTTGGTGACTCGTTGCTCTGGAACAGTCTCTTGTTTCACCCCTAAGTTAGTTAGTGTTTTACTGTTCACCCATCATTACTTCCAAGTACTATTTCTTGCTTGCCCATCACCTCTCTGTGCCTCAGTGACTACTATCCCAATCCCTAATGTACTAATCCAAACAGACACTAATTCCATAATCCCAAATACAAATCATGCTTACCAATAATGATGGTAATAATAAAATAATAACAGTCCCAAGATCTTCAGAGACCTTCCCAGAGTGTTGTTGAATGTTCCACAGTCTTTGAAGGGCAATATTATCCTACTATCTTTCATTCCTTCTGAATTCTTTATAAAAGAGGAAACCTCACTCCGTTATAGAGCTAATCTCACTCTGAAGGCTAGAAAAGAAGTTCTTTCCTGTGAAACATCCCAAAACAACACTTCAGAGGTTTCCAGTTGGATTACTGAGGCACACAGAGTCGGCTCATGTTTTAGAAATAGCGCCCCCCTCAGCCCCAAGACAGGTGAGGCAGGAACCACAGATGGCAGTTGTCTCCATCCAGACAAGAACCATCCTCACTAGGTTTTCTCAGGGTGCCTAACAAATGTCATTAGGCTATGAAAAGTGTTATAGAAATATATTGATATGCTCAGGATATTTGTATTCGGACCCACTTTTTTTAAAATTGGGAATTAGGTGTACTGAATAAAGAAATCACAAAATTCAAAACAAGAAGCATAAATATAAATATTTGAATATTATCACTAGGAACACTTCTGATATGTGTTAAGATATTGTTTGTTTGTTTGTTTGAGAGAGGGTGTCCCTATGTAGTTCAGGCTAGCCTTGAATTCACTGTGTAGCCCAGGTTATCCTTGAACTCACAGCAATCCTCCTGCCTCAGCCTCCACAGTGCTGGTATTACAGGTGTGTGCCATCACACCTGGACTCTAAGATATTTTAGTAGAGATATTAAACTATGATTTAAATGATACTTTGAAAAATATTCGTTTAAAGTATAATGAACATCATGTTGCTTCTAAAATGTGAAAAAGCCATAGGAAATGTGGTTATAGCAAACACTTTCTTTTTATTTATATTTTGTTTAAGTTTTTTGAGGCAGGGCCTCACTATGTAGTTCACTCTGACCTTGAACTCACTATGTAGTCCAGGCTGGCCTTGAACTTGCAATGATCCTCTTGCCTCAGCCTCCTTGAGTGCTGGGATTACAGGAGTGCACCACCATGCCCATCCTCCCCAACACTCTTTTTAAACCAAGAGAAAAATCCATGGAAGTTCCGCTTGTAGCTGGCCTATTAAAAAGTGGTGACCTCTGGATATTATTGGCTATAGGATTCAACCTTCATTTGATTGTACAGTTAACATTGCTATTATTTGTTAGGTCCAGTATGGGCAGAAATGACGTAATATTTCAAAGATGTTATTCAAGAGTGTAAAATAAATACCAAGAACATAAATACAATCAAGTAATGAAGTGTGTTAAACATGACAGAGCAGAGTTTAGAAACTACAACTTGTGGTACATTGTTCTTACAATTAATGATAGAATTTTATTGGCAAATGAAAGCTTTAGTCAGCAAGTGTGCAGTGAAATAATGTCAGAACAAAGCAAGGTGATGATTTTTCAACGACCACCAGACAATCACATGAAACTTGATGAAAGGCAAACTTCGAACAAACTTTTTTTTTTTTTTTGGTGCTGGGGATTGGCTTCAGGGCCTTGTGCTTGCTAGGCAAGCACTGTAACCACTGAGCTAAATCCCTAGTCCCTGAACCAACATCTTTATATTTTCCACATTTACAGAGCAGTTCACTTTGAATATTAAATAACTACATTTTCAAATTTTTCACTCTTTTTTTAGACTGACTACTGGAAGTAAATTAATTTCAGATTAACTTCTAACACATTCAGTGAAGAAATATATTTAAAGCAAGGATTTGTATTAACCAAGTACCCATCTGTCTTTTACATAAGACCATTCAAATCCTCCTCGAATCTGTTTTAAAATCTGTGCATGCTTTCACTGGGAACATTACTTAAATATTCCTCCTGAAAATTAGGACACACATGTATTATCTATAAGTCATACGGTCTTAAGTACACAGATTTCAGATTTTCCTCTAACAAGCCCACATACTTCCGCTATTGCTTTGTTCATTACCCACCCCCTTGCTCCTCGCCATCTCCTTTACATTGTCCTTTCCATCAGAGATGCTCACACTAATATACTCAAGATATTTGCTTAGGCATCTGAAAACGTATCTCTGAGATATAATATGTTGCTGTTTTCTCTGTCTGTGCCTGTGCTTTGAATGATCCATCCTTGATCACACGGGAAACTGGACCAGGCAATATGACGTGTGAATGGACAGAATGGATGACATAGGATGGGACAGGAAGCCCCGTTGCAGCTGCTCTTGCATGTTCACCATCTACTTTGTATGGAAGGCAAGTGGACTTGCTGGGACTGTTTCCATGAAGAACTATAAAATTTCATCGCAAGGGCAACAACTAAGCAAACTATTTTTGACAGCTGTTCTCTGGCTCAGGTATAAAATCCTTATATCATCAGAGGACAAGGACAAATCCTTCACTTGGAGTGTCTGATGAGCAAGAAACTTCAAAATAAAAGTGAGTGTGATACAGGGCATTTGGAAGAGATGTATAGTATGTCACTTAAAATGGCACAGATAAATAAGGAACAGGTTATGTTCTCAACTTAGGGAAGAGCAGCATTAAATTTAGGGAAAATATGTAGGACCCATTGTTATCAGCAATAAAAGTGGAAGAGGGTTGAAATGAAGGGGCCAGAGGGGCAAGGAAGGCTCAGATCATGGACAGATCTAGGAGACATCTTAGCTGCTCTTGCTTCTAAAACAAACATTTAGAGAGTAGAATTCCATATTTCTGTTGGTAGAAGTGAATGAGGGCATTTTGATACTCTTCCTATTCCATGACTATGTTTAACTGTTATCATTGTTCTAAACACTCCCCTGCCCCATCTCTGCCAATCCACTTAGCTCTTTGGAGTACTTTACAGATTAAATACTGATGTTCAGTACTCATCCTTTTACTGTGGTAATGTCTCTGTGTGTGTATATATATACATAATCTTATTGTTCGCTAGTGTCGTGATAAGTCACCAAAAAAAATAGTTTTAAATAGAACCAAAGAAGTGATATGGAAATAGTGATAAAGGAAAAAAATCTCATGTAATTCAGCAGTAGTAGTGGGTGACATAATCTCTGTTATCTCTGATAAGCCAATCCCAGAAAGTTATTACTTTTGATATGGAAAATTTTTTCAATCTTAATATAAAAAGTACATTAATGTGTTTTTAATTTTATCTAGAAACTAGGTTTAAAGATTACCACATGTCAACTTTCTATATAGTATGAAAAGAGAATGTCCAGTTATTGGAAGTGAATAGTAAAGTCTTACAAGATTAAATTCCTTTCCAAATACATAGCTGCATGAGACAAAATTTTCTTCAAAAATTTCAACCAAAACAACATATCATAGCAAAATGAGTGTAGAAAAAAGAAATGAGAACCCGTCAATCTTTTATTAAGCCAGACATTAAACAAGTTTGAAAAAATGTATAACAATTTCACTCTTCTCAAAGTAATTTTGTTTTGGAAAATACAGTTCTTCAGAAAAATATACTGCTTATGCTAACATATAACGGAACAATTAGTTATTTTTTTAAAAATTAATCAATAAATATATTTTTTCTTAATTTAAATTCTAATCTTATAAATAATGATTGATACAATCCACATAAATTTTAACTGAACTCTTTGAGTGCCTCAGTTGTTAAAAGAGCAATGGAGGGGTTGGGGATGTAGCTCAAGTGGTAGAGTGCTTGCCTGGTAAGCCAAAGGCCCTGAGTTTGATCCCCAGCCCCCCAAAAAAAGCAATGGAACACAAATTTTAAAATGTTCAAGCATCATGGAATTAGTTCGTTCCCTTTGAATTGCACTTGAAGAATCTGTGATACAGAAGGACTACGTGACTTGATCTAAGTCCATAATCCTAGTTCATTTCGATGACTCTAGAATTTTAAAAGTCTATTTTATATTTGTAAACCAAAATTCTAATTTTAATCTGACTTATTGCACTCTATTCTAGTAGACTAATATTGCTAGTGATATTAAGGTAACTATAAGTCTCTTTTGACATTTTAAAATCCTTTAAAAAACTCCACATAATGAATCATATCAAAACATACATATTTCAGGTTCCAATTTCTTTGTGAAAGACAGGTAGTATTCTTTCAGAATCAGTTACATCTTGGATAAGTTAACAATCCTTTTTCTGGTTCTATCATTTTGTTGAGTTCTAAAGGATCTTAATTAAATGAATATCAATAATATCAGAAAGGTTTTCATTTCAAAGTACATATTGCTCAAAATACCTTATTTATATAATATATACACAAAATGCCCTATTCATATAATACGTACACATATAAACTTTGTATATTTAAAAGTTTATAAGTCATACTCCACTGATTTTCTACTGAACTTTTGAGAGTTTTCTGAGTTACCTAAGAGTCATATTCTAAAAAATAATTAAATGGTTTGGAACAATTTGCAGCTTAGCTAAATTCTAAATTTATCTTTGGATTTAACTGCAACACAATACCAAAAGTCAGTCTGACATATGCACTGTAATCCCTCAGTATCTCCAAGAATGTAGCATCCTTCATGGCACAAAGTCTTTTGCTATCACCATATAGACACAAAAATCACACAGTACTCAGCAATAAATAGAAACTATTTCACATAGCATCCTGGTGAGGTAAGCTTTTTACAGAACAAGAAACTAAGCTGTGAAGACTTGTTCAGACTTGCCTAGGATAAGTCATGGAATTACTAGTGAAGCTGATGATACAAATTTACAATTTTGGGAGCTTGTGGAAATACAACAATGCCATTATTATCATTATTTATTCTGCTGTTAGAATCAACTCATGTTTGAGATGTATTTTACTCCACATTGAATTTGTATACTTCAGGCGACATGAATAAAGGACATGTTTAAACAGCATGTATTGAATTAATCAGATACCAGAATTTTTTTGTTCGTCTAATTGATTATCATTATTACAAATAGTGAATCTATTAGTAGCTGAATGCATAAAAGAAAAATTGCTTTTGAAAAAGAAATGGAAGTGCTTGACATTCAAGAAATGTTGAGTGACTTCTATGTGCTCGGTCCTGGAGATATAATGAACATGATAGGCAAGGTCATTGTTCTGATAAATTGCATCTGAGTGGAGGCAGACAGAGTAAACAACATAAAGTCCTGAAGCGCTATTACACAAAACACCATGAGAAAAGTGAGCTACTTTAAATATGGTGATCCGTGTAGCAGTCTTGGGTTAGTTGACATTTGAACCAAGTACTGAAGGAGGAGAAGGTAGCCCAGGAAACATGGCAGTGTGGTGCGGTGGTGGGGACTTATAACACCAAGATCCCAGGTGAACAGGAGCTTGATGCATTTGAGGGATGGCCAGAAAGGAGTGTAGCTTTTGTTTAATGCACCAGAATGAGAGGTAGAGCGGTCAGAGATTGGCATACTAGGGTAAGGGCAGAGATATTAAGTAGCCCAGGTGGGCGGGTTCTTACAGATTGTGGAGGAGTTTGGATTTTACACTGAGTGTGATGGAAAACCTTGCAGGCCTTTAAGAGGCTATGTGATGTAAGAAAGAAACACCAATAAGGTGAGTGATGATAGTGGTTTGAATCTTGGTGATAGCTGCAAAAATAGAGACAGATATTTTGGCTATATTTTGGAGATGGTGCTGACAGATCTGGGAATGAATTGAACATCAGAGTTTAGGGAAAGAAGATGCACTGATTTTCATCATAAAATGTTAACTGTTGTTTTATACCAAAAACAATAATCAAAATCATGATTCAAAAAGTAAAACCTGAACTTCATCCAAACTGAAACTTTCCTTCTGTGAAAGACTACTAAGAGGACAAAAAGACAAGCCACAGATAGGAGAAAACATTTGAGAATTATACATCCAACGAAAGACCATGTCTGGAATCTTTATAGAACTCTCAGAACCTGGTGATGAAAGGTTCTTAATCTGCATTATGTGATGGTGGCACAAATGTACACATTTACTAAATGCAAACCTGTATATGTATTTTTTAGTTTATTAGTAAAAATGTATAGTATATAATGCTTGCATTCCTTGAGGGAAGCTGATTCATGTACATAACACATCTTAAATCCTTTAATTATCCCCTTTCCATACCCTACCTCCACCCTTATCTTGAGCCTCTCCCTTTTTTTTCTACATGTTTGCAATACATGATATTTACATTCCTTGTGTGGCCTTGGTACATGAACTTAACACATTCCAATTCCTTTTCTTCAGCCCTTATCCCTTGCTTCCCTCTCTTTTCCGCCCATCTCCTGATCTGCTCCCCCTTTGGGAACAATTTATCGCCCTCCTTCCTATTATCTAACTTTAATTTTGCTCTTTATTTTTACTCTTGGTTTTTCAACAAGAGAAACCATGCAATATTTAAGCTTGTGTGGAGACTTGTATATTTAAAAGAAGTGAATTTTTATGGTATTTAAATTATACTTTGAAAACTCCATAAAATAATAGAAGAAAATATAGCAAACTGTTAACGATGGTTATTTCTGGAAGATGCACTTAGGGGAATTTTCATTTTCTGTACTTATATTTCCAAACCCTTCAAAATAGTTTATGATGAATATATTTCCAAATGAGAAGCAAACACTCCCATGTCCCTCAACACTTAAACTCTCCCAACTTTTTCCTTACTGCCTCTCCTCTCCATTTGGTGGCGGTAGACACCTACTCCTCCTCCTCCATGAGGGGGAGGAAGATACTCCCTTATCTTCCTTGAAGAAGATGGGCGTGGCTTGTCAAAAATCATAAGGAGTAGGAAAAGAAGACCTGAATTTCAGTTACAATACTTTCCCAGTACTTCTCTGTCTAACAAAGGAGTAAGAATATATGCTATGTGAGTCTTCAAAAAAATACTCCTTAAAGGGAGGGAATACTCTTTTGTCCTTTCTCCTTTCTTCTTGTTCTTGTCTAGAATGCAATTGCAATGACCGGAGCTCTAGCAGCCACTTGGAGGCTAAAGGTAATTAGAACAACAGAAACATAGAGCAGAGAAGAAAGAAGCCTGTGTCTTTGAACATTTCAGTGAGCCCCCATGAAACTCTGAGTACTCGGACTTTCATGTGGGAAAATAAACTCTTACATACTTAAACTAATGTAAATTGAGCCTCTATTACTTTCAAATAAATCTAACCCTAATTATTTTTTAAAAACCTCAAAACTTAACAGTAAAAATAAATCCAAGTAATTCAGTTAGAACACAGGCAAATGACATTAAAAGACATTCTACCAAAACAGATATAGAGAGGGCAAATAAATATATGAAGTAACATTTAATGTCATTATTCACTAGGGAAAGGCAAATTAGAACCACAATGAGGTATCGCTTTAATGTATCAGAAGGGGCACATTCAAAATAAAGCTAAGTACTCTCAGGGGCTGAGGCAGGAAGATCACAAGTTCAAGCCCAGCCTGGGCAACTTAGTGATTTAATGAGACTCTGACTCAAAATAAAAAATAAAAAAGGGCTAAAGGACTCGGTAAAAAGCTCAGTACAAAGGCCCTGGTTTCAATTCCTAATCTATCTCTCTCTCTCTCTCTCTCTCTCTCTCTCTCTCTCTCTCTCACTTTCTCTCTCGCTCTCTCTCTCTCTCTCTCACATACACACACACAATAATCTGCAATTATCTCAAAATCAAAAGTTAATTTTATATATAGATAAAAACATTTCACTTGAACGCACCACAGCGTTTGTCATGGAAGTTTTGGCAAGGATCTTAAAAGAGTAGGTACAACATTCAAAAGTGAGGACACAGATCATTTAGTAGGACTTGCATGAGAAGTAGAGGAAAATTATTTGCAAGGATGTAAACCACTCTATCCACTTTGAAGGTCTAAAATGGTTGAGAAGTAGAGGTCAGAGTAGGACACTTCTGGGGATACTGTTGTTGTACTGTGAGACCATCCTCCCCCTCATGGAGGAGGAGGAGTAGGTGACATCCGCCTCCCACCAAATGGAGAGGAGAGGCTGTAAGGACAAAGTTGGGAGAGCTTAAGTGCTGAGGGACATGGAAGTGTTTGCTTCTCATTTGGAAAATCAAAAGCACCAGGGATTGGCTGCTAGTTGGGGTAATGTGGATAATGCGGATGTTTACAGTGGCCATTGCACAGTAGGATTTCTGGTTTTCCTGAATTCCAGCAGTAAAATGTCATTCCCAGAGTCTGTGGGCAAATAATGCGGCTTTCCCGTTACCCAGTGTGAGCCAACATGAATTCTGAGGTTGTGGTCCAAAGGATGGTGGGGAGGGGTGAATAATCATTGTAGAAAAAAGCCAAGTAAATTAAGGTCTGCTAGGACAGAGACGCATCAGCCCTTTTCGTGGGAACCCACAGGCTGAGCAGTGTAGGTCGTGGAAGATGCTCTGAGAATGCTTAGGGCAAAGAGTTGTTTTTAAACACCTCTGGAGTCCAGGAAGTACCAGCGCTTAGTCATGAAGACAGGGCAAATTTAGTTGGAACTTTTCTCTTAGCTTACTTCCATTAGCTCCTCCCCCTCCAGACGTAGGTGGGCTGCAGGCCTGATGGCAGCGGAGTTGGAATCGCCCTGTGGAAAAAGAAGCAATGTCCTATTCCGCCTGTCTCTGCCTCTTGGACTGCTCCCATCATGCTGCAGATGGACTGGAGAAGGAGCAGGAAAAGACACCTGAACTGTACAGCCAGAATGAAATTCTGACATCATACAGTATTTTGATTCTCAAATAAAGAATAAAACTTAAATAACCACATTAGTCTTCCTAATATTTGAGAATGAGCAAAAAAGTATGAAAGGTTGCTTACATTTTCATCCAGGGACAGGGCAGATCCAGCTCCGCAGAGAGGGTAGCAGGAAAAAGTTTGTTTTATGTTTTCACACTATAAGTCCTGGTCATTCGATATTATAAATATGAAGGTAATTTTCCTGTTTATGTTAACAAAATTTTTCTGAATTATGCATCAGTGTGTGTGTGTGTGTGTGTGTGCATGTATGTGGGCTACTTACTCTTCTCCTGTAATATGAATATAATATATTTCAGGCAACTACCAACAGACTTAGGTATGGATATGGTAGAGTTTGTTTTTGTGATACAACTCCCAGCTTTTCTGAATAAAATACTATACATACAAGACTGTGTATTTTGGCCTATTGTAAACAAGGTTCACACTTTAGATGAATGGCAAAACAATTACAGTTGGAAATTTAAATTGCAATCCAGTTCCTATCAAAGATGAGAAATGTCCCAATTTTTTGCAGCTTATGTGGCCACTGGCCAAAATTGTTTTTCTCTTCCAAATTTCACCAGAATCAACATGCTCTGACTTATTGTACATTTTATCTACAAACAGATGGGAGAAAAAACAGTGGAGCTAATTCCAAACAGAGGGATTTCTGAATTAACCAATGGCTGATCAATGAACACTAATTCTGCATCACTTGTAAGTCATCTGACATAAATGCCCAGAGAATGCTGGGCAGCCAGCAATGAACAGCAACCCCAGAAATCTCTTTTGTTCCTAATCTGAAAGAGAGTTAGCATGTTAGCCATAGTTTGGCTTCAGTTATCTTTCTTTTGAGAGTACAGCCAAGGATTACCTTTTTTATTCAACTGGAACTTAATTCTTTGGAGCAAAAATGACAGTATTTGCAATGGCTACAATAATAAGCTATATGTTGTACAGAATGTGTACATCAGAATCAATTTTATGGTAGTTTAGTATAGGGAAAAAAAGTTCTTTCTTTCTTTTTTTTTTTAGTATTCTTCCAAAACAAAGATGTAGAATAGTAGCTTTTCTATAATAATAATTTTTTTGAGACAAGGTCTTGCTATGTAGTTCAGGTTGGCCTTGAAGTCACTATGTAGTCCAGGTTGGTTTCAAACTCACAGTGATGTTCCTGTCTCAGCCTCCTGAGCACTGGGATTACAGACGTGTACCACCATGCTCCACTCAGCTCTTACAATAATAACTTTTAAAAAGAGTATGTAGTTCATGAATACTTTTGTACATTCTAAAACAGATCTTTTACTTCTATTTGGTTATAAAAATTGTTCCAAAATATGTTTAATTTAGTCTACCTAGCATTAGCACATCTTTCAGATGACTAGGTTTCTTTGCGCCCATATTTAGCAAATCTTGTGAACTCTACTTATACCTCCCAAGATGCTTGCTCACTCATTATCTACACTCAACACACCCTAAGGGGTGCGCTCATTTCATTCTCTGTCTGTGGCAAAATTGAATTTTCTCAATTAATACAGCAAACACACACTACCTTAATCAAATTTTAAGTGTTTTCCTCATCTACTTAGTTAAATCTATTCACATTTGTATAATGTTTTACATTGTTTTATTCTTTTCACCTTGCTATTTGTCACTTTCCTTGTAGTTTTGGTCTCTTTGAAAACATAATAGAGATATTTTGTGCCAATTTTCAAAATTAATCAAACTTAATTATGTGCATATTTCTATTTTGATATCGACTATACATGATAAAATATATCTCTTCTTACTTTATATGTCAGGAAATCAAGCCTTTAGAATTATTTTTATGTAAGCATAATCTCCTTAAAAATGATATGAGCTGATGAGAAAACAATCTTCAGCCTTCTTTCTTATATAGTCTGTGTATTTGATATTTGAGACTTCCTAAATATTCTCTCATGCCACATGTGCACTAGGCATTATTGGTTGTCCTGCTAAGCACAATAAATGCACAGGCTGAGAAACCTAATGACTATAAATAAAGTACCAGCACTGATGTAAAATGCTAAAATACTCCCTTCAAACATTCCCCAACATAACTTCTCATAACCAGTCTTCCCAACAAAGCTCAGAGGAGTAAGAGTCAAACTGAACTAAAGTTTCATAGATAAACATCTATCAAGTGCCTATTCTTTACAAAGTGTTGCAGCTCACGACCATGACATGGCACAAAGGATGAGAGATTACTAGGAGTTAATGTCCAATTCAAACTCCAAGAAGGCCCCGAGGGACTGCCCTTAAATGAGAACCCTCAGCATGAGAGTGTCTCATAAAGGCAGCCCAGAACTGAAGCTTCCATGGCTTTTTATTAATAGAACCAGGAAGCAAGGAAAAAAGACAAAAGGAGGATGTCTGTGCAAGACTTTATATAGGGAGCAGGGGAAGGACAGGGGAAGGTTACATGATTGATTTTACGGGCAATCTAAGCAATAAATCAGAGTATGGGGAGAGAGACCCAGGGCATTTATTACTTAAGGCAAAGTGTTTTGATCCTACTTGGACTTCTGGCCCTGCATTTAATCTCTAACCCATGCATTTTGGGAGGTTTCTTTGGGCATGTGGCTCCAAAAGTCCCTTATCTCTACATATCCATCTCATACATACCTCTGGCCAACACCCGCAGAACAAAGCATTGTGGGAAAGCAGAAGACATTAGCAAATTCTGACATTCATTTCACCTTATCTGCTTTCTTGAAAAGTTCTGCTTACAAAATGTTGTAATTTTTAAAAAGTTGCTTTAGACTCCATCTCTTTATTCCAGGAGAATCTTCTCTAATGCAATTATAAAGTCATAAAAGCACATGAAAAACAGGCATATTTGTGGGAAAATGAATTTCATATATACCTATGACACTGAGCACATAAAGAAGAATAGAATAAGGTTAGACAGGGCAGAAGAATATTGTATAAAATGCCATGTGGCTTACAATTTATTCTTTTGAACCCAGACCTGGGTCGTAGTATAGTAGCCACTAACCAAATATGGCTGAGTACATTTAACTAGTTAAAATTAAAAATTTAGTTCCTCGGATACATTAACCAAATTACAATTGCTTAGTAGACACAAATGGCTAGTAGCTACCATATTGGCTAATGCAGGTACAACATTTATGATATATCATAGAAACTTTTATTGGACAGCACCACCCTAGAGATGATACATGAAAAAATATGAGCAGAACTTGAAATGATACGATCATAGTTTTCCACAAATATTTAGAAAGAACTGGATAGACTGGATCAGTTTGGAAACAAATTAGGATACATGTCACTCAAACGGTGCATTTGTAGAAACGAAGAATGGTATGCATGTGTGTGCACATGCATGTGCATGCACAAGGGACACAGGGAGAGACAAAACTATAGACACAATGTAGATAACGGAAGCTAAAGAAAAAGTAGGGTGCATCTTATTTAGGAAAACGGATAGATATTGACTCTATTCTTTGAAATAGGAAGTGCTGGGGACTGGAACTGATTTTTCTTTTCTGAGAGGGTAGGGGTAAGATAGTCTATTTGAATTGATAGAACAAAGTATCGCAGACTAGGTAATTTACAAAGACTAGACATGCATCTCTCACACTGCGAAGAGCTGGGAAGGCAGAGCAAGAGCAAGGTACTAAGAGGTTTTGTTGTCTAGTGTGGGCTCAATCTCTGCTTTCAGGATGGCACCTTGAATACTCCATCCTCCAGATGGGAAGAACACTGTGGCTTCACATGGCAATTGGTGTACAAGTGAAATGGGAAAACTCCATCAAGTCCTTCCATAAAGGCACCAAATCCTCATGACTCAGAAGACCACAGCTCCCAATACCATTGCATTTAGGATTAATTTTAAACATAAATTTTTGGAGGCTACAAAAACATTCAAACCATAGCAGAGGTTGTAAGGGACAGTCTAGCATGATGTGCAATAGGTAGTTATACAGTGCTGGTGGAGTCATTCTCAAGGAGCTTGGGAGGGGGATGCAAATTATGATGTCCATCTCTCCTTCCTTAAAATAAATGCCTAAAAGTGAAAGTGCTTCTTCAAAGGGTATGAATTACATGTGGGGACTTTTAGTGACTATTCTGTTGTTAGGAACACATATTACTGATGGACATGCACAGTAATTTACTGGAATGATAATGTGGTCTAGTGTTTTAAAATTAATTGGTTGAGAGATTTTAGAGTTATATTCTCTTTATAAAAACTGCCACAATCCTCCGATTCCAGTGGCTTTGTAAATACTATAAAATATTATATATCTGCACCTTTATCAACCCAGATTCAAGGCAGGGAAATAGAAACATCCAAAATATTTTAAACAGACATCATTTGTTATGGAGAAATAGTTACACGGGTGTTGAAACCTAGAGGAGCAAAAGGGGGAAGGCGCGATTATATCAGAAACTCCTAACTGCAGAATGGCCACCAATCCTAGAGCTTGTGCAACAAGAGGGTGGAGGTGTTACTATCCGAGCCAAAGAACAAACTCATGCTGGGGGTGCCATTGAGGATACGGAATGGGGTGGGCTTTTTAACTGACTGTGCGCTTTGTAAGGAGTAGAGCTCTTTTGCTGGATTACAGAAGTGTGGAGCAAGAGTAAGAACTAAAATTCTCCCTCGTTGTACCTTCTGATTTCCCTCCTTTTCCTCCTCTAGACAGAATCTTTGTAGACGTCAGATAACAAGGGAGACTGTGAAAGGTTGTCTGTAGGCTCGGCCCAACCACCATGGCAGAACACAGTACAGCGGAATATGGAGCTCGGTGACCACAGGTGAGTCACCTGCACAGCACTATGTGTGTGTGTGGGTGGGTGGTCTTCAGTCAGTAACTCCACAAGGAAAAACCTGGTTTTCGATAGACTTTATAGCCTTGATTTTTTGTTTTCGGGTGCCGGGGATCGAACTCAGGGCTTTGCGCTTGCTAGGCAAGCACTCTAACCACTGAGCTAAATCCTCAGCCCCGACTTTATAGACTTCAGTCTACCACAGTGCCCGGCATATAAAATGCTCAGTAGCAATAAACACTTCAGTAAACAAGTGCCTATTCTCATCATTGGTCAATAGTTTAAATTAGTATACAGTAGTACCCCCCCCATCGGCAGGTAAGTAATGTAACTGATTTTTAAAGAAAAACTTTATATATTCAGAAGTATCCTATAGTATATGGCCCTCGGAAGTCAACATTTTCTCAAATAGTGCAGCCATTACCAAAGGGATTTTAAAAACATCTCTTTTTAAAATTGCTTTTAGAACTGCTTCTTAAAACACGATACACTTCCAAGGCGGCATGTGCCAGGTGTTTATACTTACAATTTTCCCAACTGTTAGGTAGACCCTCTTACTTTTCCCATTATTACCAAAGGTAACTGAGACTCAAGGAGGTGGCTAATAAGTCAGCGTTACTCAGCCAGAGTGGTGGGTAATCGAGTCTGAGTTCCTGCTCTCAGGACACAAAACAAAATCATACGGCAAGTTTTTAAACGCCAGGGCCGGTAACTATGCAATCAATGGAAAAGGAAACCAACACTTCAAAAACAGTTTCGATAAATCAAGGAAGCCTGACGTCCAACAAAACAGACAAGGCAAGAGAGAACACACAGACACCGCTCTAGCGCCAGAGTCCCTCATTGGGCTTCTGCCCGGTGGCGTCAATTCGTGTGCGTCCAGAAGGCGGGACTTCCGGGCTACGTAGAGCCAATTCCGGCCGCGCCGGAAATCCCTGCTGAGTAGGGATTCACTCCGCTTGAATCTCACCGTGAATATTGTGTTCCATAGGTCCGGAAGAAAGCTTGGGCAAGGGTTTATTCTCGAGTGACAAGATTCGGGGTAGTGAAAAACAGGAATTAAGACATGGATAGTCGCTTACAGGAGATCCGGGAGAGACAGAAGTTACGGCGCCAGCTCCTCGCTCAGCAGGTCCGCGGCCCCTTGGCCTATGTGGGGAGGGATCCCGAGTGCGCGTGCGTGGCCGTGCCCCCTACCTTTTTTCTCTCTGCGCTCCCCACCTGCAGCTATCAAGGTCTTCCTGGTCCTGCGACCCTGATTTTTGAGTTTTCTTGTTTTTCACTCCCGCGGTCGCCCGAAGTTTTTTTTTTTAAAGTTTAGTGGTCATTGTGGATCTTTGTGGATCTCCCGCCAAGTGTCTGGCACCATGCCCAGTGAATGGAAATACACAGTCTCCCGGTCTTTGTAAATAAATCAGCTCCGTTCACGCAAGGATAAGTGATTCGTTATCCCTTAAACTCGTCTTCACTAAATAGTCTGCGCTTTGCCTTTCCTCTTGGTCAGCACCAAATTCTTGAGGTGTAATGCAGAATAACTACAGTATTTTCTTTGGGATCCTGTCCAAAGACTGCACTGGAAGTGGCTTGAATGTAAATTTTAGATTCTGCATGTTATGCACAGTATCCTCGTCGTTAGCCGCAGTTAATATTTGAATTCTTATTCTGTATTAGTCATAACCTTTGAAACAGCATTGTTTTCACATTGTCTTCATTGAATAAAGAAATATGTTCAGTGGGTAAGTGATTTTTAAATCCCAGTCACTCTCCTATTGCAGGGAATTGAACGTAGGTTTGCCTCTCCAGAGCTTGTCCTCTAAACGTTTGTCCTTCACTGCTTCCTGTGGTTGGCACTTGCTGATTTGGCAGAATACACGTGCAGAGAATACTGATTGTGCCAGTCCTACTTAAAATCAGAGGCAGTTTCCCATTTTGCCATGCATATCAATAAAAATGGTGAGAAGAAATGTTCATAGGTTTTAATGAGGCATTTTGTTGTTTTTCAGCATTAAATCTTGGTTTTAGTAAATGTCTGACTGAAATTTATCCTCCTTTATGCTCTGATAAGTGGATTTGTGGTATCCTTTTTAAAATGTGGGAATTTGGAATCAGGCCTGTTCCTTATCTATTTGGCCTTAAGATCTTGGATAAATCAAGTATCTTGCTAAGTCGTCTTCTCAGCTTATTTTATCATACCTTCAGAAATGTTCAGTGGCTCTTTGTTGCCGCCACATAAGATTTTTACTCCTTGATTTTGAATTCAAACCTCTGTTTGACTCAGAATACATCATAGAATGATTTTTGTTTTACATTGAGCGAATACCAGAGACTGTAGCAGGCGTTGGCAAATGGAGTATGAATAATAGGTAGTCCCCTACCCACTAAGAGCTTTCAAAGTGTATAAAATTGATAATGGCTGCTATTTATTAAGCACCGTCTACTTATGTGTCAGACTTGGATAAACAACATTACCTTTGATCCTGTGAGTCATATGTTCTGTATTTTATAGATAAAAAAGTGAAGCTCAAAAAATTTTAAGTTACATGTCCAGTGCTACAAAACTGTTAAGTTTGCAAGCTGCAGTTTTAACATAGACCTGTCCATGCTCTTTCTAATAGAGCTAGGTGTGCTTCCTGGTCTTATATTTGGATACGAGCTCCAGTAAGAATGCCTGATATAATCAACAGACATTCACTTCACCAGGTTATTTTATTTTATTTATTTTTAAAATTTATTTACCAAAAACATGTATTGGTACATTGTAGGTATACATAATGATCACACTCATCATAAATCCCACCCTTCCCTTCCACTCCCTTTCCTCTCCACCAGTTTATTTTAACCTCTGCTAATTTTTGTCTATACAAACAAGGCAGAGTAATTTATTACTTTATAGAACATGATTTGTACCATACATACTTCATGATTTTAAAAATTGTCCTCTTTCTGAATTCTGCCTATCCTCTGTGGCATGGCTCAGAACTGCATGATAAAATGTGTACTGGCCTTCTTGGCTTAGTTTCTTCCATGGAGTCAGTTATTTTATGTTGCTCGTCTGATAGAATATAAACAATGTGCCCGTTCATTCTTTGCATTTGACTTCTCTTGGTTTAATGTACCCCAGCCTGCTTCTTGCACAAAGTTAACTTTTCATAAACATTTGTTGATTGATGAAATAGACAAGTAGAGCACAATTTGGTATGTGTCATTTGCTTTTGTCTTCTGCATAAACACATTGATGAATTAAGTAGGCCCAAACCATGATGATGGTAGTTGTTGCTACCACCAGCAAGTCACACCAGCTTTTTATTTTAACTTGTGTCTTTGTTTCAGAGAAGCATGTGTGCCTTTGAAAGATACTACTTGGCTTATTCAAATAATGTGCTTGGTGCCACCATAACAGAAAATCTATTACTTGATCTAGTCATTCTACAATATATAAAAAATGTTTCACTGTTTGATGATTGTTGACATATAATCAGCAGAATTTTTATTTAAAGCATTTCTCTTATGTCTTAATTTAGATCCTAGTAGGAAATCTCACTCCTTTATTTACTTTAAGCAGCTACTTTTAGTCAGACGTTATATTGGCTGCTGAACATACGCATATCAACAGGACAGAGTTCTTCCCTTCAAGGAGTTTACATTTTAATGGGGAGAAGTGAACAAGAGTAGATTTACTAAATAATTAAAGAATACTAATAATTGGAAGTTATGGTACCATAACTTCCATAGACTATAAAATGGTACCAATAGCAAATAAAAGTAAGCCAGGCATAGTGGTGCATGCTTATAACCTCAGTTATTTGGGAGACAAGAGCAGGAGGATCACAAGTTCTAGGCCAGCCTCGAAAACAAAGCAAGAATTTGTCTCAAAATACGAAGGGCTGTGGATATAACTCAGTACTCCCTGGGTTCAATCTCGGTAAGGCCAGAAAAGAAATATTAAATGTAAAATAACTGAAAATTGTATTAAGTGTTATGAAATGAATAAGGAAATAAAGAGGCAGAAGGAATAATAAAAGGGACCTACCTATCCTGTGTAGTGTACTAGTCTTGAAAGGGAAATAATGTGTCCTCTAAGATAGGAGTTACAGAAAGAGAGGTGCTAGTAATGGCACGAGAGTTAGAATACATTCCAACTAGGGAAAGTAAATCTGTTCTCCTGACTGAGAAGAAAAGGAGTCAGTCAGATTTTATGGAGGAGTTAGGGTTTCAGAAAGTTGATATATTGGAAGAGATTTATTATTGGAGAAACTTGAGGGCTCTCGTGAAGTGGGTAGACTAAAAGGTAGTTGGGTAACTGTTTTAAGGCTGGTAATTTGCTATTCTGATATTTTAATATCCCTTTTCCCCCCTCCTGAGCTTACAGGACTATTTAATGCAGATTTCTTCACATTCTTTTTTTTTTTCTTCACACCCTTCTTGAGCTTAAAAATACTAAATTATTCTTCATGGTGTTCTACACTCTTGAGTATAAGTTTGAAAGTTTTCCATAAATTGGTCCTGATTTTCCTTTGTTTATTTTTGTTGCATTTTTGCAAAATTTCCCCAGCTGCCAACCAACATTGACAATGCTGTTTTTAAGGCATTATTGAAGTTCACAATTGTGTCTATAATCATCATATAAACTAGCTTGAATAAAACTGGGTAGATTTTGTTAGAGTGTGGGATCAGTGACGGTATATGAGCTGATACATACAGAGTGCTTAATGTAGTACTACAACCTTTTATAAACACCACACACCATGTAGCTACCTTTCTGGGTTATTAGTACTGTTGCTAAATTGTGTCTTAAAATTTACTGGGGTTGGGGATTTAGCTCAAGTGGTGGAGTGCTTGCCTAGCAAGCACAAGGCCCTGAGTTCAATCCCCAGCATCACCCCCCAATTTACTTTAAAGCTAGAAAATGGACTTAAAGTTGTTTTAATTTCAACTATAACCAGATGTATTAAATACTTTCTAGCTGTCAAAGTCATTCTTTTTTAAAATTTTGTATTAGTACATGTATGCAGTACATAAAGATTAAATTCATTATGGGGAGGTGGTAAACGTACATAACACATCTTAACTTGTTTTTCCCTTTCCCCGCCTCCTTCCCTCATTCCCCTTCCCATTGAAACATTTTCTTCCTATTTCCCAGTATCTGTCATCCATTTTTATCCTTATTTGTGCTTTTAATTTCTCACCAGAGAAACAATGCAGTATGTAAACATGCGTGTCCAATTTATTTTACTTAAAAGTGTGGTCTCAAGTCATTCTTAAATTAACATTTTTTTCCCCAAGATATTTCTGGTTTGTCCTTAAAATTTTTTTATTACTATAGGGTTGTGATATGTAGTGATTACAGTCAGCTCGTAGGATTGATACATATACATATCACATCTTGGTCATTTTTGCTCATCCTACCTCCATTCTTCTTCAGACCCCCCTCCCCATCTCTGCAGAGTCTGCCTCCCTGTTTCTTGACCTGGCTCTTATTTTGCTCTTAAAATTATTTATATTTTGGGTCTTTCATGTTAGAGAAACCATGTGACATTTAATCTTTTGTGACTTTTTTCACTTAGTAAGGTCTGAAAGTTTCCTACACATCAGTTTTCTACACATGATCCTTTATCCTTCTTTATGGCTGAGTAATATGTCATTGTGTATATGTACCACATTTTCTTTATCCATTCATCTGCTGCTGGGCATAATGGCCACTTCCATGATTTAGCTTTTGTGAGTTGTGCTCCTATAAACATGGGACAGCCCGGAGAGGTATAGCTGGGTCAAGTGGAATTTCTATTTTTAGTTTTTTGAGGAGTCTTCAGACTGATTTCTGTAGTGTTTGTGCTAGTTTTATTTCCAACCAGCAGTGTAGAAGGATTCTCTTTTTTCACCAGCATTTTTTTTTAATAGCCCCATTCTTACTGGAATAAGGTGGAATCTGTTGTTTTGATTTACATTTCTCTAATGGCTAAAGATGCTGAACATATTTTCATATATTGGCCATTTGTACTTCTGAAAAGTTGCTGTTGATTTCAATTACCCACTTTTTGATTGGGTCTTTATTATTGTGGTGTAATTTCTTTGGGTTTTTATTTTTGATTCTTTATGTATTCCAGATAATATTTCCCTCTTCAAGGAGTAGCTGGCAAAAAACCTTTCCCCTTCTGTAGACTGTCTCTTCATTCTGTTGATTGTTTCCTTTGCCGATTCCTGCATTGCATTATATTTCTGTTGCCTATTACTTTTCTCTTTGGTTAACTACTCACCTTGCTAGGAGTATTCTTCCTTTTGGGCTTTTTGGTGGTTGTTGACCTTATTATCCTTGTCAAGGATTTCTTTGTGTACTTTGTGCAGTGCTGGTTTGTTGGTCATGAGTTTTTTAAAAATGCTCTTCGCCATGGAAAGTCTTTATTTCTCCATCAATTCTGAAAGATACTTTTGCAGAATGTATTAATCTGAGCTCAAAGTTGTTTTCTTTCAGGGCTTGAAAAACTACTGCAAACTATCCTGGTCTTTGGGGTTTGTGTTGAGAAATCTGCTCTTAGTATGATAGACTTGTTTGTTATGTTGTCTTCTGATCTTTTCTTAACTCTTACAATTCTTAGGTTAAACTCCCCCACACCTGTTGTTTAGCAGCTGTTGGATTCAGTTTCCATTGTTTTTAAGGTATCTCTGAGTACATGATCTGCTGCATCAACCATATTTTCTAGTTTTCACACACTCTCACAGTGGTCACTTCTACTGTCCATACTTTGAATAGAATTTTTTTATTTCCTGAATTTATGTTTGGTGTCTTTTCTCTTTGGTATCTTTACTAAAATGGTCATTCATATCTTGTATGTCTTGGTTAGTTCGCCCAGCTTTTTGTTTATGTCCTCTTTAAGCTTCCCAATCAATAAAGTCTCATTAATGTGTTTAATTATATTGGATCTGTTTCTTTTATCTGTTCAAACACTTCTACTTTTTTTTTTTCTCTACATCAGTGCACATGGATTAGCTTTTGGGGAATTAATAATTTTTGGAGGCATTTTGTTGCCTTGTTTTTTCATATTTCTGTTGGCTGAGAGTGTGTGTGTGTGTGTGTGCGCGCTAAGGGTTGAGGGTCAGTTAAAGTAGAAAATCTCTTTTGCTATATGAAGATCTCTTTAGTTAGTGCATGTTTGCCTATGATGTGGCCTTTGCTTTGGTTATGTCTAGGTATTTATATACCTCTAGGTATATGTCTAGGTATTATATACACTGTTCAGCATAATAGAATCAGAGTTGGTCACTGTTTTGCAAGAAGAGAACCACTGCCAGTCATATCAGCATGTACAGAGTCAGTCATGTATCAGTCCTGTGGATTAAGTCTTGTTTTTTAACCAATTTACCCCTTTTTTTTGAGACCCATAAGTACTGTGGTATAGTACTTACTGCTGCTGGGTAAGCTGGGGTGCAGAGGATGAAGGGAAGAAAGAAAGGAGAAAGAAAAGAGATAACATCAAATCGTAGAAAGAAGAGATTGAACTTTGATTTTTTTAAATAACCGAGGTGAAGGGATGATGGAGAGGAGGTTTGAAAGAAGATTCGTGAGGACAGGAGAAGGAGTACAGAGACAGGGAAGTATAACTGAAGATTGAGAGAAGCGATGAAAAGATCAGAACCTGTTAATATGTATGTTGCTAGTAAGCTGGTGTTTGAATCCTCTATATTCTGTTTTTGAGAAGAGTTATCCTGACTTGCCCATGAAGGATACTATTTGGGTTAAAGCACCGGTTAGTTCTTATTTTCCTTTTTACATATACAGATACCTCCTGTATATATACTAGATGAAAGGAGAAAAGGAAAAGAAAGGATTAAGAAAAAAAGAAAGATAAAACCCACAGCTACAAAACACAAAATTAAATTGTCCTGTTAGTCCAATTTATACTGCAGTTTGATTCAACCAGTGTGCGCCAGTGTTCACAAATGCAGCAGCTTTATTGTGGGGAGGGTCTAGATGGACTGCTGGGTCTGGCTCCCCCCTCCAACCTCCACACTCCACAGAGCATCACTGTCCTCAGTTTGCCTTTCCTTCCCTGCCTTATCAGGCCACTGCCCACCCACGCACCTCACCGAGCCAGCTCTCCACCTATGATTGGTGTTCCTGTCTGCCCAAGAGTGAGAGGCTTGGGGGTCTGCATGGACCTCTGCGCCCACCTTCCCTTGGTGGGCAGTGTTCTGCTTAGTTCCAGTTTCATTCTTGTGGGCACAGCATTCTTGTGGAGGTTTTGGCCTTTGTTTTAGGATGGAACACTTTCCCTTGAGTCAAAGTGGGGTGAGGAGGGAGTGGCTGGGCCAGTACCCAGCCTTTCACTGATTTCCAAGAGGCGTTCTGAGTCTCCCTCCCTTCCTTCTGTGGTAATCCGTGCCTCTGTGGTCCCTTCCTTCCGTAATGCCCTGGGGCTAAGCCGCCCATCTCCACCTCCTCACCCACATCTCTCGCTGCACTCCACAGAGCATCACTTGAGCTCATGACCTCTGGTGCCCTGGGGCGCTCAGTGCTTGGCAGCCTTTGGCTGGGGGTAGGAGGTTCCCATATGGCCACCAAAGTGTGTGGTGGGCAGTGTATGTAGCAGGCGCGGAACTCGGTGAGAGGGTGCCTGCTTTGGCGCTGCTTGAATTACTTTTCTTACAGGGATTTTCCCATTGCCACTGTTGCCACCCTTTCATCGCTCTAAGGCGTGGCTTTCCCAGCATCCAGCTCTATGTCACTCATCAGGACTGTGCCTTCATTCCCTGCTCTCCCAAGGGCCCCCCAGGGCAGCTCAGTCCCTTTGTCTGAATGATGGCCTGGTTTTCAGTTCCTCTGGAGCCCTCTTCTGTGAATATCTCACTGGGCTCCGTCCCCCAGAGGGAAAGGCGAGTAAGCTGGGAGCCTGTCTCAGGGGTCCAAGCCACTGCTTCTTCCTCCTGCAAGCTGTTAGGTCCTCTTCCAAGAGGGCATGTTCAGTGGACCTCGTGTGAAAGGGTGCTGTGATCCAGAGTCAGCCTAGCTCCCCTCCTAACCCCCATAATACTGGACTTGCTCTAGTGGGCTTTTGGTCCTTCAGGTCCACTCTTTCCGTCTTCCTTTATTCACCTTCCCTGTTCGAGTGCTCACACTTCCCAGTGCACATCCTCTAAGCTTCCTGCATGCACCCCTTCCTCTGGGTGGCCATGATGGCTACCCCTCCAGTCTGTCTGTTTGTTTAAACAATTAAATTCTGCAACAAATACCTGGAAAGGATATCCAGTACATTGTGACTGAATCTTTGACTTTTGCCTCTTCTCAGTTGGGAGCTGAAAGTGCTGACAGCATTGGAGCTGTGTTAAATAGCAAAGAGGAGCAGAGAGAAATTGCTGAAACAAGAGAAACTTGCAGGTCCGTTAAATAATTTTTAATAATATGTTAATATTGTGAAAGGATGATTGTTTTAATAAACAACCCTAGATATGAATGTGTTGTAAGAAGCAGCAAAGATTTTAAAAACGTTAGTTGTTTTGTTTTGTTTTTTCTGGGCTGGGGCCCAATTCCTGGACCTCATGCATGCTTGGTAAGTGATCTACCACTGAACTACATCCCCATCCCAGAAGCATTCATTTTTACTGTCAGTTCATGAATGATGAAATATTTATTTTTTTGAATATTTTTAGTTCCCATTTATAAATAATTAGAAATGGAATGTTAGACTAAGAATTAGCTTATGTACCAGAAATAAATTTCTAATTGTAAATTGCAATTTTATGAATTTATAGAATCAAATTTAACCTTAAAGTGGTATTCATTTGACAGTTTAGAAAGCATTTCATAATATTTCCCGTACTTTAATTTATCAACTTGGACATCATTTTTGCTCCAGACAGATTAAAATAATACATAATGTAAAAGTTTCTTTTCATAATATGTCACTTATAGCAGCTTCTTACTTGCTTTCTTATAAAGTATGGAATTGTCAGTTAGGTTCTGAAAATTTTGGGGTAATTTATAAAGTGAGTAAACAGATACTATTTAATCAGGAAAAATTTACCTTCTTTTGTTTATATTATTTAGTGTTACAACTAGATACATATACTGTATGTATTTGTCTGTGATTCTTCCATTTTACTTCTCAGGGCTTCCTATGATACCTCTGCTCCAAATGCAAAGCGTAAGTATTTGGATGAGGGAGAGGCAGATGAAGACAAAGTAGAAGAATATAAGGCAAGTAGAAAATGAGGTAGTTTTATGGTGAAGAAAAAAATAAATCCTCATAATAAATTCACATCCAGGAGAACAAATTTGATTGAAAGCTGACCATGAAGTATGCTAAAATAATTGTTAGTACCATATGCTATCAGTTAATTAAGGTCTTTATCAGTTTCCTCATTTTGTGAGAGTTATAAGGTTAAAATTAGGCTATATATAAAAAATACTTAGCATAATGCCTGGTAAACACTGTCAGTAATATTTTTTCTTAAGAAGAATGAAGAGATAAGTGTGTGAAAAACAGGGCAGCTGGATAAGATTTTGAGAGGCTGCCATAAACTTTTGTGCTGTATTATTCCATGTTAACAATATAGGGTAGAACAACTAACATGTTTTGAGAACTCATGAGCACTCATGTTTCATCAGAATTCATGTCTCTGAACGAGGCCCAAGAAGAACCCAACTTCTAAGCTTGTAGTTGCATTATTTGAAAAGAAGGTATTAGGGGTTGGGAATTTAGCTCCATGGTAGAGTGCTTGCCTAGCATGTGCAAGGCCCTGAGTTTGATCCCCAACGCCCCGCCCCCCTAAAAACCAATTATGGACAAAAACCTACCTCAGTTTTTTCAAGTTAATTGTATATATTTATTAGAAAAAGAAATATATAGTTTCAGTAAATCACTAGAAAGTTCTGTGATACATAACCTAATCTCATACACTAGAATACTATCTCACATGTTAACGTTTTGATACGTTTACTGCTTCTATGTAACTTAAATGTTTGTGATCATATTAGAGTGAACCATATACAGTTGCTGATATTCTCAACATTTTTGACCTATACACAGCAGCTTTCTAATAGAAATAAAAGAGCTCCACTAGTGGTCATATCTTTCATGTCTCAAGCTACATTTTAACATCTACAGTATTATGTCTGAGATATATAATTTTAGACAATTCAGTCAAAAAAATTAGTTACAAGTCATTTTTATTCATGATAATGATGAGAAAATTTTTTTCTAAATATCAACAAGTTAGGTCTAATGATAAAAAAGCAAAGACTTTGTTAACTTGAAACATTTATTGTCTTTTAGGGAAATAAAATATTTATGATAAGTCTTAAGATATAATTAAGGAAATTGTCTATATATAATAAATGTTTCCTTAATCTTCCTTTTTCAAGGATGAACTAGAAATGCAACAAGAGGAAGAAAATTTGCCATATGAAGAAGAGATTTACAAAGATTCTAGTACTTTTCTAAAGGTAAAATAAATAAATTTCAAGTCTTAGCAACTCTTCACACTTGTGCTCCACACCCTACTTGTCTTTAGGATTTTTTCAATTATTGAGCGATCGCTATTAAAAAAGGAGGATTATTTAAATTATCTATGAAACATTCTTTTGATATTTTGCTCTATAGGAGATAATGGTGTAATTTTAGTAGCAGTTCAGGAGTAATAACGTCATTCTAGTTATGTTTTCAGATTTTATTACTTTTAAAATCTATCATATTTTATGTTCTCATAATAAAAACAAAGTACAACCATAGTGCATCTGCTATATCAGTACATGTTGTTAATTTAACTTTGACTTTTTCTTTAGGGAACACAGAGCTTAAATCCCCATAATGATTACTGCCAACATTTTGTAGACACTGGGCATAGACCTCAGAATTTCATCAGAGATGTAGGTATGTTGGCCTCGTTTGGACTGTGATGTTGCTATTGATTATGTGTGTGTGATACATCCATTTTGCAGATTATTTCTAACAAAATATTTTTTCCAGCTGTTCTCAGTACTCCCAGTATACTTTACTTTTCTTTTCAAGATAGGGTCTCACTATGTAGCACAGGCTGGCCTCAGATTCACAGCGATCCTTCTGCCTCAGCCTCTCAATTTGCTGGGACTACAGGCATGAGCCACCATGCCTGGCTACTTTCCTTTTCTTTTGAGCAGTGGTATTTTTTCTTTTCTTCTTTTTTAGATATTTTGTATATTATATAACTCACCTATTTAAAAGGGTATAATTCATTTTTTTTTTTTTTTAGTGCATCCATAGAGTTTTTGGCAACCATTACCATAACCTAGTTTAGAACCTTTTCTTCTCCCCTGTACCCTTTAGCAGTTAGTCTTGATTACCCCCCTTTCTTCTGCACCCCTGGTTTAATCTTTCTCTATAAATTTATCTATTCTGGGGATTTCATATAATTGGAATTGTACATATGTGGTCTTTTGTGACTGGCTACTTTCATGGAGCATAATATTTTCAAGGGTCTTTAATGTTGTAACATCTATTGGTCCATCATTTTTCGTTATTGCCAAATAATATTCCATTGTATATGTGGGTGTGGGTGTGTATACCATATTTTGTTTACTTATTCATTTGGGTTTGCTCTTTTAGTGTATTATGAACAGTGCTGTTACAGATTTTTGGGGGAGGCAGTACTGGGGATTGCACCTGGAGCCTTCTAACAGAGCTATATCCCAGTACACCCCTCTTCCCTTTTTTTGAGACAGGTTCTTACTAACTCACTCAGGCTGGGCTTGAACTTGTGATCTTCCTGTCTCAGCTCCTTAAGCACGGGGATTATAGGGATTCAACCCCCATCCCCCACCACTCTGTTATGGATGTCTATGTAAACATTTTTCTGTGGAGATATGTTCTCGTATCTTTTTGTGATATATCTAGAAGTAGAATTGCTCTATCATGCAGTAATTGTTTTTTCATTTTTCAAAATTTTCTTCTGTTTTTTAAGTTTTTGTTTAGTTTTTTTTTTCAGTTGTTTTTTCCATATGGTGATTTTATGTTTAACATTTTGAGGAACTGTCCAAATATTTTTCAAAGCAGCTGTGCCATTTTACATTCCTACCAGCAATGTATGATGATTCCAATTTCTTCACTATTCTGGATATTGTTCCTGTTTGTCTTTTTGAAGATAGCCACATTAGTGAGTGGTGAGTGGTACTGAATCGTGGGTTTTGCATTGATTTGCAGTTTCTTAGTGACTAATGATATAGTTAGCATTTTTTACAGGCATATTGCCATTTAAATATGTTCTTTAGATAAATGTCCAAATATTTTGCTTATTTTATAAATTTTATCTTTTTATTATTGAATTAAAAGAGTTCTTTAAATTTTTTTGTGGGTGTATATGTAGTATTCATATTCTTTATATATTCTTGATTTAAGTCTCTTTCAGATGGATGATTTACAGATATTTTCTTGCATTCTGTTAGTTTTTTTACTTTCTTCATAGTATCTTTTACAGCCCCAAATTTTAATCCAATTCTTTTTCTTTTGTCACTTCTAAGCAGCGTTATTTCTGAAGTAGAAACTAATGTTTTTATAAGAAAAAGTTAGATGTATCCTAAAAAGTGGTGATAAATTGTATACCCATATTTGGCTATCACCCTTTCTGTTCCTAAGGCCCTTACCTAAGACAAAGAATATGTATGTATAAAGCTAATAGAGGTTGAGAAAATGTTGTTACATGAATGTAATTTTAGTCTTACAGAGATTTAAATTCAAAATTAAGGAGTAAAACACTTTAGATGGTAGCAATAAAGAACCACTGAACATTGTTGAGATAACATGGTAAAAGAATTTAGGAAAAAGAAGACTTAGGCAGGATACCTGATTTGTCCAAGAGCTTAATGTCAGAGGGACAAGGAACAGAGGTGATTGTAGATTTCTACATTGTAAACAAGGAGTTACAGTCCTATTCATCAGGTGATAAAGGAACATAGATTTCAAGCTTTTTCAGGTTGTACCTTTTCTTTTGTAAATGAATGCTGCTGACCTGGAGATAGTACAGTTTTCAAACTTTCGTTACTTGAAATGTGATCTGTACTATTGATTAAGGAAGACTTACAAAAATTTTCATATTCTTGTTATTAAAAACTTTGACCCAGTTATGGTAGTATACACCTGTAATCCCAGCATTCTAGGAATGCAAGTTTGAGTCTAGCACTGGAAGGGAAGTTGGGGAGAAAAAAAACACCCCTCCAACCCCAACTTTTAGGTTGTTTTTTTTTTTTTGGTTTTGTTTTGGGTTTTTTTTTTTATTTTTAGTTTTTAAATTGAGAAGTTTAAGTGATTTATATTGCTATGAATAGACTTCTGGTAGGATGGGGAGGATAAAGAAGAAAATATGGTAGAAGAGAAGCAGTCATTTTTTAAAAAAGATTTGAGAGTAAAATGTGTGTTTTGTTTTCTTGGAAGAACTCATAACTTTTCAGTTCACTAATATTAAATGTTGTTGAATTGAAATTTAGAATTTGCTATTTTTTTTCCTCAGGTTTAGCTGACAGATTTGAAGAATATCCAAAACTGAGAGAACTAATTAGGCTTAAGGATGAGTTAATAGCTAAATCTAACACTCCTCCTATGTAAGTATTTTTTAAAATTTTGTTCTCACATTGGGCTTAATATATCAGCTTGTTTCTTCCAAAACTTAAAAAAAAAAAAGAATCAGAATCTATACAGAATAAGATTAAACTAGTCTATTTCTTCATTTCTTCTTTATAGTAAAATACATTAGTTTGAAACTGTGGTGCTAAGTAATAAGTAGGTTCTCATTTAATTTGATAATTTGCTTGAAGTACCTCTAAATATTTCTTCTTTCTTAGAAAATTACTCATGTTTATTGTATTCTTGATAACTCTGTTAAAAGACTTTTCCCACAAAGTAGTTCATACTGGTGATTCATTTTAACCTTTGCTCAACAGGTTTTTTTCTCAGAAATGTGTGTAAGGGCCTTGAAATTGAAGACTGTTTACATGTAGCTTACTTGGAGTGTTTTGTACATTTAATGGTCTAATAAAACGTTTCGGTTATTAGAATAACCACAAATAAATGTCAGTATGTAAGGAAATCTGAGTGTACTTGAATATTCATCCTACTTAAAAATAGTCTTAGCCGGGCGTGATGGCACATGTCTGTAAATCCCAGCACTTCAGGGAGCTGGAGAAAGGAAGATCACAAGTTCAAGTCCTGCCGGAGCACTTAGCAAAACCCTGTCTCAAAATAGAAAGGGAGAGGGAAAGGAAGAGTGAGAATAGAGAGAGAAAGAAAGAGATATTTTCTTACGTTTAAAATATTTTAATTTAAAATACTGTCATATTATGTAAAAATAACTTCAGTAAAATCTGTATATTAGTTTGACTATTATAGATGTTTTTACCCATTACCAAACTAATAAAAGAAAATTATGTCCCTACTCAGAAACTGTTTTTTAGAGGGAGGATTTGAAATTTACAGAGAAATAACTTTTTTTAATCCTAAACAATTGAGGAAAAAAAAGTAATACAGTATTTCTTAGAAAATTGAGATGACAGTAGAAAGTGAGTCAGAGACTGTCATCTGAGTACAGATTTTTCAATGAAAAAGAATGTATTCTGGATGTTCATGGGGAATAACGCAGTTTTCACTTTGCAGTGTAAGTATGTCCATATCCTAGGGAATAATATTGGTAGATGGTTCAGTGTCTATGCTGAAGAAAGACCGCTCTATAAAAGGATGTGTTATAATTTGCTCATGGTTACTTTGTAAATAATGGTTAGCGATACTTAAGAAATTTCTTTCATTACCATCTGCAAATTATTTGAAAATCTTCCTTTTTTTTTTTTCTTGCTTTAATCAAATAGGTACTTACAAGCAGATATAGAAGCCTTTGACATCAGAGAACTAACACCCAAATTTGATGTGATTCTTTTGGAGCCTCCCTTAGAAGAATACTACAGAGAGACTGGCATTACTGCTAATGAAAAATGCTGGACTTGGGATGATGTATGGTGAAACTTTCTACATTGGAATCAACTATTAACTTTTCAGATAAACATGTTCATTTAATCAAACACTGAGACTGTAAATACCTTCCCTACTTTTATAGGGATTATAAATACAGATTTGTAGTATATATTGTAGGTAAAGGTCCAAGGTACGTAGGCCAAGAATACATTAATTTGATTATTCTTTTGAGGCTGTAGAGCACTCCCGGGCTCAGTCTCAGAGTCCTTGGCTATAAGCTTGGAAAGTCTAAAAGCAGACAGAGTAATAATCAATTTGCAGTTGATCAGTTTTAGTAAACATCAGGAAGGAGGAGAGGAGAGAGAAGCAGAATGAATATGAATGTGTCACAATTCCTACTCTTTAAGGAGCTTACAGTATGGGTGATAAGAGAAACATAGGCATGTAATTTCAGTATTATTAGCGTGGTAAAGTTATATTTTCTTAAATAAAACTAAGCTGGTAACTTTGGTTAGTTACATGAAGTATCTTATTTTTGTAGCCAGTAGCAAAAATAACATTTATTGAACACCACTCTCTATAGGCAATGTACTGGAGATTCAGTGATGAGTAAGAGTTAGTACTTAGCCTTAAGGCGCCCACAGTTTGGTGGATACACACTGACCCAACGTGATAACTTCCAGTCAGTAGCGGAGGGCTGCATAGAATGATCTGAGAACAGCTGGCCAAGCCTAGAAGGTGGTGCTCATGAGCACAGAGATGGTGCCACCTGCACAATGTAAGTAGATCAGCTGGAATTGTCCAGGAGGAGGAGGATGTGGGACAGGGACGCAGGTGCAGAAGGGACAGAGGCAAAAGCCAGTATCTGGTTTGTGGGTGTAGGAGATCTTTTTGTTGGTTGTTACTGTGTGAATGCAGACTGAGATTGTCTTGAGGCAATGTTTTAGGAGCTTGGATTTTTATTCTGAAAAAAATCACAAAACTTTTCAAGGTTTTAAATGATTTAGTAAGAACATCAAATCCGTGTATGGAGGCTGGACTAGAAGGAAAGAAGTCTGGGAAAAGGACAATTTTTAGAGGACTCTTGCCTTTACTTATCTGCGAGGAACAGATCATGTCGATACCCAGACTTACGTGGTCCTCCCAGCTCAGCCTCCCAAATACGTAGCTGGCACTATAGGAGTGCACTGCTCTGCCTGGTTTGCTATTAATTTTGGGCTCATTTAACCTCTTTCCATTTCAGTTTCTTTTTCTGTAAATAATAATATGTTGTTGTGGAATGTCTCTCAAACTATCTGACAAAATTCTATTATTCTGTAAATGCAGTTCCCTATAGGCTCTTCCCTTATAAAAACAAGTGTTTATATATTCATGTTTGTGTGTATATATATGTATATTTTAATGTAATATATATTTATATAAAATATATACATTTGTTTAAAAATAAAATAGCAATATAGCAAGTGATTTTTAAGGATAAAACTTATTTTCCATTATAAATGCATTAAAGAACAAGTCTACTGAGAATTCTGGTAAGTCTCAGTAGTTGTTCTTTTGGATATAGGATGAATGGGAAAAATAGTTTTATGTAACATTATTTTGTTTTCTTACAGATCATGAAGTTAGAAATTGATGAGATTGCAGCACCTCGATCATTTATATTTCTCTGGTGTGGTTCCGGGGAGGGATTGGACCTTGGAAGAGTGGTAAGATATTTTTTAAAGTGTATTCTTAATATCATAGCATAAAAATAACAATGTTACCTAAGAAGCTTGAGGATTAATGTTATTTTATACCTTATTTCTTGAACAGTTTCAAAATATTTAGAAGAAAAATATGCTCAGGAAAAGAATATAAAGCAGTACTACTAATTCATTTACTAGTACCAGGGATGAATGTAGGTCTTTCAAAATATAATTTGTTACAACTTCAGGAAGAGAATAGTTTAGACATTTGAAACAACAAATTACAGCATAAAAATCAGTTGCTTAGTGTCAGACACCACTAGTTGTTGTGAGGAGCTAAAAAGTTACTCCAAATACCACTGACTCTTGAATTTCCAATTGGAAGTCAAATCCAATTGGAAAAGTAACAGCATCTGAAATATAGTTTGAATAAATGAGACTGGAAAAGAAAACAGCTTGATTTTAAATATCTTATATTCAGTTAATGTTTCAGAGCTTTTCTTCTCTCTGTATCTCTGTCTTTCTCTTTCTGTCTCTGTCTTTCCTTTTTTGGTTGGAATATTTTGCCAGAAAGAAACAAAATAACAAAGTGTTTTAATCAAGAATAATGGGAACATTTGTGGCTGGGTATTGGGAGTCAAGGTCTCAATTTTGGTCTCAGTTCAGCTGTTATCAAACAGTCTGACTTGGGGCAGGAAGGTGCTTACTCTGTAGCTCTCAGTTATATCATAAGTTGGGTGAGAATTTGCCTTTTTAGGACACAGTACTTATTATGTAGCAGATGATCTCATTTAATCATATGAATCTGGGGAGCGAGTCCATTTGACAGGTGAAGAATTTTTAAGTAGGATTATATGAGATAGTAAGTAGGAAAATGAGATAAATGTGTGCTTAAATATTGAATTCTACAGTAACTTCGTATTGTATGTATAGTGAGTTTGAAACTATTGTTGACATCATTGCTTCTATCATTTTTTAATCCCGAGGTAAGACTATGACTATTCCAATTGAGTATTTACATTTTTTTAATGGTTGTTCGTCCAATATGCTACAGAAAAGAAAGAGAAAGAAATATACTATATGTCTTTATAGGCATATTGGTGTTTACATTTTTAACTCTAATATGGTCTTGCCTTTTAATCCCCCAGCTTAAGTTGAAAGTGGTTAGGAGGGTTTGTCTTTCATTTATGCAGTCGTTTATCATACTGGTGAAAGCAGAGTTTGGCTAGAATGATTACAAAAGTAATTCAGCCTGAGAAATGCTAATGAGTTTTTAGCAGTGAGTAAATAAGGACACAGGGGTTAGGCCATTGTGTGTTAGTGAACACTCAGAGCAAAAAAGAAACTTGGCAACAGGAACACGTAGTGGTGTGTCGTCATCCCTCACACCCCGTGCCCCAACATTTTCTGTGGTTTCAATTACCCACTGTCAAAAGTGGTCTGAAATATTAAATGGAAAATTCCAGAAATAATTCATGTTCTTAATTGTACATCATTCTGAGTAGCATGGTGAAATCTTGGGCTGCTGAGGTACTTTGCCACATACCTTTGTTCAGCATTGCTATGTTGTGTGTGCCACTTTCCCATTATTCACTTAGGAGCAGTCTGGGTTTGTGGGAAAAAGAGAGAAAGAGACAGACTACATCCACATAATTTATATTACAGGATATTGTTAGAATAGTCTATTTTATTTTTATTATTAATAGTTTACTGTGTCTGATTTCTAAGTTAAACTTTGTATCTATATAGGAAAAAATAGTATATATAAGATTCAGTACTATCTGGTCTCAGGCATCTCCCAGGGGTCTTGGAATGTACCTTCAGTGGATAAGGAAGTGCTGCCGTGATAATCTTGATCTTTTGAGATTTTAAAATAAAGACTTAAGTTTCATTTTCAGGTGTGTCTCACCTTGCACAGTAAGACTCTTTCTAGAAAATATTTTGTGTGTACTCCATCATAATACCAACAATACTGTACACAGTGTACTCATTTTCCCCTACTTTTCACTTTACTAGGGGCAGGGACTATATCTTATTCATGTTTTTATTCCCAGCACCAATATAGTTTAGACCCTCAAAATGCCACCCTGAATGACAGTTTAGCTAGTATTTGTTAAATATTCATATAAAATACATTGTAAGATACTAGGGTTCATATCTCTAGTTTCAAGATTATATAAAGACGAAAGTACAGTTTTACCCATAAAGAGATATATAACAATTTAAGTCCGAACTTTTGTAGTTATTGGGAATAAATACAGAAATATGGTTTTATTGGACTCTCATCTGAAGAGAAATGAACAATTAGAAAGGTTTTAACAGTTTTTAGCTTTGTCAGGATAGAAATCAAGGGGCAAGAATCAAATTATCTTTTGGATTATCTTGTGATTAGGATGTAAGTATAATAATTTTAAAACCCACCATTGTTGACAGTCGAAAGTAGTACAGGTTGAATAACCCTATCCAAAATGCTTGACACTAGAAGTATTTCAGATTTTGGAGGTTTTTGGATTTTGAAATATTTGCGTAGACTTCACAGGTTGAACATTTTCAGTCCAATAATGCAAAATTTGAAATGCTCTTATACCTGAAATTTTTTGATCATTCTGTTTTTTTAAAAATTAATTTTATTGGTACATTTTAAATATATGTAATGACCACATTTATCATAGGGAATTTGTACCTGTATATGTTATCTCTTGATTCTTCTTTTTTCCCCAATCCTTTCCCCTCCCTTCAATCCCTCTTCCCCTCCTTGTTTACAAGTGCTTTGTTTCCACTTTTTTCCTCTTCTAGTTTCTTTTTTTTTCTTTTCCCTTCCTTCTTTCCCCCGCTCCCTGCTCCTTGTTGACACTCAAAATATTTTGGACTTTGAAGCATGTCAAATTTTCTGATTAGGAATGTTCACTTTGTATTAAAGACTTGATATATGATATAATTCTTCAGTGTTTTGTTTTCAACAATATTGTTAATATCTAGAACGTGTATACATTCTGTTTTATGACTATATATTTAAAGACTGGTTATTTCTTTTCTTCTGTTTCTGCACTAAAAACAAAATTACTGTAACGCTCTGGAACTTAGTGTCCTAGAAAGTTTTTTAATGTCAGTTTCTTGTTGTATTAGTTACTTTTCTAGAGTCAGTGGTTTGCAAGAGAGCAGATTTAATACAGGACAAGTCCAAGTTATAATTCTCACACGCGCGCGCGCACACACACACACACACGCACACACCAAATGCAGGAAGAGACATCTGCCTACGCACTGGAGACCTGAAAGATCCAATCAGGAGCTGAGAGCCCATGGCAATGTCCTCTCTACATTGGTGTCTGCACTTATAAGGCTGAAGAAATCTATACTGGAACGAGGATACCATGCTCACAGCAGAGGTGAAGACTAGAGCTTCCCTGAAGCAAACAGCAGCCATTCTTGATGACAGCAAGGCCCCGAGCTCCTTCTGCAGTGACAACAGCCAAGTTCCCCTCTGGAGAACCAGCCACAACAGAGCTTCTCCTGGGAAACAGCCAGCCGCTGTCTTCTGCTCCCATTCTCCCTTATACAATTGTGTTAGCAACAATCTTCAGGTGGATCCTGTATTCCTAGAACCACAGCAGCTCCGTCCAGCTGGGCATTCCTGCTCAAGTTGACCATATCAGTCCACCACAATCCACCCCTGGTTAACTTGATAACCAGGCACATTTCTTTAAACCATAGTCTCCAGTAGCAGATTTGCAAAGAGTTAACATATATTGGTCTATTCAGATTTACACCAACAATACAATTCTTAGTGCACTCATTCCCACACCAGAAACAAATATTCAAAGGATTCGCAACACTGATTACAAACAAGTGTCCAAAAACTACAACTATGCATACTTTGCAACAACTCTCTTCTGTCTCTTGCTTGTTCTAAAAAAAAATTTATAAATAAGTAGTTTACAAAGTACAACATACCAATACAGTGCATCCACATTAAAAAATAATAGCTTCAAATTTTAAAACTCCTTTGGTTTCCATTAACTTTAACAGCAGAGCACAACAACTTTAAGAGACACCACTGGTTATCTCCTGCACCACAAATATACTCTTTGCTTCTTGCAAAAGGCCTCAAGTCATTTTTCCATTGTCCTTTTTCTTCCCCACAACCAAGTTCTCCTCTGTTCATCCTTGCAATTCAAAGCTTCGCTCTGGCCAAACACTTTAAGTCACTCTGCTGGCTCTCCACTCTCAATTTTCAACATAGATCTGGCCCAGAGCTCTTAATGGTGACTCTGCTGCTGTTCCCAACACTAGACTGCACTGAAATTTTTCTCCCACCCAGGTGATACCTGCAAACACAAGCAAAATGCAGACCACCCTCTGCCACAGCACACATATCCTGCCTGGGATCCACCAACCAGTGCAGTCCTCTACAGAAGCCTCATCCTAACCAGCACTGTTTCTGTCAGTTACTCTGGTTTTCTGGGCTCTGACCAGAGTCTCCCATGTAGTAAAGTTTAGAGCGTTCCAGGGCTACCGCTTTGGCTGGGCTCTCAAAACATTTCCAGATTAATTCCAAAGACTTCTAAGCCACACAGCCAGGCAGCATCACACCAAGAACCCTACTTCTCCAGTACCAATTTTTGTATTAGTTACTTTTCCAAAATAAGTGGTTTGGAAGAGATCAGATTTAATACAGGACAAGTCCAAGTTATAATTCACACCCACACACCAGCCAAATGCAGGAAGAGTACAGAACATCTGTCTATGTACTGGAGACCTGAAAGATCCAGTGAAGTTCTGGGAGCCCACAGCAATCTCCTATGTATATGTGTCTGCACTAAAAGGCTGAAGTAATCTATACTGGAACCAGGATACAATGCTCGGAGCAGAGATGGAAGACCAGAGCTCACCTGAAGTGAACAGCAGCCATCCCCAGTGACAGCAAGGCCCCAAGCTCCTTCTGCGATGAGAACAGCCAAGATCCCCTCTGGAGAACTAGCCACAGCAGAGCTTCTCCTGGGAAACAGCTGGCCGCTATCTTCTCCTCCTGTTCTCCTTTACGTTGCGTCAGTAAAAATCCTCAGGTGGATCCTCTACGCCCAGAACCGCACCAACTCAGTCCAGCTGGGTGTTCCTGCTCAAGTTTACCATATCAGTCCACTACAGTTGTTTTAACTATTATTTCTTTAAAGTTTCTATAGTTAATTTTCTTATTTCTAGTGTTTACGAAAATGGGGTTACAGAAGATGCGAAGATATTTGTTGGATTAAAACCAATAAAAACAATCCTGGGAAAACTAAGACTTTAGATCCAAAGGCTGTTTTCCAGAGAACAAAGGTATTGCCTCTATTATTTTTCTTTCTTTTCATTTTTTTTCTCTCAAGATTTTCCAAGTCACTATGTGCAGTTGAATTGTGGTAGAAAAGTTCTTTGAAAGACTTATCTAAATAGCACTGAACTTTACAGGAATGTATCTAAGTTAATTTAAAAATTTTTTTGTTCACTATCTTGGATCAACTGCCACTGTGCTAGGGAGGGGAATATACATTCCTCTATGCTCCAAGCTGCCACGTGTCTATTGGGTATGGGCTTATAATACTTCTGACTTCCAAAACTTTTCCTTCACTCTAGGCTAAGAAAGAAGAAATGATAATAAGACTCACAGCTGGCAAGCTCAGAGACATTTCTCTCCTTTTTTTCTCCATAGGAACCCCTGAGAACTTCTGCTTCATATGACTGTTTTGCCAGTATCAGCCTTGAGCAGTTTTTGTTCTTTGCTCCTTAGGAAGCCACTGAGGGGAAGTTCTTGCTTGCTCGGTCGTTCTTGAGCTGGAATCATGCCACATAAGGATGGGGTGTGAAGAGCAGCTTCTGGGTGTGGAGCTGTGGATTTGCTGGGAGGGTGCACACCTGGAGAGGGCTGGAAGCGCCATTCCTCTTGGCCCATACCTTACTGTACACATCTTTGCTATCCAACTATTGTTAGGTTGTGTCCTTTTGTAATATCATCTTGAATTCTGTGAGCCATTCTGGTATATGATCAACCCAAGAGGGAGTCATTTGAACCTCAAATTTACTCTGTAGCCTGTTGATCAGAAACATGGGTGAAAGCTTGGGCTTGACTTATATTTGAAGTTAAGGGTCAGTCAGATGGGACTGAGCCTTTAACCTACAGGGGTCTGTGCTAGTGAAGTAGATAGTGTTGGTGGAGAATTGGGGAATTGCTTGGTATGGGAAAAACCCACACAACTGTGTCAGGAATGTGATGCATCCGGAAGTTTTGGATATGATGAGGGAGAGAGCAGAAGGAAACCGTTTGTTTTCCTATGTACCTTGTAGTTTTTCCACATCTGGAGAGCCAGGCTTTCCTTTCATGTTTTTGCCTATAGAATTGCACCTCAGAGATTCAGAGAGATGAAGATTGTTGTGGAATTGAGAGCATCAGAAATGTAAAATGTTGTGAAATATGACTACTGATGAAAAAAGATTAATGGGTCTTCTCTTTTTATTTAGGAACATTGCCTTATGGGTATCAAAGGAACTGTGAAGCGTAGCACAGATGGGGACTTTATTCATGCTAATGTTGACATTGACTTAATTATCACAGAAGAGCCTGAAATTGGAAATATAGAAAAACCTGTAGAAATTTTTCATATAATTGAGCATTTTTGTCTTGGTAGAAGACGTCTTCATCTATTTGGAAGAGATAGTACAATTCGACCAGGTAGGAACTCAATTAGAAAAAAAAAGCCAGGTTTTTGATTCCTTGTGATTTATATGTTAAAAAATAGGACATAGTTGTAAAAGAAAACTCTTACGTGTAAAGTAAAACTCTTACATGTTTGATTTCTTGCTGTAAATCATATATGAGCAGTTGTAGGTTCACAGCAAAATTCAGGGGAAAGTGCATAGATTTCCTCTGTACTCCCTGCTCCCACACATGCATCACCTCTCCCTTGTCATTATTCCCCCTACAGTGATATATTTGTTATAATTGGGTAACCTACACTGACACCTGCGATTATCATAAGCCTGTAGTTACATCAGTGTCACCTTAGTGTTAATGTAGTTTGTGGGTTTGGACAGTGGTATCCACCATTATAGTATCATACGGGATATTTTTACTGTCCTGAAAATCCTCTAGGCTCTAATTATTGTTTAAATATAATTTTATTTTTAACAGATGTGGTGATTATATACATTTATTTAGTACAATGCAATATTTCAGTAAATATGTACAATATATAATGATCAGATCAGGGTATCTGGTGTGTCACCTCAGACATACTTTATTCCTGTGCATTGGGAACATTCACAATCCTCATTTCTAGCTATTTTGGAATATTGAAGTATTATTACCAACCATAGTTATCCTGCTGTGCTATGTATCACAGTAGAATACTAAGTTATTTTTCCTATTCCCCTCCACTCCTGTACCTGTTAGCTGTCCATTCTCCATCTCTCCCCACCTGCACCCTTCCTAGGCCTCACCACTATTCTATTCTTTACTGCTTTGAGATCAACTTTTATAATGTTTTCCAGTTTTATCCATGTTGCTGCAAATGACAGAATTTTACTCTTTTTTATGCCTGAATAGTAATCTGTTACATATGTGTACCACATTTTCTTGATCCGTCTTTCATGGATGAATTCCCTGTCTTGGCTGTTGTGAACAGTACCGCCATAAACATGCAAGGCTAAGTGTTTTTCTTGCTTGTTGACTTTAGTTCTTTTGGATACATGCCCCATTGTGCGATAGCTGGATCATTTGGAGTTCTAGTTGTTGGAGGGACCTCCATATAGCTTTACATAATAGCTACATTTACTCATATTCCCACCTGTAGTCTGTGACAGTTCTTTCTTCACATCCTCACAGAAAATTTTTTTTGTCTTTTTGTTAATAACAATTCTAACTGTGGTGAGATAGTATCTCGTTATGGTTTTTATTTGCATTTTCCTGATGATTAGTGGTATTGAGCATTTTTCATATACTTAACTATTTGTATATCCTCTTTTGTGAAATGTCTGTTCAGGTCACTTGCCTTGGAAAGGTAGGAATGAATCGGAGCAGCATGGTGGTGCTTGGAGTTCTAGGGCCTATCAACTGAAAATGTTCATGGTTGGGAAGAGTAAAGCAAAGATTGGTTTCAAGATTGGAATCGACACAGTGGTTCCATTTTCATTAAATAGGATGATTATATATCATTTTTTGAATTGTCATTAGCCCAAACTTAGTGTAGTATATATTATTTTTTCTAAGTGCTATTATCACAGAATGTAGAACATGAATGGCGAAGAATGAGGACATGTACAAAAGTTATAAGCTTGGAGAAATAAGATATATAAAATGAAATCTTTAAAATATGACCATTATTAAGTGCTGTGCATTCCATAAAAGTGATCAATATTGGATGAGCACTGGGGGCATCTTTAAGAATGCATTAAGCAGCTGGGGATTTAGCTCAGTGGTTAAAGTGCTTGCCTTGCAAGTACAAGATCCTGAGTTCGATCCCCAGCACCAAAAAAAAAAAAAGAATGCACTGGGCATTTGAACTGGTCCCCAGAAGATCAATGAGAAAGAATACAAATAAAAAAAAAATAATAATCTGGTGTTTTTTTGTTTTTCTTCATTTCAGGCTGGCTTACAGTTGGACCAACACTAACAAACAGCAACTACAATGCAGAAACGTATGCATCCTATTTCAGTGCCCCTAATTCCTACCTGACTGGATGTACAGAGGAAATTGAGAGACTTCGACCAAAGTCGCCTCCACCCAAATCTAAATCTGACCGAGGTGGTGGAGCTCCCAGAGGTGGAGGGAGAGGGGGAACTTCCGCCGGCCGAGGTCGAGAAAGAAATCGGTCCAACTTCCGAGGAGAAAGAGGTGGCTTTAGAGGGGGCCGTGGAGGAGCACACAGAGGTGGCTTTCCACCTCGGTAACTGTTAGACTCTGATCCTCCTAATGCCCCTCTGGCCTTTTTATTGTGGGAGACTTACTTCAGGACTTCATTCTGGCTCGCGCTTTGCTGTAGTGTCTCTAAGCTGCCATTGCCCCTTTTCTTGCAGATGTCTCACACACGCGGTGTCTGGTTTGTTGCAGGATGAACGAGTGACGCCCACCCTGGCTTCTGTCATGTGCATCCACCTGACCAGAGTGGAACAACCCCCATAGTCACCTTCAGGGACTGGGTTTATTCTGATTCCAACTAACTACAAAGGCTTTTGCTTTTTAGAAATAGCCAGACAAGTGCAGATGACCCTGTCTGTGCTATCACTGGTGCCGACAGACGTTGATAGGTGCATCCAGCTGCTGCTGCCACAGCAAGGGGACACTGGGAGCCTTGACAGAGTGGAGCTGGGACAGATGGTCACTTCTACCGGTTGCTTGGTGAAATGATAAAAACAAGATTTTTTAAAAAAATAAATCCAAATGTAGTTTGAATACTGAAAAAAATGGAGAGATTTTGAACAAAGTCCCTTCCTTCTAGATATTTATCTGAGAAGAGAAGTGGCGCTCCCAGGGATGATTAAGGAAGGGGTAGGACTTAGCAGGCCAACTTACAAAAACAAATCATCGTAATTTTAATTGTGTGGCTAAGATGGCTCTTAATAGTGACTCTCAAGAAGCAAATAAGGACCCGTCATGGTGGCACATGCCTGTAATCCCAGCACTTGGGAGGCTGAGGCAGGAGGATTGCCTTAAGTTCAAGGCTGGCCTGAACCATAGCAAGACCCTGTCTCAAATAAAAGAAGCAAATGCAGGCAAATATCCAAGTGCTAGGACTCTGGTATAGCTCTGAACTTGGATTGACCTTCAGAGCAGTCTCATGTTCCCCAACAAAATAAAAGTAACAGAAGCACTAATAGAGACAGCTGGTAATCGGGAAGGTTTGGTGCTTGGTGTTGAGGATTCCATCTCTCTTTAGCCCTGATAAGGAGAAAATTTCATGTAAAAGCAATTACAGAAAACCCTCAACTAAAGAATATAACTTGGAAAATGGAACCGCAGTTGCCTTTTATTAAAACCGTGGTGTGATACTTGTTTTTTAAGGGGCTGGTTGTGCAGTCCAGTTGTATATGACTTCATGATGTTGTATCTCTTCCTTTCCTGTAACTCATGTTTAAAGGAATTTGATAAATGAAATCATACCATTATTATTCTTGATAAATGATGCTTTATTTTGTTATAGTTTTTCTAATGAAACTTTAAACCTTTGAAATTTGAGTCTCGTTTTCTCTAACTGGAATTACTGTAAGCACATGAAGCAGGGCAGGAATTTGTTTTATACTAGAGTAGTTGTCTTTTTTAGATACTTTTTATTTGCATATTAAACGTGGGAGTATTTACTAGCTCCCATTTGTCTGTCTGTTCTGTTTTCCTAGTTTGATTGGTTTTCTCAACTGAAGAAAAGCAGAGTAGTGAAGAGTGCCTTAGTAAATACCCAGTGACTTTGGCCTCAGGGCCCTGGAGCCTGTGGAGAGAGGGTGGAAATTTGAAAGCCCCTCAGCTGGGTAAGCTGGCCATCACTTGTACACCCCAACTAATTGTCACTACAGTGGGGAGAGCATCAGTCTGAGATGTTCATGTGAAATCTTCCTAATTTTTAAGAGGTTCACAATTTCCCAGCCTTTGCTTACATTTTCCTCATAAGAATTAAATTTATTAGACTACCTAAACACTGGACGCATATTTTAAGTTCTGTCCTCTAAATAGTATGTGACCAAATTTACTAAAAGAAGAGGGAAAAATGTTATTCTCTTGGGACAGGGAATCATCACATTTTGAAACTACACTATGTAGCTGGCTTACTTTGGAACAAACATGACAATAAGATTGCAGACATGGATGATAATTTAAAGTGGGCTACGGTGATGTGGCTGCAAGCCACCCATCTGCTCAGTGGAAGAAAATGTAGACATCTAGGCCTACTTGTCATAAAACACACCTCTTAGAGAACCCTGTAATTGTACAGATATGTCATTTACAATTGTATCATAAGAGAATGACCACGTCATTATGCTGCCTTTGTATGTATGTTTATCTTTTTAAAAGCAGAGAACAAAAAGTCAATAATTTTTTGAAATATATCCAATTTAGAAGCTCATAGTGGTTAAATAATCGTGGTAATTGTGTAACTGTCTTGTGGCACTGGCTGTCATTTTATAGGTTTATGCATTTCAAGACAACTTCTGGGTTGTCTTTAATATTTAGTTAAAAAAGATTTTGATTTAATAATATTGCCCATAATTTAGGTGAGTTACATACATAGATGGATTTTTTTTGGCCTTGTCTAAAAAGCAAGACTTATAGTATGGTAAAGACAAGCTCAGTTTTATAGCTTACTTTTCTGCTATTAGTCTTTATTGATAAAAAAAAAATGTGCATGATTAATACTGGAGGCTGGGGATGTAGTTCAGTGGTAGAGTACTTGTCTAGTATGTATGAGGCCCTCGGTTTGATTCCTAGCAACACATACACATGTAACACAAAAGAATATTATATTTATAAAAATAATTCCAAAATAAAATGTAGAAAAGTAAAAATCTTAAATCTCAACTCCTTCCTGAGATGGTGCTGACAAGATCGTGGTTGAGGATGGCATCAGAATCTCTTCAGGGTCCATTTTCAGATCTGGTTCCTTCCGTTTATCCTTATTCAAATAGCTTGTTGTTCTGTCTTATACCTATCTTTGTCTCCATTTCTTTGTTTAGTTGTGAATTTATTGCCCTGCTGGCTGGCCTCTTTTCATTATTTGCTTTATAAAGGCAACAGTATGATTTCTTGGCTTTGAATGTGTGGCATATAGTAAGTGCCCCCTGAATAACACCTTGGTCCCTTGCTTGCTTAATAAGTAGAAATAATTCCCAGGAGATTTTAAAGTAACTTCTTTTCACTTCTTTTCTGTTCTGGTGCTTTCATGCTGAACAAGAGGATTGTGTTTTTCTAAAAGTTTTTTTCCTAGCTCAAGAGAGTATTACCTTTGAGAAAGAAAAAAGTAATTTCCATTGAATTACCATCTATCAGAAGTCTTGAACAAAATCAACTTCCTTAGGTCTGACTTTATGAAAGGCACCTGCCTGTCCTCAGGACACAAATTTTTGATTACTTTTCTGTCAAACACAACCTGCTAAAATAAGGACTGTGATTTAACCATATCTGTGTCTCCTTTGTAATAGCTCATATGGAAAAAGTAGACCACATTATTATTGTAAATAATGGGGACAGTAGATTGCTGGAAAGTAAAGGTGGAGCAAGATAGTGGAGGATGGCACCCAGGAATTCTGGAAAGCTGCTGCTTGCCAGTGACCAAGGGACACTGCCCCAAGGAGAGAGGACTCTGAGTGGTGTGCCTAGCAAAGCGCTGGTCCCCAGACCACGCATTTGTTTATCCCAGGCGTGGTGTGAGAGCAGAGAGCTTTGCTGTCCTAAGTTTGGACTAAGGTAGAAAAGATTTCCTGTGGATAGAGGTACACATGCAGTTAGGTTTACTACAAAAACTGACTTCTTAGAACATGACTCTTTTGTACATTAATTTACTGTTAGAATTCATATACTGCTTAAATCTTGCCTGAATTCATAAATGTAATAACCTTTTTGCCACATAGGTATATTAGGTCCTGATGCATTGATTAGGTAACATTAAACTCTATGAGATATTGTAAAACTGTTTTTGACACATGGATGATATATATTTATTTAACTTTTGTGTGGATCCAGGGAATAGTTCAGCTTGAAAAATACCAGTCTTGCTCTATAAATTAAAATCACAAATTTTCATTGCAGGAGCTTTATTTTTCTAACTAGTAACAATTAAAAAAAATTACTGTCTAAGAAACATAGCCTAAGAATTCTTAAGCAACTCATGCATCCTTGAGGCTGCATCTGCAGTGACTATTGCAGTTTCCCTGCTGAGACACTAGTAATACTGCCTCCCCAAACTGACTTTGTTCTGCATGTTATTAAAACTGGATTTTCATGTATTAAGTTTGGATGACGGTGACTCTGGAAATCATATTTATGAAGCTGTAATTTGGGCATTGGGAGAGGTTAGCCTGAAGAAGACATAGTAGGGATGTGTGATAGCCTTTGAACTACCTGAAAAGCCGCTATCAAGTGAAGAAAGAATTCACCTTTGGCCACAAAACAGAGGAATTTCACCCACCAAAAGGAGAATTTTCAGAAAAACAGTCTGCTAAATATAATGTTCTAACAGAATTGTTCATAAATGTCTGCCAGGGGAAGGGGTATCTTTTTCACTTTCTCAAGCCATGCACTAGAGATGGAGACTAATAGATTTCTTTTTCTCTTGTCCATGTTGGTCAGTATTCCATTCTCGTGTCTTCAGCAATCAAAATTTGTATATTCAGCACAAGCCCTATTCCCCAAAGAATTACTTTTCTGGAAGTTTACTGACTTACCTTTCTGGGAGGTTTAAACATGTTACTGTATAATGCCTCCTAGTGGAGCTCAAATTCAATTTCAGCTCATGTTTCCATGGCGAAAAATATCAATTTTTAAAAGCTGATCGTTGTTCTTCATTATTTTAGTAGAAAAACATTTTCCCATCTGGCTAAACATTAAAAAAATTAATAGGCCATTCTTAATTATTCTCAGTCTACTGTCATTAGGTTGGATTCTGGGGAAGTAAAGTCATGCCATTTAGTAAACTCAAAAGTACTTCTCTGAGCAAATGAACTCTTAGTTTTTCATAATGGTTCCTCAACATTTGAAACAAAACTTGATACATATGCTTATATGTATTTGTATATAAATTCTGGTTTTTAACACTTAAGACATCTTAGGCTACAGTTTTCTCATATTGCTAAGTTTACTTTGATTTCTGTAACTCTTACTGGACATTTCTGTAGCATTTAAAAATAATAGCTTGATTTTTTGAGGATGTGAAGATATTCATGGGGACTTCTGGGAAGATGGTAGAGTGGTGAACAGCAAAGAAACAGCCTCTCTAAGATTTGTTGTCCAGATGCTGGAATATAGCAACATGAAGAGGAGGCGGGAAGTGGGTTCCCAAGACCCAGCAAAGATCTGAAGCAAGAATTGAAGCCCACGGGGAGAGAAAAGAGAGGGACCTCAGCACAGGAGGAGGGGGTGGCAAACTGTGCTTTCTCCCTGTGCCCCGGCTCATGGCATGGGAGAAGTGGCTCAAGCCTGCAGACACACGGTGACTACTGGCGACCCCAGAGGTGTCCACGGAGAGACCTACCAGTGGAATGGAGTGGTGGACATGGCGGACTGCAGTAGCTGGTGAGTTATTTGGGTTTAGACATCCCCCAGGAAAGGGCAAGTGGCCAACTGCCATCTTGGAGAGGGGTCTACTAAGCTCAGAACTCAAGAGACGCAGTAGGTAGCTCCCTGTGTCAGGGCAGGGTGGAGCCGAGTTCAAGTCAGCAGGAAGTCAAGAAGCTGAGTTCAAGCTGACAGGGAGCCGGGTCCAAACTGGCAGGAGACACACACTGTGTCACTAGCTGAACAAATCAGGTTCCAACCTCACAGCCAGAAACCAGCATCAACTTTGGTGGAACTAACGGTGGAGTCTTGCTGGGATTACCCACTACCCCACTGTAAATCCAGTACTGGAATTAACCAACACAGACCTGGGCCTGCCCACACTGTCTACCAGTGACAGCAGGGACACCTGAAAGTGGACATTTTTCCAGGTTTTTTTTTTCTTTTCTTTTTTTCTTGTTTTTATGAGTGTGAAATTTGTTTCTATTCATTTTTATTTCTTTGTTCTGTTTCCCTCCTGTCTTCTTCACCAGTTTTGCAAAGTTTGTGTAATCTTTCTCTGTCCTCCAGCCTTGCTTCTCTTCTCTTCCTCTTCTTCTGTGTCTCTATTTTTTCCCCTAATCCTTTTTGAATTTTCTCCCCTAAGGGTAAAATCACCATAATTAAGGGCATACTTACTGTTCACAATTTCCTGGTTTATTTTAGATATTGTTGTATGACCTCAAGATACTTGAGATAGCAGTAAACATATGACCGCAGTAACCACAACAATCCTAGTTTTCATAACCTTCAGCAAGTTTAATTTAAAAACCTTTGTGAAATAGTAACAGCAGTGAACGCTTAAATAGTACTGTAAGATGCTGATCTAAACCCTCTGCCTTTACTAACTTAATCTTTGAAACAGCTGAGTAGGAAGCAGGGATACACAAATATTTTTTACTTGCCTGGATGACAGGGCCCATGGTGGAGCAAATTCAGAGACCTAATGTTGGTTCTGGAGCCTGTGCTTTCAGCCGTCCTCCACTCTTCTCAGGTTTGGAGCGAGGAGGACTATTTCTGACCCCCTCGTGGCTCACTGAAGCATTTCCACTACATATTGGAGTTTTCCTACTATTGAAATAGTTTGACATTATATTTGTACCATTGCTGACTTACAATGACAAGTTCTTTTAAGTTCTTTAATACCTGTAGTTTGCAAGAAGCATCTCCTACATGTGCATTTGTTTTCTGGACACAAGTGACAAGTCTTGGAGCTTACAGTTGATAACAACTGTAATAGTCAACTCATCCACATCGATCTGAAGCATCCTGCCAGTTAATGTGGGGGGATTTGTTACTCCACTCAACTTCATGGCATCTACTAATTTATAAATAATCCTTACTAGCCGAATAAGCAAAGTACTTAATTGCTTTCAGCTGTTTCTTCATGCGTAACTAGGGCTAGTAGGATTAGTTTTGATGCAAGGAATAAATATAAAAATGTTCACGGAACACAGTCCGTGAGACATGATATGAACTCAATTATATATTAGTTATTATTATTTATCCATACTGTTGATAAAGTTGAATAGGGCAGATACAGACGAGATGATGTGTCACAGCACTAAAAATCACTCCCTGAGGGGTGTGTGTATATATATATTAGATATATATATATATCTAATAATGGTCCTGTCTTGCCAGTTATTTTTGCCTGCAAAATATTCTAGAAATTCTTAACTCCCTTTCTTAAGTTCACTGATATTTCCTAGATTTATTATTTGATACTTCCCAACCTTGAGAAAAAGAAAATTTGATTGTCCTGCTTTTTAGTGATCTGTCCAATTCTTTTGCCACTTTTGAGTACTATCATTATTTTTAAAATTTCAAAATACGTAAAAATGAATAGTTCTACATAGTATATGAAGTGATTTATTGATACTGGTTAGGATCTATTATATACAAGTAGAAACTGTAAAATTGTACAAAGGACTATTACGAATATTGATAAAGACAGTTTTATAGACAAAACAACTGGAAAATAGATTTGACATAGACAAAGTAGAACAAAATCGTTCTATCAGATTGCAAGTTTACTAAAAGTTTGCTATGCAAACTTTAGGTTGTAAATGTGTTCAATGGATTTATATGTTTTAAAAATTGGGTATAATGTAAAAATTAAGTTTTCTCCCCTTGCAGCAAACAGGAGAGGAACAAAGACAACTTTGTACCCCAAATCTATACAGTTTGAAAAATAATTTATATATCTAGGACACAGAAAGAAAATTGAGAATGTAAAGTATAATGTTAGGGTTTAGATCACCTGTTTGGAAGGTGACTGGAATGTGGAGACCCTACACTCATCAGGAGATTGGTCCACTGATAGGTTCATAGCTGACCTGCTGTGAAGACGTGGGGTCTGGCTGGAGGAGATGGGTCAGGGAACATGACCTGGAAGGGTGTCTGTCTCCCCCTTCCTCCCCCTTCACTCTCCAATTCCTGGCCACCATGACTTAAGCGACTTTCCTCCGCTCTGCCCCTCTTCCATGACCTGCCTTGGAGCTGACAGTGACCATGTACTATAAAATAAGCCTCCCCTCCTTTAAATCGTGGGTGTTGGGTATCTTGTCCCAGCAACAAAGAAAGAGACTAAGATACCATACTTTTCATGAAATGCAAACTGTCAGTTTTAAAAATTAAAAATTGTGCAGTCAGAAATAGGCTGTTCTCTTTAGGGTACAACTATACCTTCACTGGCTTTATACCTGAGCACCAAAGCTGAAGTTCTAAATGCCATCTTGGAAAGCTATTCTGAAAATGATCAGGAAAAGAAAATTAGCCTACTATCATCGGCAACATTAGGCACCAAGAAGGAGACCGTCTCCTTAGAAATGCAAAATGAACAATAGAGATGATTCAGTTAAGCAGCTGAGATATTTCCTTGTGAACACAACAAAGGAAATCCACATAAGACGATCCTCCATAAAGTCCTTTGTCTTCTACCAGGAACTGCCGAAAAACCATTTCTGGCTGTTCTCGCTGCTTTACTATTGTGAGCTAGGAAAAAACAACAGCAGGTCGTTACAAACATTTTCTGAATGTGGCTCAATTTTGTTTGCTCCAATTTCACCAAACACTGTGGAATGTCTGTTATAAGTGCGAAGCCTTGAAGGATGATGCGCAAGTACCATACCTGTTGTTCAGAGTGGAGAGAGGTACTGACCCCAAGCCACAAGACCACCACATTACAATTTTAAGTGGCAAAAATGAAACCTTGGCAGAGTGTTTTGGGAAAGGCTTCCCATCGGTAGTGATCATCACCTAAGCCTTAAAGGATGGGGAGTCAGGTTGAAAGAGCATTCCATATTGGAATACGTGCAAAAGGGATGCAGATATGGCTGGTATGTAAATTATCACAGGCTTTTGTTTGTCTGTCTGTCAGTGTTGGGGATCAAACCCAGAGCTTAACACGTGAGGCAAGGTGTCTGCCACTGAGCCTCATCACAAGCTTTTAAAAGGCAGCGAGAGGTTAAGAACAAATGAGCATAAACATGAGTTTGGGCTTTTGTAGGAAATGTGATACAGTGAAAGTAAAGAAGAATGGAACAAGGCAGCCGACTGGCTCCAGGAGGTGTAACGCATAGCTGAGATGATGAGACTTGGACAGGAAGTCACTGGAGTCTCGGTGGGAGATGACCAGGAAGACCCGGACTGGGCGGCGGAGGTGGGAAGGGAGGGGATTTGGGAGGTGCCGCAGAGGTCAGCACACAGGCAAGGCGGGCCTGGCCTGTGCCGTCCATACTGTAGCTACAGCCATGTGTGCTTCTGCACACTTCAAACTTGGCTTCTCCACATGGAGAAGTACCGTAAGTGTAAGATGCACAGTGGAATTCCAAGGCTTCGTGAGAAAAAGAAAATGTGAAAAAACACATCACTGTAAACTGACTGCAGGTGGAAACGACATCTGCTTCCTGCATGGACATGGGAGGTCACGGAAGGGCCTGAGTGGGGAAGTGCCTGCAGTCACCCCTGCAGTAAGGAAGAGATGTGTGATTTTTGAAGGAAGGGTCCGGCCCTCCCCACTTTTGCATCATATGCTTTTTAGTTATAAAGTGAAATAATTCTCTCAGAACCACTTGCTTTTTTCCTTTGGCACTGGCCCTTGGCTGATAACCTTTAAACTGCTCCTGACTTAATTAAAATTGTAATAATGTGAAACAATAACCGCTGGGCTACCACTGCACTCAGCTAATTCCATGTGAACATGCCTTGATGTTTTTCTTTATTGTTCCAGTCCAGCCTTTTCTCCTATTCAGTCTTGACTCTGTGTCTTCATTTGCTTTGTGTGGTCAAGTTCCTGACATCAGAGGAAAGGACGCAACGCTAGGTGCAGAGGCGTAATGCTGCAGCGCCTGGTACAGAGCCGCAGCCTGGCCTTTGCGTGTCCGCGCTGGCCCTGGGCCCCGCACTGGAATGGCCGTGAGCGCAGGCAGATTCTGCTCTTTTCGGGGAAGTAGCACAGAGCCTTAATGGAAATTTCTCCAGAGGAACTTTTAAGAGTTGCATCCTCATGAACCTGAACCAAGACCACATTCTTAATATTTTTGTTTTATCCACCTCCTCTGATGTGAGGTGCCTCTGTGACTTTCTCAAGATAGGTGGCAGCAGTGCTGTCCAGCCTCAGTGACACAACTCAGGGACTGCACAGAAGGAGACATTATGGAGGGAAAGACTGAAGTTCCAATTTCTTAAGAATTTACTTTATCTGTGGGAATTAATGGGAGGAAGTTTACATTGCTCAGCTTGTGGGATATTTTCTGTTGCTGCCTTTCATTTGTTTTGATTTTCACTTAGTGCTCTTTGTACAACTTCTTCTGAGGAACTGTGTCTGGTTTTACCACCTAAACTGTGGTAGAGAGGAGGGAATGAATTTTAGCTCTGGGGAAACAGACTTCCGGTAAAAGCTTTCCGATACCTGGTCCTACCATCTGAGTCTGCAATTCTGAATCGCCTACCACCTGTATCGGAACAATGCAAGAAGCCTAGTGGAAAGTCACAGGAGGGTAGACCCATGGAAGTGGCCGGGGCTCTGTCTTGACTCACTTAAACTGATGGTATTCTCCTCTAGGGGTCTACTGTTAGTTTTCTCCTTTACATTTCTGCAAGGAGGGACGTGGTCCTGAAAAGGGGGGACAGTATATTAAAGTGATCACTGCTGGTCTCTTTCCCTACTTCCCATATGCCCTCTCCAAGGAAGTCTTGGGTAATGTGAGTAGCCCAAATGTAACATTCTGTGCACCATGTTACCAGAGACCTCAAATAACGTGCTTCAGAAACCAACCTCATCTCTTACTGCCTGACTCAGGGAACAGCTAAATGATGACAGTGATCAAGATGGTCTAGGAAAAATATATTGAGTGGGAAAAGAAGTGAGCCATGGACACAACTCTAGGAAAACACCAATTCTTAAGGGGAAGGTGAGTGGAGGAAAGCCAATAAAAGGCCAGTAAGAAAGAAGAATCAAGAGCATAAAATGTCAGCTTTGAGAGCCGACAGAAGAGATAATCTGAGGAAAGAGGTAGTCAACATTGTAAATGCTGCTGAAGATATTAAGACTCAGTTATCTTCAGCACTTTAGCAGTTTATAATGAAGTGGAGAGGGAAAGGAGATAGAAGCAGTTAGCACAGACAACTCATGAAGGCTGGCGGTTAAATGTCTGGTATGTTGGAGGTGTTCAATAAATATCTGTAGAATGAAAGAGAGGAAAGGGAAACAGTTTGAGAGAAGCAGCACATTTAATGAAGCTTGTAAACTGGAAAAGAGCCTATGGAGAGGGAATAATCTAGAAAAGAAGGATGAGAGATCAACATTGGAGCACAGAGAACCGTGAGCAGGGCAGGAGTATTTACCAGTAAGGTACTGGGTTTCAGTCATCTGGGAACACACTGTGGTAGAAATCTTTGTTCCTCCACAAAATCAAGAATGAGGTCTATTGTTAGTGCTCTGAAAAATCAGCATAACCTGGAAAGGGACAGTGCCTTCTAGATTTGATTTTGTTAGTTTTGATTATTCCATTTCAGTTTTTTGTTTGCTTAAGGGACAGGGTCTTTCTAGCCCAAGCTAGTGTCAAACTTGTAGGCTCAAGTGAACCTCCTGCCTCGGCTTCCTGAGGAACTAGGAATACAGGCATCTGCCACCAGGCCTGACTCCATTTCAGTTTCTTTCTCTTACTCAGTCTCGACTCTTTCAGCACATGTTTTTGTTTGTATGGTCAGTTTTCAAGTTTCAGAGAAAAAGTGCTAAGCAGATGGCCCTGTGCCTGCCACGGTCCAGCTGAGGTACTGGCCTTGATTCTGCCAGGATCCAGCTGTGAGACTCTGGCCAAGTCAGGAGGGCTTCTCCGAGCCCCACTTTCTTGTCTGTCAGGCAGAAATAGGGGAGCAAAGGCAGGAGCTGGACCAGGAAGAAAATGCCTTGGATTCCTTTCAGCTCTGAAATCTGTAGCCTTTATAGGTTACAGTCTTTACAGAGGGCGCACTGTGGAAAGCCGAAGGGATCTTAAAAATAACAGTACACAAATCTGTGGGTGGTGCATAAGAAAATCTGATTCTTTGAGTATTCTAGCTAAAATGATTTTACCACACAGCTGCTTCTGTTTTACTCACATACAATATTTGAGACTTGTCCTACATGTTTTTATAAGCAAAGCTCTTTTGGTCTTGCTCAGGGGCTGGAATAGGTGGCAGAAAGCAGAGGAGAGAACAGTCCTCCCTCTCTTTGACAGAGGCTGTGGAGCTGGCCCAGGGAGGAGCTCCACACTGAGCTCTCCTCTTCTCTCCACACACACAGGGCCAGCTGTGGGGATGCAGTGCTTGCAGCTGGGCAAGGGGTTACCACTGCTGTGCACTCTGCATCCCTGTGGGTCTCATGAGACCTTCAGATTTCACGATAGACCTGTCTCTGGGGTGTTCATGGGGTGTTGTGTGGAGAATGTGTTTAGTTTGAGCCTTCTCTGCTGCCTCTAGGTCCTCCCCTTAAAATGAATCCAAGTAGGTGCTATGTGGTATGAAAGCAGTTCTGGAAAGGTCCTGTGTTCAGCCAGACAGCTGCTCCAGACTGGAAAGCTGTTCATTAGTTCAGTTATCTGACCTCTGACTAAAGCTGAGGTTTGCATGCATGAGTTACTGCATGCATGGTTAAGAATGTTGATTTAGATTGCAATCAAATTTGCATTTCTGAAAAAAAAAAACTGGTCCCCAGATATCCTTGTAGAAGCCTGCCTCCAGGGGATGTCTTACACATGCGCAGTAAGTAGCTCTACAGGGACTATCATCTGAAAATTCCAAATCCAGGAGACTCTTAATATTGAGCTTGGGGAGGAAGAAAGGTAAGTAGCGGAGACTTAGTAATAAGGTATAATGTCCTTGGGTTTTTACAAGTTAATTACTAAGTTAATATTAAGATAACTCATAGTAATAGCAGTGTTTTTGTGTTTGTTACTGATAAGTAGGTAAATATACTTAGAGGTTACTGTGAGTTTTCTATTAGGTATGATTGAAAAATATGGTGACCCTGAATTTTTAAAAAAATGTATTACAGTGAAAGACACATTACCAGTAATCCCCATCAAAATATTCCCCCCTTGCTTCAAACACACTTATTCTGTATTCTTGCCACTTTTTGGAGCAGTTCTGGAAGTCTTCTTTCACGAATGTCTTTATTTAACATTGTCGTGGTTGCCTCAATGTCCTGAATCAATTCAACATGTTTATCTTTTGTGTTCATTTTGACTTTGGGGAAGAGCCAGAAGTCACACTGAGGTAGATTAGAACAAATCATGGCTGGGCAAATGGGCATGACCTGCCGGTCACGGTGAGCTGTGACGGTGAGCTGTCAAATCGCAGCGAAGATGCACGCAGAGCAGCTTCAGAGCCCTGCGTGGGACGGCCCAGATCTGATGTCAAAGGAAGACAGGAAAGATGGGGACCCTTGGGCCTCCTCACCACCGGCCTCTTGTTCTTGCAGTGGCCTGTCCTACATGCAGGATGTATCTTCTCTTTTCTCTTCTTTTCCTCTCCTTTTCTTTCTTCTCTTTCTCTCATTGTCCTCAATAAACAATCTGTTAGGTTCACTGGTTGTCTTCATCCAATTCTTTGAACAGGACAAGAGTCTGGAACCACTGGGCACCATGCCAGTGGACAACATGGAGACGGATGTGGTATACAAGGTGGATGACGACACAGGCTGCCCTTCCACTGGACTGAATTCAGCAGCAGCACTGACTGCCTTTTTGATCATACCTCGGTGAACACAGTCACAAAGAGGACTCTCAGAGCCGCTTCAAAAAGTGGCAGAACAATGTGTAAGGGAAGCAAGGGGAAGATTAATGTGTAAGGGGAGCAAGGGGGAGTGTTTTGAGGGGGATTAATGGCAATGTGTCTTTTACTGTAATACATATTTAAAATTTAAGTTTTCACCGTATATTTCAATCAAACATCTGTGTAGATCCCATGAAAATGTAGAACATGCATTTAAAAGTCTTTAATGAAATAAAAAGTCTTTAATAAAAGGCATATGAAGAAAGGGAACAACAAAATTTCATTTTTACCTTCATTGAATATGGCTTCTTTTGTTGGATAATACTCATTATCATTCTTAGCTGGTGAGAGTGTGGATTTCCCACCTCAGGCAGCAATGTCTAAATTTCAAAAAAAAAAAATCAAAGTTTCAGTACAGTTTAAGATATTTAGATGGAAGCAGCAATATGAGATTATTAGACTTTTAAAAACGTCCATCTATCACCGTCTAGGCTATTGGCTTAGGTCATTTACCAAAAAAATTGAAAATGCAGAAAAAACCAAACTAAAAATTACTCACTTCTATTGACACACATTCCCACTAATGATCTGTCTTGTGAAAATAAAAATTTTTCTCTGGAATTTGACACATATACATTACTGAAATGACATAATAGGTACATGTTTTATATAAAGGATGTTTCCGGACCATTTCCCATGATAGATTACTCCATCTTCAAGATGTATATCCCAACGCTGTGTTGTGAGAGAAAAGAATGTACTTTATTCCTTCAGTGGATCTGCTGCAAGACTCTGATTCATTACCTTGTTTGGAAAATGCTATCCAAGTACCACTGCTCCAACATTAAAACAAACTACCAAATGCTTATTTCTTGAGCGGAATGTGGTGTCTTAGATTTCCTGAAATCGGGTTAGTAGTTTACAAAATAGTCCAGCTGCACATGGCTTCCAGAGATGTGAAGGATCTGCACTTAGGTTTCTTCCAACTAAGATGAACAAAATGCTCCTGCTTACTTCTCAGAAAGAAGATGCTGAGATTCAGCACATTATCTGTGAGTCAGCTGCTAGAAAGCTAGTTACTGCAATGACTCAAGTTTCAGGAAAAGACGATGGCCAGTACATTTCACAGGGGTTGTAAGAGAAACAGGGTATTCATAGTCACACTCTGTCCCCTTGGGCATCAAGGTGGGTTCTCTCATCCAACAAATAACAAATTGTCCATATTTGCTGTTTAATTTTGTTTCATTTGTTGAGGAAGGTAAAGAAGAGGTACTCTGCTGATACATGCAAGCCCACCAGTCTGTGCTACTTTGTATCTATGCTCATGAGGTTCAGCAAATATGTATTCAATATTTACTATGTCACTATTATGATAATAAAGAGAAGCTTCCTTAAATTTTACATAAATATTCTCTCAGATGAAGTTCTTTGCCTACTGAATTTTATTTGTAATTCTGAAAAAATGACATTTCTAATCATTCCCTAATTTCATCCAGGTGTACACATCTTGCTGTTTCAAAGCTGCTTAATTTTAAAACTAATCTTTTAATGAGACATAGACACCCTTAATTCCTTTACAAAAATACTTTCAGTATTCATAATTGATATGCAGGTTTCTCAACTAACCACTTATCTTTGTAGCCTTAAATTTTATTCCGGTCCCTTTCTACAAGATGCTATAGCTCCTTACATTACACAGGCATACCGGGAATTAGCTGCAACACCTAGGCTGAAGCCCTAGCTGCAGCCCTCTGAGGGTTCCCAAGGACTCTGCCTTCCAGCGGAGGGGCAGCTGCCATCACTGCAATGGTGCCCGTACAGTAGTGACTACAAGAAGATTTGCTATACATGTTGGCCCTCAACAGAATTACAATTGCTGAGTTTTCCTGAGATACTATAGACGTCTGTATTCATTTCCACATCAACTCACACTTTTGTCTGTTGTGACTGCAACAGAAAGGTGTATAGCTTGTTTTTGTGAGATCATTATTTTGTAATTTCTCAGTCTGATTGAGTCTGAAGCCAAACACCTAACAAAGATTTCTGCATTCTTTTGGGTATACAGCTCAGCACCAAGGATGAGCGCTGGGCTTAAAATCCAAATCCAGTTCCCACTCTGAAGGAGCTTGTCTCTGAGCCTGCACTCGTTCATCTCCAAAACACTGAGGCAACATCCATGTCACTGATTTACGAATGAAATGAAATGAAATGGTGTATCTGAAGTATTTAGAGCACAGTGACTGACAAATAGTAAATAATCTGGAAGGGTTAGCAATTTTGATTCAAATTATTTTGGCTAACACTTTATGCAAATAATTTTATATCAAATAATTAAGATTTTATCTTATTCTTATGTAGAGCTACTTTTTCTTCTTTGTAATATAAGATTGCCATGAAATTTATTTACCATATATCAGTGAAAACACACTTACCGTATCTGTGTTGATATGTGCAAAAGATGGCACATTAAATATTCCCTGGATCAGTTCTGGTGGGCTACTTACTCCTAACCACAGGAACATGTTTAGACCATTAGCCAGAAGGAATATTCCTTCTTCTGAAAGTCGAGACTCAGAGCAACGAACAGCAGCAGGTAACGTTGTACTCTTGACATCTAATGTGTGCTGTGTGGGCAAAGAAGAGAATCAGAAACTTCTTCCTTTCCCATTCCTTTCTTCCCCCTCCCCTCCCCCTCCTCTCTTTTCCTTCAAGTGCATATTTAATGAATGCCTACTATGTGCCAGGCATTGTGCTATTCATTAGATACAAATCTCTTTGCCTTGTGCAACTAGTGTGTTTTTGGAAGGAGGAAGAGATGGAACATAAATAAAATATACAGAATTGTAGATGGTATTAAAAGCTATGAAGGAGCACTCGTGCAGCTGTGGCAGGAGGATCACCATGAGTTCAAGGCCAGCTTGGGCTACATAGTGAGTTCGAGACCAGCCTAAACTACATAGCAAGCCCCCAAGAACCCCTCCCTTCCTTATAAGAGCCATGAAGGATAGGAACAGAAAAGTGGGATGGAATGTACTGGTGGTGGAGGAGGGATGTTAGATTTTTTAACTGGGATAGTCCAGAAAGGCTGAGTAGAAAAGCAACTTCTGAGTGAAGACCTGAGGAGGAGATTGAGCTGTAGGGGTCTGTGGGACACCATCTTGGCAGAAGGATGGTGGCGCGAGAAGCCGGAAGTCAGGGAGAAGGTGTTTCAAAGAGAGTAGCAGACTGGGTCAGAGGCTGTGCCAGGTCAGCAAAGGACAATTTCACACACACACACACACACACACACACACACACACAGAGGTCAGCAAAGGACAATTTCAAACACACACACACACACACACACACACACACACACACACTCTAAAGAGGACTGAAAACTGCTCGTTGGATTTACCAAGAGGTGATCACTGGTGGCCTTGCCAAAGAATTTCACTGGTGATGTTCTTATCCTTTAGAATTGTGGTTTCTGTGGCCTACAAAGTGTTGGTGATCTAATTCTATCTGAAATCAACCATTTGTAATAATTTACTTTAACTTTCATGCTGGCTGAATTAATTATTACTAATTGTTTCCAACCTAATTTAAGACCTCCAGTACTTGTCTCATTCTTCCTCAGAGTCTGAGGAGGATTTTGCATGGATCCCAACAGCCTTCCTCACCCCCTTTCCTCAGCTGTAACCCATCAGGTCCCAGGGAAGACAAGCCCGCTCACAAGGCACGGCACACTCAAGACATCAAGGACCGAATCCAATAAAGTAGAACACGTTGCCCCGGCAACTCTCTGAGGGTGAGGGTGGTTGATGCTTTTGTACAGTAGAGACATCCTCGAATACATGCTCACTGAAAGCCCTGACTATATTGATGCAAGGCTAACTCTATCTGATTAAATGTGACCATTAGACATTTACTTTTTGTGAAAACAGACAAATACATGTGTGGATATAAGATCCCACATGCACATATGTTAAACTGTCTTCAAAGCTGGACAGTTCATCAACGACTGAAGCTTAGTTTTCTCCGACTTGTTTATAGACTTCCCGATGTGTCTACATCATTGAAAAGATCCAATTTGAGAATGAGGAAAGAGAAGCAATCGTCTGAATGTTCAGTGAAGTAGGAGCTCCTCAGATTCCCTCTCCCAGCCATATGGACTGACTGCACGCTGGTGCACTCACACAGCTTGTTCAGACAGCCTGGGCTCTAGATCCCGTGCTGCACAAATGGCAAAAAAAGGACATGTGGAAAAGCACAAACTAGGACTCCCTTCCAGACTCCTCTAGGAAATGCTTACTATTGGCAGGAGTTGTGGGTAGAAGAAGAGCTGAGAATCAGCTACTCCCATGGTCATGACCAGCTGTCTCTGGTGTGCCCGCTCGTCCGTGGAGATCTCGGGTCTGCCGAGCAGCACACAGTTTTTTAACAAACAATTCATGTACACTGGCAATATTTTCATGGAATCTGGGAGAATAAGCTGAAAAAGAAAGATATTTGTTTCATATGCTTGAGCTTTACTGAGAAAGCTCCCCTGAGTTTTATCTATAAATATCATTTGTTTTTGAAGTTGTGAAGGTATGTGTGCATCTCTCCATCCCTACTCTGGCCCACATGTCCTCATCCAACTGCCTCAAGTACATCCCATCATGACACACTACAATATAACGCAATGAGCAATTCTAAAAGGCAACTTGACGGTTTAAAACATTTAGATAACAGCATATGTTATTTAATCCCTGGTCAAGTCATGTCATAAAAATAGCTAATAATCAGATTCAAGAGTCACCTCCTTCCTTCCAACACAGGTCAATGAAAAAGAAAATATTCTCACAAATACCCATAGAATCTAATGATAATTTACAAACAGATTCCTGAAATATCTGGTGTATAAATTCATGATTTCTTTTTAGCTTTCTTTTAGATGAAAAAGAATGTACACTTAGCAGAATCCACACTGAACAGAAAATTTCCTTCAGGGCTCTGCTGGATTTATTCATCATCTTAAATCCCGTCAGAGCATAGGTCTTTTATCATGATCCACTAAGTAAGGTATGTATATAAGGCACAACTTGTTAACTGATTCCAGAAAACATATACCAGAAATATTTTGCTTTGCAATTTATTTCCCCTCAATTTCTCATTTTTCAAAGACCTAAAGACATGTTTCCTCATAAAAGAACACTTTGTTCTAATTGTAAGTTTTTATCTAGCATAAAATATTTTCATTTGGCAACGTTTAGTACTGTGCTACTTTCTCATCCGAGGATAACTATGATCTGAACTGTAAGAATCAGATTACAGACATGTAATCCCCTGGCTCCTCCATGATTGAATTATGGGTGAGGAGGAAGCAGAAATTCACGTCTAGTTTGACTGAGTTTGGAACATTCTTTGTGTTTTGAAAGGACAGTAGTAAAAAACAATAACAAAAAAACAACTCTTACTTTGTAGTTAGGGTCACTTTGTAGTTAGGTTGTCTTGCTTCTTGAGATCACTGTACTGCCAAATAATGTAATATACTTAAACTCAGAACTGTAAGCTATGTATTTAATGTAAATAACTAACCCTCCTTATACAGGCCTCAAATGTGGCTTACTGTTGTTTCTTGTCAGGTCATAACCTAGCATCTACCACATGACTCTCAGAGTGGGGGCTTCACTAAATTGTGTACACTCGGTGCCTTCTCTTGCCTCCCCAGTCTCAACCCTGGCACATCAGTCAAAGCAGCTTTGCTGAGGTTGAGTATCACATAATCAAAGTACGCAGCTCCTGGATGGCCTGGCTGGAGTCAAGGGAACTGTGGGCTTCATGGTAAATAGTGGCACTCTTTTAGGAATTTCTCCACAGGTATTATATCTCATAAGTGAACTTGCAGGAAGGCACTGAGTTTGTAGTTACATTTTCTGAACAGCTTGAATTCCAACTATTCCGTGTTTTCAGTTCATGATATCATTATTTCTAATAGTTTTATAATCTCTACATTTTCTAGACTCCACGATGGTATTTTTTTTTTTTTTTTTTTTGTGCTGGGGATCGAACTCAGGGCCTTGTGCTTGCAAGGCAAGCACTCTAACCACAGAGCTAAATCCCCAGCCCTGTCCACAATGGTATCTAAGTTACATCATTTTAAAAAAAAAATCATTGGTTGAAGGGCACACTTGAAATGAGCTAGTGGAGAAAAAAATCTCATTGTAAGAACAGGAATAATCTCTATCCATTTATCCAGAAAAAGTTTGTATCATAATGTTTTGCATCATAATGGCCTCGTTGTAGAGACAATCATTTTCACTTTTGAACCAGAAAGAACTGATAGATTTTACTATTCTTTTCCTTAAATAGGCAACAGATTTGTTTTTCACTTAAGGTCTTTAAGTCCAATCATTTTAACATGAGCAAATAAACTTCCAGAGAAGACACTAACTGTACCTGTTCTACTTCAACTAATCCTTCTGAAAGGTGACATATTCCAGAGATGGAATAATGCTTTCCCGAGCTCTAAGGCAAATAATAAAAAGGGGAAGCACAGTCTTAGGATTGGGCTATTTGCAGGCTGGACTCCAGGTGCACCTGGTAGACTCTGTGTAGTTTGAACAGGCCCCCCATGCGACACTAACAGGACCTGGGCTGACTAGGGTGGCAAAGTTTCTGAATAGTAAAGACAACTGAATACAGTACTCAGACAGATGAGAAAGTTGCTTATAGATTACCAACAAAGGAGATGAAAGAATGGAAGACAAACGACTGTGAATAGAACAGAAAGGAACTTTTATGAGAAGTCCAATTAAATAAATGCTTTTGTTTCATTTCTCTTCTTTTCCAAGATTATGAATTTGGAGCCTAAATTTATTTGCAGTGTGTTTCCTGCTGAAGGCTCCTTCTAGGTGGGCTTTCAGATGTCTTCTCAGTGACTGATTCTGACAGTGAACGGACTGGAAAATTTTTTCATTGATTGTTCACTGCCTGCTTTCAGTCAAAATTCAGTGCCCACATACTCCACACATAACTATGAAAACAGCATCTGTTTTTATTGATATAGGAGAGAACGTGAACAGGAGAAGAAATTCAAACATAAGCATGGACTTTAGGTTTTACTTTCTTTCACAGGAGTCTAAGTGAGGCTTATTTAAAGGATTTGCTAAAATTTCAAATCACTAGACGATGGCCAGAGACAGTTCTTTCAACTCTCTTTGTACCTATTCATAACTTTTAAATATGAAGACTTCCAATATTTATATTTTATTTATGTTTCTAAAATACAGTGTTATTACTGCCATCAGCTCATGTCAACATTGCTAATATGCCTAAGATGTATCTAAGCATACACATTTCACAACAAAATATTCATGACTATATACAAAAGAGAATCCTGTTTTGACACTTCTTACATATAACACACTTTTGTTTATACAGAATGTACTGACTGTCAACTGAATATGTACACACAGTTTTGGTTCAGGCACTTCATAAAGCCCAGTTTTTTAATGTAGCTATAAAATATCACGGCTCCCCCAAAAGTGTGTTCTCAGGCTTCTTGGCCGTACAGTTGGCTGCAGGCATCTGAGTGCCTGCAACGTCCTCGGCCTCATGAGCTACGTGCCGGAAGCACATGTGTTTCCAACACCAAGGACCAGAGGCAGCTCACCTGGCTCACAGCAGACGGACTCGCGCAATTCTTTCGGTAACACGCCAACATATGGGCAGTCTGATTAACCAGGATTTCCCGGATGACCTTCAAAGGCTGGTGTAAAACTGCTTTAAAGGCTGTGTGCACAAAACCATGAGTAAAAAATAACATCAAAAATTTAGAAGCTGCTCTCTTCAAGTAAGGAAAAAAGAACAAGCTACTATGATATTCAGGCACCCCACAAGAAAAGCAGTACTTAGGAGTGTTAAAGTCACTGGCTAATGGTCCACTATTGACAGAACATGACATGTGGCCAGTGGAGAACAGTGGCCCACCTGCAGCAAAGGGTTACCCTGACTCTGATCTATCTTCACAACATTAGAAACAGAATTCTATACACAGAAAAAAGAACGGTCATCTTGTCGTTTTCGGATGTCCTGAATTCCTACGGGCTGAACTGCTACTTCTTCCATATTTTAGTGTAGACTCTCAGAAGGAAAGTACAGAAAATTCTGCCGTAAGGCCCATCAGATCTCACCCTGATCAAGGTCTGGGCGACCGAGGTCGGCCCGAGGTCATGGGCAGCCTCCTTCCATTTTCCACATGTGCCTGAGGACACACTCATCTATCGTAATAGGGGCTTAGTAGTTAGTAGTGCCTTCCTAAATTTCAACTCCAGCTCTCTACTAGGAAGGAAGCTTTAAATAAATCTGTAGAGCCTGGCCCTGAACTGAACGATCCCATTTATTAATCCAGAGTTACAGACTCTAAAGCACCACAGTACTTTTCAGACACTGACTCAATTAACCAGCAAGTCTCTACTGAACTGCAGGCTTAGCAAAGTGTTACCTGACTTGGCAAAGAAGTTGACAAGGGCATCTGTCTCGCAGCTCTTATAAAGGTCAGCTAACTGGGAGCTGCAGTTCAAGCCAAGATTGTGAATCCGAAGTCTTCTCTGGCCACCAATGGTTGTGTAGAGCACCGCACACTGCAGGACGACACTGGGGTTGAATGTTTTTCTGGCTAATGCCAATGCCACATCCGCCCAAGCTAGCCTGATCTTACTTGCATTTACAAAACAGTGGGTACAAATAAAAGGTCTCTGAATTTTTCTGCAGACTTGTTCTATTATTTATGATCATTAAAAACTGAGCAACAACAGAGATAATAATGACCAATTTATTGGCTTGGTTTCTATATAGCATTTCACTGGTTTAAATTAATGGGCTACTCACACCTAAATATTTGTTTACATTTTCACAGTTTCACTTACCTCAGATTTTACTACCAAGAATCAAGGTCCAGAAACAGCACCTTCATGTACTTATAGCTCTACTCAAGGCCCATTTCCCTTAAAAACATGACTAGCCGTGACAAGATACTGACAATGCACACACTTAAAGAATGCAGACACATAACCATTACTTCAAATACCTGTGGCTAAAATATAAACGTTAAAGTTCTTCCACAGCTTATTGCCACCCTCTCTCCACCTTGAAGGCTGATGCTGCTACAATTTTGAACTGAAGCGTCTCCCAAGCGTCGTGTAGGGCCTCCAGGTCACTGGACCCAGGGGTGCTGCGCTCATCAGCGCACTATCTGTGGGAGGTTAGGAGGCAGGGCATGGCTGATGGGCTCCGACCTGGAAGGGGCTGTCTCCCCAGACTCCTCCCTCCCTCTTTGCCTTTGGGCCACCAGATTCTCCCATCATGATGTTTCTGCCACGCAGTCATCTGACCACAGGTGGAATCTTCTAAAACTCATGAGCCAAAATACACTTCTCTGCCTTTAAGTTGTGTGTGTTGGGTACTGCGTCCCAGCAATGAGAAAGTGACTGAGACAGATGCAGATGTCTGAAAACTATGACCATTAGACATCTTTTAACTGAAAACTCTACATGGCTTTTCATTAATTGTATTTATTCCGAATTCTATTCCACTTGCTTATGATATAATAAAGTGCTTCATATGATGTTATGGGCTGAATTGTGACACTCCAAAATTAATGTTGAAATTCTAAGCGCCAGTACCTCAGACTGTAACTATATTTAGAGACAGGGACTTTAACGAGGTAATAATTACAATGAGGTCACTGGGAAGGGCCCTAACCTAGTATGACCGTATCCTTATGGAGGGAAGACAGGTAATAGAGAAGACTAAGTGAAGACGTGAGGAAAAGAAGATATCACAAGCCAAGAGATGCTGAAACAGTTACTTCTCTCGAAACCCCAGAAGCCTTAGTCTTGGACTTGAGAAAGCAAAGTATTGCTGCTCAAACTGTCTGGCATTCCTTGCAGCATACTTAGCAAACTAACACATGCGTGGTGAGAGCGAATGTTCACGGGAAGAAGTGAATAAATACAGAAAAGCGGCTTTCCAATGCCCATGACACTCAACACAAGCGTGCTGGGTTCGCGTGCAGTGACATGTGATTGTTACATCATGAGTGCCATGTGCGCATCAGGCACAGAGAAGCCACATACTGGAGTGCCCCAGTCCAGTGACTGCTGCTTTTGGAGAAAGAGTTGCCTTTTTTTTTTTTTAATGAAGAAACTAATACGTTTAGTAGTATTTTTTTTTTTAGACTTGCCACTGATCAGTGTAAGAAACTAAACAGCAAAAGATGAGAGAGACTAAGTATGAAATCACCTGGATTAGGGCCCCGCTGTCCTCACTCAGCTTGTCGTCATGCTTGAACTCCACAGTCACCGCCTTGTCACAATCAACGGCGGCCATTTCCACATCGGTGGTGTTGTTCATGAAGATTCCTCCAAAGAAATCGGTGGCTCTGAAACCTAAGAAGAGGGAAAAGGGGAACTTTGCATCTCCATATTTTGCTCTTACTTTCTTTCTTGTCCCTTTATTTAATTTGAAGTGAAAACAAGTATACAAAGCGACCTTAAAATGGTATAAACAAGAATTACCTGTGCTGGTACGAACTCTCATAATAGCATCAAAGCCTATTTTCTTTTCAATGTCATTTCTGAGGTCATTCAAGAATTGCTGGCGATCCAAATGCATCTAAAAAATAACGTATGATCAGTGCCCACCAGATGGCAGCAAAATATTTAAAATAGCAATTCTTATTTTTAAACCTGATTTAAAATCATTGTTATTTTTAATCTCAATTTAGCACATTATGTGCATAACTTATGTTTCTTTGGTAAGGAAGATACAGGATCTTTGGATAATGATTCTTAAATTTCCAAGTGAAACACATCCTTTATTTTTTTCCATTTTCATAACCTTTGAATGAGAAAATCAGTTACTGATTTTACTTTGCAACTGAAAAAACAAGTATAAATGACCGCCTCAGGGGCTTGGTGTGGGGGCAGACTGACCACTACACAGCTCAGGTGACGAAGCTGGGAGGACTCTGAAACTGGGGCACCTTTTATCTGACCACATTTGGAAGCTGAGTTGGAGGACAATCGGTGTGGCAAGTGAAAGCCCTTCTCCTGCCCCTGGTGGCTGCTCTGTGATCACTATAGTTCTGAAAGTGACATTAATACAATGTGACCCCATGTGCGACACTGTCCTGAGCATTCATCTGGGACAGGAAACCACTAGCTGAGCAGCAGCCAGTAAGACCTTGTCAGAGAGTCTCTTTCTTTTTTCTTTTTGGTGGTACTAGTGATAGAACCCAGGTCCTCGTCACTGAGCTACACCCCCAGCCCTTTCTATAGTTTTATTTCAGGACTGGGTCTTGCTAAATTGACCAGTCTGGGTTGGAAGTTGGGATCTTCCTGCCTCAGCCTCGCAGAATGCTAGGATACAGGCATGTGCCACTATGCCTGGCTTGGGAGGCTCTCTAAGAAATTCTCACCGATACGCTTGACAAGTAGGACACAGGCAGACATACATATCCCTTCCTTTCCCCCAAACACAAAGGGAAGGAAGAAAGAAAGGAAACAAGGAAGTCACTGACATAGTCTTTATAATAAACTGCAGTTGTTTACATCCAAGTGGATGCCTGCAAAGCTCCTGACCATCATTTTTCCTCATTTCTTCCTTGTAATATTCAGAAGACACCATTAAAATTTTTGCTTTTGAAGCAGAGAAAGAAACGTTGTAGTTGTACAACAGTGTGCAATAAATCCAAATAGATGAGTAGCAGCATAGCCCAAATTAACAGTCTTAGTAACTCTTAGATTATAAGATATTTTACTCCCTTTCTATATCTTAGGGAGTTTTCTTCTGTTGGATTACAACAGCATTTCTTTTTAGTCACACTGAAGGAATCAACAATAATCATCGATGTTGGGTGCAATGCATTCATTACATCAGAACCTACACAGGGTGACCTTGCAACTAAAAATCCCCGAAAGGTGATTCCCCTAACTGGGAAGGGAGCTAAGACTGCTCAGCCCAGAAAGCTTCTCTGCACCTCAATACCCAGAATTCTGGGAGAATAAGGAAAATTCTGCATTTTATGTTTATTAAGGGCTTATTTTCTACTGCGCCTAAAGAGACATATATTTATCCAGAACTCTTGGAAATGGTTCTTAAAACTTTACTATAAATGTGAGCTCATATTAATTATAAAGATTAATAGGTTTCATTGTGACCTTCTATGCATATGTTGTACTTTAAATCACTTCCACCCTTCCTACCATCCATTCTTACTATCCCCTTTAAAGCTTGTTGTTTGTTTGTTTTTTTCAAACAGGGTCTTGCATATAATCCAAAGAGCCCTTGAAGTAGTTATATAGTAGTTCAAATTGGCTTCAAACTTGCGATCCTCCTGCCTCAGCCTCCTGGAGTGCTGGAATTACAGGCTGACACTACCTATCCAGCCAAACATTTTTAGTTTTGGCAGTGCTGGAGATCGAACCCAGCACTGTGCAAGCTCTCTACCACCCAGGTACACCCCTAGCTCAACTTTAAATCTGTTTTGATTGTATTTCATTAGATATCTTTGGTCTTTTTTTATATCTTTGGTCTTATGCTTTTAATTAGTTTATACTGTAGATATTTAAGTAGGTGCTATTAATAATAATTTTATCCATGATAAATAAAATTAGATGATGATTAAGCATCAGTTGTTTATGTTGGGTGAGTGCCCCTTCTGACTCATGTTCCACATGGAGGTGCAAACACAAGAGGCCCGCCGGGGGCCCTCCCTTCTCCTCAGTGAGCAGGAGCGACTCATCCAAGTAGTAAGTGTGGGAAAAAGGGACCCAGGTGGGCTTAGCTCAGCCTCTTTGGGTTTTCTGTCTGGGGAGGCAGCTGCCTGCATAAGACACACACTGTCTGCCCCTCGAGATGAGACCGTAAGTTTTTAAGGACTGTTCATAGGCAAATCATGTGACGCCCCACCCTGTTCCAGGCTGTAGGTGTCTGTTGAGTTCAAGGTGACGCATCAGGAGCCCCCTTCTACAGACTGAGGCTGTTAAAGCACAGACGTTCTGAGCATCTCTCGAATCTCGCCATTCAGTGAAATGTGGAATAGAACTGAAATGTGGGGTACAATGAACTGTTCATCCCAAATCCCAACAATCTTTGACAAACATGTAGCTACCGTTTCAAACATTCTTTGAAACATACTTTCTGTATCACGGCAGCTGACAGTGATACTGAACTCTCTGGCCCAGTGAGACTCAGCACGAACTGCCTGCAACACACATGCAGTGTGAGGTTTTCCAGGGCTCTGGACTCTGCAATGCCAGATGCCCACAAGGGGGCGCATGTTTCTCAACCCACAATCTAAGAACCGAAACTAAAATGGGACAAAACGGGAGAAACAAACTGCTGTCGTTTACCTGGAAATTGCTGTATTTGTAAAGAGTTCCTCCAGTGAGCTGAGAAACGAGACCCAAAGACGCCACATCCACATACTGACTGGGGAAGAGGAAAAGGGTCACCGAGCAGCCGTGGGCCACACAGTCCTTAGCCAGAGAATCATAGACACTTGTTTGGGGCTGGAAAAGTATCTGAAGGAAAAGGTGTAAGAAAGGAAAAAAAAAAATGACAAGGTATTTTCAGTTTAAAAATTGAAGTTTTGAGTTGAGTTCTCATTGAGATTTTAAAATGGAAAAAAAAATGTTTATTTTCCAGTTAAGTGAACTGGGCTGAAGAAATACTCGTATGTGTTCAATTTTATTTGGTCATCAATGACCATAACGGAGCTGACGGTGCTACGCTGGCTTGCGGGACTGGAGGAGGTACTTGGGGTGGGGCCCCACGGCCCATGCATGGTCTGATCCTTCCTGTGGACTCTCCGGATGCCCTGCCATCTGAGGTCTGAGCACAGGCCCATGCTGAGCTCCGCACCTCCACTTTGTGCCTCAGGCCTCTGCCTGGAGGGAATGGTCCACACAAGGCTGCACTGTGTTCTCCCTGTACACCTGGTCTTCTTTCTGCACCCCTGCTTCTACTTCTCTGACATTCTCATCACTCAGTGTCTCTCAGAGATTGCAAATTTTAAAATGGGGCTCTTATTTTAGATATTTCAAGCTATCGGTTTTTTCCAGGAATATAAAATTTCTCCAACTCTTTACAACCCAAAATACTCCTGTAACACACAATGCACACATTAGATTTAGCTTCTCCCCCCTTTCTTAAACAAAGGACACACTGACTTTTTCTTTCTTAGTAATGGATACACAGATACTTCAAAGAGTATTATTTAGGAAGTACCTTCTCTTTGTCTGTATTAACCAGTTTTTTGTCATCTCTGTTTTTGAGCTTCCCTGGTGCTTCGGCAGTTGGCAAGGAGGAATGGAAGATGTAGAGCTTACCAGGACATTCTGCTGCCTAGAATAAAAAAGCAAACAAAATCACAGAAAATGCTTGGGGCGGAGAAGGTTTTAAGGGAATAGGAAACGCATTAAAATATGTAAGTTTTTTCCTATGAGCCAAGCACTAATTTAATCTTCATAATAACCTTCATGTTCTTGGACAGGTGCTATTCTCTCCATTTTATAGGTTAGGAAACTGAGGTTTAGCAAAGAGAAGCCTAAAGTTATGCAACTTGTAAGTGAAAGAGTTGATATTTAAACACAGGTCTATAAAACATGATGCTTTAAGAAGTTATTAAAATGATGTGGCAGAGGAAAAACACGTTCTTGGTGGCCAGCCTATGGCACGTGTGCCACAGCGGACTGTGTCACTGGAAACTCTAAAAGGTTATTACTGGGTTCTTCAGGTCCAGGCGACTTCCGTAATGCTAAAGCAGATGACAGAATCCCCGGGACCATGATGCAAGAGAAGTGCATATTTCAAACCTTCAGTGAACATGGGTTGAAGCTACATTTGTTTAATGCCAGGAAGAAGCACAGGAATCTAGTGGTGTACTGACTACAGTGGACACCAGGAACCAGCTGCCAGGCGTGGCAACAAAAAGGAGTATGTGTGATCAGAAGTACACATCTGTGCTCTCTGCAAAGCTGTAAAAAGAAGAGTCGGCCTCCATGAAAGTCAATTCAGCATTAAGAATACTTAAAATCATAGGAAAGTTAACTCAATAGCAATCAACCAAGCAAAATGTATTGAAATTAAATACAATTTGATGTATCAGCCCCACCCCTTGCCTGTCTCTGACTCATAGCGCAGAGCCCTGAAACCACCCCCGCATTTCTGCTCAGTGTGCGCTTTTCTCTTCCAGAAGCCCAGGGCTTTGCAGCCCAGGATGAAGTCCGTGGTCCTATCTGGGCAGGGGCAGGCAGGGTAGGACACAGCTGCTGCGCGCAGCTCCCAGCCAGACCCTTCGTGTTTCCTTATTTAGCTCTCGCCACCTGGCGTGGTAGGTACCTCCACCTGCATTGTAAGGAGGCGAAAACTCATCCAGTTTGCCTCAGCTCACACATCCAGCAAATGACCCCGCAAGTTCAGTCTGAAATTATCTTTCCAGTCCGACATCCAGCCTTTCCTCACCATTGCCATCTTTTACACTAGCAGTTCCAGCCACACACATTTTGTACTCTCCTGGAATACACTATGTACTAACACACCTAGCTCTTCGCACACTCTGTTTCCCTGGCCTGGAACACTCTCATTCTTCTTTACCTGGGGCTGCTGTTTGCAAAGACTGGGCTGAGCGGCACACATGGCTCAGAGGTGTCAGCTGGACGATGTGCTTTTATTATAGACTACTTCTAATATGGTGCTTCGATTTGTGGCTGGCTCCATTGAAAAACAAACTAAGACAATTCAAGGTTATCCCTGTTGTCATGCAGTCACAAAGGGCACATATGTCTGGTATTTGATGTGGCCAGAAGTGATAAAGAATTTATGACCTAGGATCTTATTGTCACACGTGTCCCTAACTGAAAGTTACACATAGAAACAGCATTAAGAGGAAAGAAGGTTGCTGGGCACAGCGGCACATGCCTGCGATCGCAGCTACTCAATAGGCTGAGGCAGAAAGATTGCAAGCTTAAGGCTAGCCTGGGCAACTTAATGGAGATGTAGCTCGGAGGCAGAATCCTTGCCTAGGAAGCATAAGGTCCTGCATTCAGTCCCCAGGACCTACTGAAAAAGGGAAGAGGAGGAGCGAGAAAAGGAGGAACAGGAAGAGGAGGGAAGTAAAAACAGAAAATCATAGGTAGGAATTTAAGCATGTCAAATTTTTTTAATTTTATGGCTATAATTTTCAAATTTCTATCGCCTTTATTACTATAAAAACAGTGTTTAAAAAATTAAATAGCAGAAAAGTTGTAAAGTTAAAAAAAAGCCCAGCTTTTCTTGCTTGACCAACCCGATTCTCCTAAGGAAGTCTCTCCCAACAGTTCTTATGTCAATCTAGATATTCTCTTACCATAGAAGCACTGTCATTTTACACTATGATTTTTAAGAGCACAGCTCCTAGTTTCTACCTGTCAGGGTTAGAATCTTAGCATTTTATCAGTGGAGGGACACTGGGAAATACTTAACTTCTTTACGCTTCGGTTACCAAATCTATGATATAGAAGAAATAGTCATTACATAAAATATTGTAGGGAGAACTTGATGATTCAGTAAATGGTGTTAATCATGGCTAAACATACTGCATTACCTTGTTAAATGTTTTAGAGAGAAAACTCTGACAGAAACACTCAAGACTCATGAAAAATAAGTTTTAATACTACAAAAAAAGCCCTGGAGTAATCATTTATTTTTTATTTACAAAATCACTATTAATTTTAGCTCCATACTTTCATTCACTGCATACTTACACAATCTCTCATACGCAGCAAATTTAAACTAGAAAAGGCTCCATGGTATTATGTATTTTATATCCTTACAGAATTTATGTTTTGACCTAAGTCCAACTGTGCCCACAGGAACGAGTCTTACGACATAGATGAATGACATATAAAATCATTCTTGCAGTGGAAAACAGTTGTGAGAGACTGGCCAAGAGAACACAGCCATGCAAACTCAGCCCCACGCCCCTTCCTCAAGGGAGCCTCACTAACACCCTCCGCGTGGCTGCTGCCTCTACTGCATGTTCCACTCTGCTCTGAACACAGACTCTTCTAGAACTAATGACACCATATTGTGACCCTGCATTCCTCGGTCTTTGTCTGCAGATTTTGAGCTCCAGAGGAGGAAAGGACACTGGTTTTGTGCCTCGCCAGCAACACCCCCAGCTGTACTCCCCTCACCTTCCATGTGCTCCACACGTGTTTGTGGGAGGAGCATTGTGATGTTTCACTGTGAAACTGAATTTAGATACAGATTAGGGACAATTTATAGGTAAGTTCTCCCAGGTAGTGATGTAATTTAAACATAACCATTAAAGGCCAATTGCTCCAACTTTTTACCTAATTCTTATTTATCTAGTTTTATTATGGAAGTCATAGCTAAACTGGAAAATTATTCTTTGACCAACTCAAAGACAGTGTCAGCAGTTCACATATATTTTGAGTTACAAGGGTCAGATTCTGAAAGAACTTCAGATTTTGAAAGACTATGTGGGGAAAAAAAGAGGCTGAGATTACAAGGTGCTGTGGACCTGGAAACATTCACATCAGAAAATGGTGTATCCTTAAGCTGAATATCTCAAAGCCTTTTAAGAAGGTATGCAGAATGATACTCCAGATGGTCCCTGTTTATCTCTGCGACAAATTAGCACATTTTTTTTGTTAATTTCTGTCTATTCTGTTTGCTCTAAGAAGCTTATAACTGCTGATTATATATAGATTTTACTTGGCAGCTATCTGATTGAAAGAAAGGCTATAAACTCCAGAGGGCACTCCGGTTCTGAGATGCCTTTACTCGGACACGCAATGAGAACACCCTCACTTTGTTGTTTCTGCTCCCTGTCCACAGGAGATGAGACTGTGCAGGGCACCCTGAGCTGCTGGACAGAGAAGCCAATGCCATGCTTTCCAGTTACTCCATGCCTTCCCACCCCCCTTTTTAAATGCAAGCAACAAACACTGTCTTGTGTTACAGAGTTACCTCTCGTCTGCCACACAGGTGGAATTTAGGAGCAGGACAGTGGTCCCTAAACTGCCTTACAAAAACACTGGCATTTAATACATTCTTACAGGTTGAAAGAACAAGTGAATGAGTAACAGGCCCTCTTTAATATTTTGATACTGCCCTGCAAATTCTCAAACATGTTAGCTCATAGCCTAATAATGACCTCAGGCAAGAATTTTAGTGCCCTCTTTAGTAAGTTACTCAAATTTAAGTCTGCTTTTCGGTTACACAGAACCTGAAAATATAATGAAATAATATGACTCTGCCAGAGGTGGCTAAATACACACACACACACGCACACGCACACACACACGCATACCAGTTGCTAGGAGGCAAAAAGCATAAGCTGTGGACAAGTGCCAATTACCGTGCAGTAGTTTCTGCTCTTATGCAATGAATCAAAATCACTTAGAATTTTCCTGATAAGACATAGGAGAAACTTTTTTCTTTATTATTTGTATTAACAATCTATTTACAAAAGGATATGGAGGAAACATGACCAGAAGCATCTATATGATAGACCACTAAGGCAAGAGTAAAACAAAAAACAAAGCAAAACAAAAACTAGAAAGCAGTAAGAAGGTCATGGAAGAGAAATTCTTACAAATCTACCTTAAGTGTCTTAATATTTTTCATGGTAGTTAAGGTTAAAAGAAGCAACATAAGCTAGAATGGTTACAATAAGTGACTAAGAAATCGGCTAATGATTCTTTCTACTCATTAAGAAACTGAAGAACACAAGAATGTCCTCACAGAATGTTCTGTAAAAGAAAGAAAACTTTCCTCACAAAGTTATTTATTTTAACCATAATTAGAAGCTGAGGGCAAGAAGTTAAATCATGGTAGTCCGAGTAGCACCTCTCTTGAAGTAGCACTTCGCCCACATTAAGGAAACTCTCAGATGACAGAACAAACGATTCCCATGCTGGTAGTTCCCAGGTATAGATAAACAGCAGAATAACTGGGGCATTAACGACCAGAACCTCTGGGGGTTGACCAGAAATCTGCATTTTTACAAAGTGTCTGTACTTCATCACGTGATCCTATAACAGGTAATTTGAGGAAAGACATCACTGAGCTTCGGTGTGAAGACTGGTGTTGGGAGAACAGCGTCCTGCTGGCAGCACTGTAATAGTAACTTGCCACTGACACTGTGCCAAAGTGTCATTTTATAACATACTACTTTGCAAGAACACTACTCATGAGATTTGTATTTATGAAGTTTTCTGCATTGCTATATTTAGACAATAGTTTTTTCTCATATTCAAGCTTCAAGCATGCATTAGTATAACAACAGAACTATAAATATAACAAAAAATAAAATGTCAAAGAGATGCAGACGCACTGACTGCAATGAACTTGGCTCTGGCAAACTGACTGACAGCTGGGAGTACTCACTGGTAAGCCATCGTGCAGCAGGAGGCCTCAGCGAGCGCTGCTGTGAGGAACGCTGCATTTTCAGTAAGGTATCAGAATTACGATCAAATTTTAGACAGGGAATGCACGTGCACACATTTGCTTTATGTTTTTTCTTTCAAAGCTTCCAAGCAGCCTCTAGACCTCTTCTGAACTGCTCACATGGGAACCACGGTTACGAGACATTACTGTTCCCTTCCAGAAATGAGGCAAGGGGCCGAGCTGGGACTCTGCACTCAGGGCCCCCAAAGGCAGGCCCTATATCTGTCTGTCCATTTCCCTTTCTTAACTGACAGGATAGCACGCACATATCTACTTATCCTTCCTCTCACAGAAACACAATCTTATTCCCACTCTTAACTGAGAGTTGGAAGACTAGTGGAGTCACGGATGACTAATGTATGGGGCAATTTATATATGCATTTCTAGGTACTTTATTGGAAGAGACTAACATTAATGACAACAAATAAACACACTGAAAATGAAATAGAAGAGGTTTGTTTTTAGCAACATGGGATAAAACTGAAATCCCCACAGCTTTCTGCATCCCAAACAATCTGCACGATTAGATTCCTCTGGGTGAGCTCTAACATCTTCAATTTCTTTTACATGTAAAATGTACCATTAATTTAATGTTAAACTGACATGCACTCTAGAGACCTTCCGAGGGACATCCAAAACAGTGCATGCCCCCATAAGTGACTACTCTGCAGATCAGAAAAGCTAGGCAAGAATCAACGTATCCTAGACCCAAACTACAAAATCAGATCCAAAATTGATGTGGGAAGCAGTCCATAGCTCAGTTCTGTACTACTGTTGTTGCTGTCTCTCATCAGTTTTACTGTTATTATTAGTAGCCATTTTATTTTAAAAGATAATTCGAACTCAACTTCAATCATAAAATTTATAAACTCATTTTAAGAACTAGCTGTCAGAGACAAAAAGGGTTGACTCTAGTGCTAAGCTAATAATGACTTAGAATAAGTGTTTCTACATCATTTTGCCTTCTTCAGCTTACTGTTTTATCACTCTGAGGATGACCAGGCCATGTGGGCACAGCTTGCCAACTGGACCCACGGCCCACCAACCCCTGGTCCACTTCTGGCAGCCACCAAGGCCTCGGCAGCATTCCCATCTCTGTTGCCGACTGTCCAAGGCCTTGCCCTTGCATGTTTAAAAACCCCAAGGAAGAGGAGGGCAATGTGGGAACTGTTTTCCTCTTATCTTGGAGTTTGGATATTGTTGAACTGATTTTAAAATAGATCATATAAAAGTTCACATAGAAACCAAAGGGTGGAGCTAAGCTGGAAATCCTGACAAAATCAGCTGCCCAGGTGCAAATAGTGCTGGAAAGTAAACACTGGGAACAATCCTTGGTTAGGGCTGTTTCCTCCTGAGAGTGCTGGGGAAGTTCAGAAGGGCCTCAGGCAACCACAGGCCCCAGCAGAGACTACAGACTGTATTTCTTCATAAATAAAATCCACCAACCTACCTTCCTTTATTCCTTCCTTCCTTACTTCTTTCTGTCTTTCTCGTTTATGTCTCTGTTTTAAAATTTTATCTATTAGCAAATACAAGTGGCTTCTCCTCACCTTCAGTGCCTCCATGCCAGCCTGGATGACAGGAGCAAAGACAGTCTCGTTTTCATTGGATTCTGCAAACATCTCTGGAATCTGGTCCAATAAACTAGAAGAAATGAACAAGCAAAAGGTTTTAAATCTTGAGTTTAATTGTCATAAACTTCAAAAAATAAATCACTGACATTTCAAGCTTAAACACATGTCGTACTTATTTTGTGTCCAACACCTGTGGGCACACTTCACAGGCCATCCCTCAGAGAATGGTATCTTAGCATAGCTTGGCACTAAAATCTATGGTTTAGATTTAATATTCAATAAATCACACTTCATAGGTATTTTTCTGTTCACTATCACTGATCTCTTTTAGACCATAAATTTTCAATACAGTAGCTGTATCTTTATTAGCATCATCACTGATATGTTCACTCACATGCAGGAAATAACTCCCTTGAGTCACCTTTTCTGCAAAGAGAAAGAATTCTTAGTGCTGGGAGGAGCAAATACAAGAAAGTTCTTCCTCTTAGATAATGGTCTATATTAAAAAGAGACAGACCTCATATAAATGATAGAGTTTTACAATCATGTCTTAAAACCCCCTTGCTAATGACAAAACTGTGTAATTGAATCAAGACACAATTCAGTTAAAAACAGACAACTGATTTGTATTTTAATTCTAAAGCACATCATATTTACTTGTGAATCACAGACTGGGATTCTTGATAGTTAACAAGAAACCCGTCCAGCAAAGGCACGAAGACCTCCCCGACGTCAGTCACCACCATCATCTGCGGCTGAGCCAGGTTGCTCTTCACATTGAAGAAATGGAGAACTTTGTTGTATGTGATAAAACCAACTCGGATTGCAGAGGTCTCTTCTTGCTCCTCCCTACGAGAAAATGTATTTGGACTCCATTTATAAATTTAGAACGAAAGGACAGTTCTGTATGAAATTCATTACGTGTGTCTTCTGTAAAACATATAAAAGCCATGTTTAAAGTACTGGCCTTAATTTCTGTTACCAGAACTAAACTCTTCTGAGTCATAGCAGTAGGGGATGAGGAGTTACTACAAAAATAAGCAAGCTGATAAAGAAAGAAAAAGGTTCTAAAAATTCTAGGTAAAACAATCAAATAGATATTATGAAAAACATTTGCTAATATTTCTTTAATACCTTTGTTTTCAGTCCACAGCAAGTTACAAGATTTTTCTTTTATTTCCACAAATAAGTTACATTATTACATTCTTTATATAAACAAAGCACCCTTAGAAGTTACCAGAAGGTCAGAAGAACAAATGGAATATCTGAAGCAAGAAAAGAGAAAGAGAAAAGACACATCCACATCACTACTAGGAAAGCTTTTCTATTTTAAATCAAAACAGGATCCCTCACCTATGCATCTTAGAAAATCTTAATAGATGGGGTAATCAAAGAAAAAGAAGGAAGGAAGAAGGAAGGGAGGAGGAGGAAGAGTCAAAGAACAAAAAGAATAAGAAAAGAAGTGAAGAGGAAGAGGATGAAGAAGATAAAGGAGGAGGAGGGGGGAAAAGAAGAGGGGAGAAGGAAAAAGAGGGGCAGGAGGAAGAAGAAAAAGAGGAGGATGAGAAAGAGGCTAGATTTTGAGAACTACATGTCATAAAATATATAAAGTAAATTACATTTTTATATTGGCGATATATTGGGTGACCATTTGTGATGGTCATGACAAAGCAACAGAAGTTCTAAAACTGTAACAAAGAGTGGGTTTTTTTCCCTTAGGAATTCTAAAACAAGGCTTTAACGTTCCTGAAAATATAGCAGCATAAATGTTCTCACACCAGTTTACAGTTAACGTATTCAGAATTTAGGGGTCTAGACTACAGTTACATGTTACTGAGTGCATCGTTCACTCTCTCTGCCCCCAGGGCCCTCATGCTCCCTCATGAAAACAAAACACCAAGATTCCACGAGCGCTCTAATTTTAATGCTGGAATTACACAGTACTCAATGGTTTAAAGAAAGCCCCAAGTGAGGATGACATTTTCTTTTACCCTTAGTTGTCAGTAAAAGTTATTCTGCTTAGGGCACAACTTTTCGGAAGAAGAACTTGATTTGCCCCCCTGAATTTTCTGCACAGCATAGACAGTTACTTGAGTTTAAGAATAAGGAAAAGGGAAGGTCTAGATGAGAGTATCTCAAGTAGAAATATCGGATTCATTTAAACTTCTCAGTTTAACATTTTAGCAGAGAACAGGCTGGCATTTACTGATTTTTAATTCTACTTTATTTCTCCTCTACTCCCTTTTGCCAGATGAAGGGTATTCTTCATTGTAGCCTTAATAAATGGGTGAATGAACAGTTTAGATTCTCAAAATCCCTTCCAAAAGCACTTGGTCAGCATTTACATTTTGGATACTTGGAATGCTTTCACAAGTGGGAATCCTTATCTTTTGTGACTATTTATTCACAGACACTCATATGACCCCAGTATTTTAAACAGTATGACTTCATGCAACTAACCACTCTTATATACTATACAATATAATATAAAATATGATATATGATGATATAATATACGATATGATACTATAATGATACTATAAGATAATATGATATGATACTATACTAGTTACTATGCTACATACACTACACTGAACCCAGATTTTCCCCTCCTCTCCTTATGGTTAGAATCTTACTCTTTAAGACCAAGCACAAACCCTTCTCCTATGCTAACAACCAGAAATCATTTCTTCTTCTAAATTCCTATAAAGTTTATAGGAATAAAATTTATAGTATAAATCATTCTCATTGGGTTGCTGGCATGTGGCAACTTCATCTAATAGTCCACAGTTCCTTTGCCAGAGATATTTCTTCTTGCTCTTCTCAGAAGCTAATAAAGAGCAGTACTCAAAGTTTATGTCCTCTGTCTTGATAGGGACTAGAGTAAGCACCACACCCTGGCAAAATGGAACTCTGAATGGTCAAACTATGCAGATGCTGGCCCCGGCAGGTCTGGTCTAGTTTCTTTTCACAGGGCCAGGAGGTGGGGGGTGCTGAAGGGCCAGGAGGGGTGAAGCAAGCCTGGAATTGTCTATTGTTTCACTGCATACCCTTTCCCCTTTGTTCCTACAAAAGGCCCTCACATACCTGGACACCTGAGATGGTGATCTATGAGACCCCATCCATCTCCTCAGAGCTAGTTTTGAACAAAGCCTTTTTCTTTTTCATCAAAATAAATGCCCTTCTGAGTGGCCAGTAACACAAGTACAATGTGGAGAACTGGAGATTGTACTCAGGATGATTATCCTCAGTATCCTCGGAGAAGCATTTGTGATGGCGAGCTGGAGCTCAAACTGATAAGCCAAGGTTGTGCAACTCTCCACCGCTCTGGTTTGGTGCTGCCACCTTACAAAGGGCAAAGGGAGATAGAAATATCCTCACTGGGCATGGTGGTGCATGCCTATAATCCCAGAGCTCTGTCAGGCTCAAGCAAGAGGACTGATAGTTTGAGCCCAGCCTGGGCAACTTAGCAATACAGTGAGACCTTGTCTCAAAAATTAAAAAAAAAAAAAAGGCTGGAGATCTAGTTCAGTGTGAAGATGCTGGTTCCAATCCCCAGTACAACACACACACACACACACACACATACACACACACGCATGCACACATTACTTTTTTTTAACATCTAATTTGGAGTATTTGGAGTCAATCAACCAGAACAAAAGGCACAAAAAAAAGCTG